>VYXB01001643.1:0-81718 GCA_013397135.1 Pachyramphus minor
GAGCTCTGCAGAGCCTGAGCTGGACAGCCTTGGGTCCACAGACATTTCCAGGTGCCATTGATTTCTGAGCTGATGATGCCATCTGATTTCTGATAGGATTAGGAAAAGGATTGGAAAAGAGTTACAGGTTTCTTGGCAGGAATAAGACATTTTATAACTGTGCTACCAAAGGATAAAAACCCTTTACACTTTTTCCAGGCCACGGTCCCAGGTCTTGGTGGCAGTAGGTGGGACTCAGGGAGGAACTTCCCTCTGACAGCAGTGCTGTCTTCCACAGCTTAAACTTGCACATGCAGGGCATGAAACCCAAATGTTCACAGATCACTGCATTTTCACAAATGATCACTGCAGCACTGCTTACACCTAGGACTCCTAACAATTTCAGTGGATTTTAAATGATGGTTCGTTAGGCTCAGGTTGTTTTGGTTGTAATGAGCCCTGAAAATTAGAGCCCAGGGCATTGGATCATAATACCTACTGATACCCACCTAACCCAAGAAGCAGCTGATAAGTATAACCCAAAGGTAACTATAATGGATGCTATTTAAATAGCAGAGGCTTGGATGGCAACCCACTTGTGAGCTGCTGCACGTGGTGACCTGGTTTGCCTTCGAGTAGATGGCCCACCCCACCTCCCACAGATCCAATGGAAACTTTGCCATTAGTGCAGTCAGTGCTGGTTTGAGACATTTGGCCTTAACAACAGGTTTCTTGCAAATGAAAACTCATCTGCTGCCTCCTGTTTCTGTGTTCAGAGATCGAATGTTGCAAACAAGAAAGTATGAAAGCAGCAAGCATTTACTGAAGCTCCAAATAGTGCCTCCCAGTAAAAGGTTCTGCTCTTTCTTGTATGCATTTTTCTGATGAAAAATCAGTGGTTTGTGGTCAAAAGTTAATAAATGTACCAGCTTTCAGCATCTGGAGAAATCATAGTCCAAAATAAGTTGTATGCTTTACATATTGTTTAGCTCTGGTGTGGTCATTTGATTCCTGAGGAATGAACACATTCTGTGTGTGTAGGACAAACTCTTCACCCTAAGAATGCAATCTAGCAAACACCAGCTGTCTAGGGTTTTAGCCAACAGAACAGGAGGAAAAAAATCAAATTAAAAAAAAAAAAAGCTAGAAAGCTGTATTTACAGCTGCATTAACACTTAATAACAAGAATTTCTTTTAGGCTCAAGAACAAAACTGACCTTTAAGAGTAGTGAACTTGGAATATAAATGCAAAACATGGCCTGATTATGAAAGCTCTGATAGAAAGCAGGTTTTATTTTTACAGTGCTTGTCAAGTCCTGGACTTGGAACCACAAAGCTCTTTGCTTGCAGTGTGTTTCTAGGCAGATGATAAATCTGCCTGCTTTGTGCAGTTTGATATGACAGCATGGCTTGTGCAATTCTTTTAAGCAATGAAAATATGCCCTAGTCCACAAGATTGTGTCACAGATAAAGGAGATCCCTCTTGCATTGTTTTTCTTTTCCTCAAGGATGTTAAGGGTATTGAAATGTTCAAGGTTCATGCACATATGGTCACTTATTGATTGACTTTCTAGATCCAGTTACAGCAAATGACATTATACGCCCTCCTCCCTAATTACTTAATGAAATCCCCTTGGGCTGAAACAATTTCCATATCAAAGTGGGTGGTTCATGCATAAATATAATGACTAGAGTTGAAGTAATTCTTTTAAAAGCGGAGGCTTAAGGCCAAAGGCCATTTCCTACAATTAAATTAGGTAATTTAAAATCAAGCTGGAACAGGTGCTGTGGTCATAGAGGTGTTCTGGGTAGTCTGAGTTACTTGTCAGAGTGAACATTAACATTTTGCATCTCTTCTGTTGTAGTGGCCTGGAAGCTGGAAAAGCTGAAGGAGGCAGCTTCTTCCCCAGCAGCACAGAGAGGTCAATGATCATCCAGGTGTTTCTGCCAGAGTCAAGCAACTTGGTTATCACTGCTGCCTTCCACTGTCCTACACTGTGACTCCTGCCCTGCTGACCTAGAGGAAAGCCATCATTTATGTATTTGGCCAGGGCCAAGAGCAGAGGACTGCTGCTCTGGCCTGGGGTCTCTAAGTGCAGTCACAGTGCAATATGGAGGAAGTTGATAATCTTCAGTCAGAGCACGTTGCCTTTCTCCTAAAGCCAAGGGATGATGGGGAGGAACCCAGGGCACTCACTGCATGTATGTGCCAGTGCATGCAGCAGGGTGAGCTGGCAAGTATAAAGTCTTTCAGCTGCTCCACTGTGTTGGTGTTACTGTTCTTCCCCTCTTCCAGTCATCCCACCAGGCAGCTGTGATGAGGCTTATCTCACCTAGTGTTAAGTGTCCTTACCATTGGTATTATACCATTACAGTACACTCTCTGTATAATTAATGGACTGAAAGAGGCACTTACCAGTCATGATTCTTGTAAGCTTAAGACTTGTGATGAGATACATCACAAATGACAAAGCTTATTTCTAACCCTTTGACCAAGGAATTCAAAAAAGTATATCATATTAATGCCTCCATTCATGATATTGTGTGTTTAGGGCTGCCCAACACTAGAGAGAAAGTTTGGGGGTTTGTTTTAGAATTAGTCTTTCACGTTCCTATGTGTGTTATTGGATCTACCTTCAGGAGAAAGTCTCTTCAATATGTTGCCTCTGTTTCTGGATCAAAACTCCTACTTGACCAAAGTTACGCTTCCTGTAAGCACCTCCTTCCAGCCCACATGTGAGCACACCAGTTACCTAAGTTTATAGGAGTTTTGAGGTTTTCCACAGCAAGTCTCATTCTCATTAAAAAGTATGAATCTTTAGTTGTTCTCAGATTATGTACAACCCCAGTCAAACGCATCCAGAGGAAGAGTCCTGCCTTCCTCCCTTTTCAGTCACAGGTCATGGCTTAAGTCAAATGCCAATCTCTCCCCAGCCAGAAAAGATTTTTATTTGCTTCTCTGCAGCAACTTGAGGCTAGCTCTCTCACTGCATCTTGTGCAGGGGAATCTAAGTATCAGTTGCTGAGGTTGCTTTTGCATGGAAAAGAGAAGACAGGAAAAAAGAAATCTCACAAGCCTCAATAGCACAGTGTTTTGCACTGTCACCAGACACTCTGCTCTCTTTGACATTAAAATCTCCCTTTTGTACGGATTGCACTGAAAATCCAGCTCAGAACCTCCACCTAGTTTATACTACATGGAGCAGCCCAGTGTTGTGGCCTGACACTTGCTCATCATCTTTTGCCTCAAGAGGGAGGACTGACAGCAGCAAGTTCTAAATGAATGAATGAATGAGTTCTGCATTTATGTGGCGGGTCCTTCTGCAATAATTTGAAACTTATTCCTGCAGAAGGTGTGTTAATGTTTATTTGAAAGCCCTTTGACCTCATAGAGGTATTGTTTTTCTCAGTATATAGGGCAATAAACAGCTGCACCAATATTTACCTTAACAGAAAAGTGTTTTCTCTGTATCAGTTCTCTTTTTTTTTTGTTTTTTCTCCAGCACAAGGGTAAAAAAAAAAAAAAAAAAAAAAAGGTCTCTTTGTAACTTCAGATTTCAAACTGGAGGGAAGAGGGAACTTTCCACTATTTTACAAACATGCAGCTACATCTGTGGCAAGGGGTGAGCTGTGGTCAGCTTTCTCATGTTGCTGAAAGTCACTGTGCAATGGTAGGATGCTCCTGCAGACCTTCCAGCAGTCAGCACACACCAGCAAAGGTCCAAATCATCTTCCCAAGACTTGTTATAAAATACCAGCAATTGTTTGCTTATAAGCAGAATATGATGGATGTATAGGTATACATTATGTTTATTTGCTCTAATTCATGTTTCAGCAGTTCAAATCCTTTTTTTTTTTTTTTATCTTTCTGAAAAGGCCAGCGTGTAACTTCGGGTCAGTGGGGATAAGACAAGCTGAAAATATTGAGGTTAAATATCCTCTGAGACTTACATTTTCATTTCAGCTGTTGCTCTGCATGTGTAGCTGTCCACAGAACAGAGTGTGAGATATGGAATAACATATTCATTTTGAATTGCAACCAATTTTCTGACCAGCCAAATGAAAATATAAATTCAGACTGTGCTCAACTGTCTCTGCAGCTCTGCCATATTTATTAAATCACATGTTTCTTCGAGTCAGTGGACCCAAGTGAGTTACAAACAAACAAACAAAGGAAAACACAGAACCACCCTGAAAAGACAGTTTGGAAGATCAGGGTTCAAGACTTGTGGCAACACAGAAAATTAAACTGCACAATTGGTACAAATTCCTATATTAAGGAAGACAAAATAACCTTCAGAGGTACAAAGCACCAGTACATTGCCAAGTAGCTATTCCCTATGGCAATGGAAGGGATTTTTTAAATTTACATTTTTTACAATTTTTATCCTTAAAATCAACTCAATGTTTTGTTAATGGTGCACTGTTAAAAGTTTATGGTCCAGGGTTGATCTATAGAACTGACTCATTTTACAATTTTTAAGTGTGGAGGGACACTGTAAAACCAAGCTTTAAGTATTCAACAGTAAGGAGAATATGAGCCTTACGGTCATAAATGTAATACAGCAGCATGTTCTAGCACCATCTAGCCAACTTTAAAGGCAACTTCAAGGCAGCAAACAGGTCCCAGCTATCACAATTCATCAAACTGGAAATAATGGTGTTGGTGTAGCTGATGAACTAAACAGAATAGTCGCAGGACAGCCAGGGTTGCAAATTCACGCAAGTCTCCCAGTTTGGTTTAGGATTGCATCCACTCTGGAAAAAATGTCATTCTTCCCACAAGGGAGAACCTCCAGTGAAGAAACTGTTTTGCAGTCTTACTTACCACTCAGTGTGGAGGAAATAATCCAGTGGTTTGGGATCATAGAATCATAGAATCAGATGGGTTGGAAAGGACCCCTGAGATCATCAAGTCCAACCCTTGATGCACTTCCACTACAGTTACTAGACCATGGCACTAAGTGCCACATCCAGTCTTTTCTTGAACACCTCCAGGGACGGAGAATCCACCCCCTCCCTGGGCAGCCCATTCCAGTGCCTGATTACCCTCTTTGTAAAGAACTTCCTCCTGATATCTAACCTAAACCTCCCCTGGCAGAGCTTGAGACCGTGCCCTCTTGTCTTACTGTTGGTTTCCTGGGAGAAGAGACCAACCCCCACCTGGCTACAACCTCCTCTCAGGTAGTTATAGACAGTGATGAGGTCTCCCCTGAGCCTCCTCTTCTCCAGACTAAACAACCCCAACTCCCTCAGCCTCTCCTCACAGGGCTTGTGTTCAAGTCCCTTCACCAACCTGGTTGCTCTTCTCTGGACAAGAGTGATGTGGAGATGATGGAGAGAAATAAAATTGTCACAGTTATAACTGAGATTTGTCAAATAAAATCAACAACAGAGTGTATTTTAATTTCTTTTTTACTATATAATGCGAGAAATCTGTAGGAGATCATTTAATTCTAATTTTGGTTTTGAATTTTTTCTTAATGTTGTTGAGACCATTTTTCTCTGCTTACTGGTTTTTTTAGGGGGGGTGTTAAATATTTTTGAGTAATTGAAATATTGAATAAATATTGGACAATTGAATAATTATTATATTGAAAAATTGAATAATTTCTTGTTACTGTGTTTGCAATATCCTAAATTTGTATATGGTTACTATGGCCATAGTAACCTAAAATAAATAACACAGGAAACAAGTGTTCTTCTCAGTGACTTGGAATGAATTTATGAAGGGAGGTTATAGACCACCCTTGACCAGGTGGTGAGAAAGATTTCAAATTCAGAAGACCCTGGACACAGGAAAAAGGCAACTAAGCATGATTCTCAGAAAGCTAAATCCCTCAGGCCTTATTCAGTCCTCACTCATCCAAGCTGAGCAACGTCAGTAGGAGTTTTCACTCAGAACCTGGCTTAAGGAGCTGAGAAAGGGAGTACATTGGACTTGCCTGCAATTTAATAAGTCTTCAAGGAAATACTTGCTGGATCTTTCCTAGGATCTGTGGATAGGAATTGCTAGATTATGTGTACATTAGCCAAGTAGTTTATGGCATTGCATAAGACTCAGGATATTTTAGCATGAACTGCCTTGACTTGAATTCTGATTCTTTCATGAGTTATATAGTTCTTGCCTTTCTCCAGTAGCCAATTTTCAAGTTGAAAATATGTTGCACCTTGTTTAGCAAAATACAGGTGTGCAGCATGCAGAAGGCATTACACAAACTCTTTTCCCATCTTACAGCTGAAAGAGGTCACTACCAAGGATTATTTCAAATCAGAGACTTCCTGGTTGATGAACCAACCTTCCCAGGGCTGTGTCCTTCTTTAGGTTGCCAAAATGGCCCAAAGCTGTCTTTGTGCAACTTAGTGCTTTGTCCTGGTAGAAGGATTTAAAATAACAGCCTAGACCCAAAGGTTGCTTTGCAAAATTCTGATGATGAAAAGCGGCTGTGAGTTGACTTAATCAACCAAGTAAATGGTGTTTATGACTGTCTCAGCTTTCTGGGACAGCACAGAGTAGTTGGAGAAAACCGAAGGAGAGGCCCAGAGTTGCCAGTCTGAGGTAAAGTAAGGGGCACTGCACTATCTCCTTCTCTTCCCACACTGACAAGTAAGGCAAAATTTGGTGTAAATGGGGCTGTGGGAGGATGCAGCATCTGGCATGGCATGGCACTGTCTGCCACACTCAACTCTGCCTTCACAGCCCGGAACAGCTCAGTCTACAGCGGTTACTTCAGAGGTTTCCCTCAGAGTGAGATTTATTCTTGGCACCCAAACCTGAGTGCTCTCAATGCAGGAAGGCTTGTACCATTTCCAAGATTTCTGCTGGCTGACTTTACAGTTGGCTGGAGGATACAGGGGAAGTTTCTGTTCAGCTTATATGGTTTTCGCCATCGTGTCATTAGCTCCTTTCAAAATAACAGCTTGCCTTCTTGACAGGAATGAATAAACTGGCAAGGCAATTCTTTCTTTGTTAATCTCTAACTGGTCTCCAGCAACACTGTAAAATGAACTGTCTCCAAGTCCATCTAGGGCTCCTTGGCCAGTGTGTACAGCACCACAACAGCCCTTCTTCAAGGAGATGATTAGCATCCTCCAGACAGCCAGGTGCTGGCCAAATGGCACCAAACATTATTCCTTACTTCTGGAGCCCTGGAGAGCTCACCAGGCATGTTATTCTCTGCTTTAACCATTTTCTGATAGCTCAGACATTGCTAGGTGGAGGGCACAGCACAGGACAGATCCAATCTATACACAGGAAAAATCCATATATAGGTAAATATCATAAATCTTTCTAACCTATAGAAAACGTGAAAGAAATAAAACTTGTGAATGCCTTTTTTTGAGCTCCTTTTTGTCACACATATGCAAAGGAGGCACCTGGATTTGTTGCTATGATAATAAAGGTGATCTTTCTTTTCTGTGGCAAAGCCCTTTAATCTTTCCCTCCAAAGAAAAGAGTCTTAGGAACAATTTTTGGGCTTGTTTTTTTGGATAGCTAGAAATAATTATTTTCATTATTGACCTGAGTTACAAAATAATTTCTTCTACAGGTAATTTAACTGAATGTATTTGTGACTGGTAATATAACAAGCAGATCTGTATCTATTGATATTTTTTTCTCTCTATCCTTTACTTTATCTCAAGTTCCCCGAAACAAAATCTTTTAGCCAGGGTACTTGTAGTGTGAGGCTTGAAATAAAGAATAGTCTGCAACATGAACGTAGAGCTGAAAAAACCAGAATATAATATTACCTATATGTTTTTTGAGTGCAAACATACATACACCTTAATAGCCTGTTTCTGATCCTTGTTCTTAAGCTCAAAGGTTACAAACAGCTTGAAGGTACTTTTTATATTGTTTGGTAACTGACACTACAAAGCAGAGAAGCTTGATGAAGCAAATAAAGTGCAGCATCTTTTGAAGATTATAATAGGTAATATATTTCAGAGCATTGATGTGAAAAGGGGTTGTAATGACAACAGTTAAATTAAAGTAACCCTTAAGGGACTACTAGCCTGAATTCAGCTGAGGAAAGGAAAAGGAATAAAGAAAGAGTACGTGTAGAGAAGGAGTAGTAGAACCCTAGAGGAAGAAGGGCTTTTGAAGGAAGAGATGGTTGAATTGTTAACAAAAATTAAGAGGGGCATAAAAGCTCTTGAAAGGGTTAAACTGGATCCTCATTGTGAGCCATGAAAGGACATTAGTCTTGACGAACTTTGACCTATGGGAATATTGGGCTTTCAAGGCTAATATAAGAACAGTACTTTTCTGTCACTGAGTAAATGTTCACAGTGTTCATATAAGGACCGTTGCATGTTACATGGCTGTGTTTTTGGTTTTTTGGTCCTATTCTTTTCTCTCTGTCATTTTGAGCAAGGTCTTAGAAATATTGTAAAGTTTTTTTCCAAATATCCTATCAACTGAAGAAATCATTTAAGCAGATATTATAGGCAAAACTGTATGTAATACTATTTTTGCTGAGGTCTTATTAGATAAAAGACCTGAAGAGATGCTGTGGACATCGTGTCCTAAGTTATCAGTTTGAAAACAAGTATAAACCCTGTGACTCTCAGCGGCCTTTGAAAGGGAGACAGGGAGAGCAGATACTGGAAAAAGAACTACTGCAAAGAGCCAAGGAACAGCAACTACCCAAAAGAGTTGTGAACCTAAGGTTAAACAAATGCATTTTTCTTACTCCTTCCCCATGCTGCATGTTGCTGTACAAGTTGCTCAGCTAGAAAACAGTCTTTTTAATTGACTCTCATTTCCCACAAACAACAATACTGGCTATTTTTCTATGGGTTTTTTTGGTTTTTTTTTTCTAAAATCCTTTGGAAAAAGTGTAAGGCTCTGTAAAATGTTGGATATGTGGAAATCCCTTGCCCTAAACTGTCTTGAATGTGGAGTTCAGCAAACATTCGGGTTTGTTTATAAGGTTGGCATATAAGGCTGTTCACTTACAAGGCATTCAAATGAGGAATAATGAAGCTGATAGAGTGCTAAGAATACACAAATGCTATTTGCTTTGTAAAGCTGTATATGGAATCCAATAATGAGTCCTGGGATACAGGACAGTCTATCACCGTAAAGTAATTATTTGTTGACTGCTGAGCCAGCTGGGTTGAATTTGCTTCTTGGAGTGTTCAGAATGCCAAAGCACCTTTAAATCTCAGTCTTTAGTTTAGATTAGACATGTTAAATGACAGCACATTTTTATTTCTTACACTGTCTTAGTCTCCTAATGCTAAAAGGAAATTCTTGTTGAGATAGTAAAGAAAAAGGTAAGTTAGAAAGAAGAGTGAATAAAGAAAGGGCTTTTTTTGACCAATTACTTGTCTTTTAAAATGCTCTCAGAGATGGCAACAGCGGTATAGCTGTTGATGTCTTGGGACTGTGAGGTCTGATTCTGTGCATGTGGAAACAGAAAAAGTACATATATTAATGTTAAAGAAATACTGTACAGAAAGAACAGCTTCTCTGGATGCAGGTAGCTGTATGTATGCGTGTGTGTCTGCGACCTGCTGGTGAGTATCTGTGTCTAGTTTTATTGGGCTCAAGCATATGAAGTCACTTCTCCCCAGACCACCCTAGGGTGCACAAGAAGGGCTTAGCAAACCAGTTGCAGTGCAAAGGATAAAGCAGCATTGGTCTCCTGAGGTCTAGTCCATTGCTTCAGGCAAAAGCCACAATGCCACAACCTGCCTTTTGTGGCCTGCCTCACAGAACTACATCTGCTGACTTAATTCTGGAGGCAACAATTAATTGCAGAGGTAACAATTAATTCCAATTAATCATCTGGTAGCATTGGGAGCCACCCCAGTGTTAGCAGTGTCTCCTGTGCAGTCCCCTCTGGGCTTCTGTGGCCACCTAGAGGCGGCTGTGCTTGACACTGCTCTGCCCTGTGAGGGAGTGAGTTTTCCATCCTGCTTTTACTCAAAGGGAAACCATAGAAAGACACTTGAAGATCTTGTATCTGATGTCCAGAGAAGTCCCCTGTCTCGTTTTGCCACTGCTCAGAGCTACAGAATCAAAACCTTAAGTGTTGAAGCCTGCAGAAAAGGGCAGAGTACAGGGAGAAGACCAGCAAAAGAGAGCTGAGTAGGATGGACAGAGGAAACCTTGGAAAGGTTTCTCGGAGCATAAAAGTTTGTAAATGTCCATCTTTTTTGGAGCCTAATCCATACATTTCCTACAGCATGTGGGAGTGCTTGAAACCCCAGCTTCCGACCCAAACTGGTCTGAGTGCCGAGCAGGTAACTATCCAATATCAGCACATCTAGGAACCAGCCAGCACGGAAATCCTGGAGTGAGGTAATCTTATCCATTCACACCTCATAAAGCCTTGCAGCAACCTATCTATCTGGGAAATCCAAATCCAAGTTTAACGATCCAGAACCTTGTTGTGAAGGTCAGTATTTGTGCCATTTAATTTTTAATTATTACCCCAAAGAACTGAGGAGGCCCCATGCTTTCTTGTTAAAACCCATCTGGAAAAACAGACAGTAAGAAGAGCAGCAATAACACTGCTTGGATGATAGACACAGGAAAAAGGAGTGTCTGTAGGTGTCAGGCAGGTTATTTCACTCCAAGTACACGCCAGGAAACGGGAGAGAGCTGTGACTCCAGCAGCCCTTATTCCCTGCAGTGCTGCCTGGAGAAGGCCAGGAGCCTCAGCTGAAAGGAGAAGGATTTCACAGAATGTGCTTGTTTTTTGTTGGTTTTCTGGGGGGGTTGTTTTTTGTGTTTTTTTTGTGTTTTTTTTTTTTTTTTTTTGGGGGGGGTTTTGGTTTTTTTTTTTTTTTTTTGTTTTTTTGGGGGGGTTTTTTTTTTTTTTTTTTTTTTTTTTTTTTTTTTTTTTTTTTTTAGGGGCGGTTCTGGTGTTTTGTTTTTTTTTTTGTTTGTTTTTGATGTGCTTTTTTCTTTTCTTAGTGGAATAAAAGCAGAAAGCATTTACACTTAACTCCCCCTTTTTTCACAGACATAACTGATTGACTTTATACCAATTTTTTCTTCCTTTTTGTTTTTTTTTCAATGAATATAAGTTAACCTGCTTATATGCAAGATGTTTATAAGGGATAATTTCTGAAAGAATTAACCTCTGACTCCTCATGAATTCCTTGATATCTCTGTGACTGAGTATTCAGCCCAGAACAGGGCTCAGAACTGACCAATACCAGATGCTCCAGGTATTTTCTTGTTTAGAAAGTCTAAGAAATTGCTTTTCAGTTTGGGTGGGGTTTTTTTAAAGTTCCTTATTTTTAACACTCATCCATAGGGGGGGAAGACAAAAAAAAATTTAAGATGTTGCGACACACTTTATTTTGTCAGGCAAATAGCATTTTAGATATTCAATTAAATAGCACTATGTTAAACTACATTTTGTTCTTTCTTACACACTATATGATGCATATTCACTGTAATGACAGTTTCATCATGCTAGGAACTTATGCACATACCTACACTTTTAAAAACCAGATTTTCTTAATAAAACACACATATATCTACAGTAACAACAATTGCAAAGAACACACTGTTAGGTCAAGATTTCAGCAAACTTTACAAACTACACAAAATAAAAATTGCAAAAAAATATCAGTACACGGTGAAGTTCTTAGCAGAGAACATATCTTTACATTTGGTGAAGTTATGCCCAGAAGTAATTTTTGCTTTTGTATTTTTTTAAGGAATAAAATTATATACATTATTTAGTAATTCTCAAAATAGGAAGTATTAAATAGCACAAATAATATTACAGTCTTAAGTTTGGTGTTACCTACAGTAGAGGGGCTACTTTAAACAAATAAAAATTGCAGTTTGTCTATTCTGTACATTTAGGGCCAAACCCTCAGCTGGTATCAAACACAGTAGCTAAATGGACAGCAAGGAAGTTACATTAGTTTATACCAGCTGAGCATCTGGCTCCTGACTACTCTATACATGGGGGAAGGCTCCTAGAGCATGGGAGCTTGGACCAGTTACGCACTGACAGAAGCTTATTTTATATATATATTGACGTTCTCATGCAGCAGGAAAAATGTTAGCTTAAGTATAATCCCTTAAACAGTCATACCATAATAATGGTATATGAAGCAGCTTTAAAAATATTATTTTATAATCATATGAAACTCTGAGCTATGCTGATTGTTTTAATGGAATCCCTTATTGCCAATATTCTATTAGAAAACAGTGTAACTGTAATTTCTGAGGCCTAATGGGGGCCTATTAAACTATCACTGTACCTAACCACTTACAGGGCAAATTGTACCTTTAAATACTTATTAATCAGTGTATTCCATTTGGAAGTAATTATGAGCCTCACAATAGACATTAGTGTCACACTAACTCTGCAGTGAATCTGCTGGGAAAATAGGAAGAGCATGGCAGCATATAGAGAATATGCACTAGTGTCATTCCAGGAGGTAGTTCTATTTCATGGCACTTGATTTTTGGTTTGTCACTTACACACTTCAGAAATCAGTCATCCTCAGGAAAATAAAATAAAACATAAAAGATAAAAAGCAAGCAGTGTGCTGCACAGAAAGTCAGCAGGCAAAAAACCCAAACCCTTATTTTCCCTCACCCATTTCAGGTTGTTTTGTTTTTGTTGTTTTGTTGTTTTTGGTTTTTTTTCCCTCCAGAGTCTGCTTTGACGGGTCTTGGGGCCAAATCCAAGCTTGCTGAGGCCAAAGAGAAAGCTTCCTGACAATTTCCATAAGAAGGCCCTTAGTTACCAATGGCTAAATATTGCTGAAATATGCATTTAGGCATTGATTAAGGAACGCACTTAACTAGATGGCAATATATGAGCAGGCTGGCACTGCCTGTTTTTTGATGCAGGCAATAAGCCTACAAATTAAATTCAAAGGGCTCCCACCAGCATCAAAGGGATTTAGAGACAATGTTTGTGGTTAGATCAGGGCCCATTTCCCAGCTATTCTGCATCAGGTGGTGATAAAAAGACACATCTAAGTGATACGAGGTACATACCAGAGTTACCTACATTACCAGATCTTTGGGCACAAAACCCCACGCCTTGTAGAGTTACTCCCAGAGTATTCTAATAGAAGTAGAATTTTAACTTATCATAGCTCAGTTTTGAGCTGAATTTTTTTTTAACAGTATCATAAATAATCATAATTTTTCTAAGATACTCAAACATTTTTAATGTTTTGAACAGACGCAGTGGCTTCCAGAACACTCTTACATATTAAAATGATTGATGATTTGTCCCTATTTTTTGGCATTAGTGTTGCTCAAAAAAAAAAAAAGTGATTGTATTTTCTAGGATGGCTTGATGCACATTCACCCAAATTTTAACAAAACTTACTTCATTAGACCTGACAGCTGCTTCTTAAGCAAAAGATTTCTGTTTGAACATGTGTCTCAAGTTATATTTTTTGGTTTTTGACCCAAACCCATTTTTCAGTTTTATTTTTCCCTCATTCTTTTTTGTTCTTTTCTTTTCCTGATCTGCTTTTCAGCAGAAAACTGAAAGTAGGAAGAAATTGGAAAGTAAGATGGAAAAGAAAAAGGGTACAAAGACTGGAAAATGGGAATGGTTTAATTAAAAAATTCTATTTAAAATATTTGAGAAAACAGATGAAAAAATAATGAATTAAAATTTTCAAAGATACTTATGACTTGTTTCCACATTGCAGAACCAGCTCCAATTTAATCACGGAACAGAATAAAAATAATCTATGATTTTCATTTCTGAGTAAACACTAGACAGTATACCTACATTCTGTCCTTTGCAAAAAAATCGGTGTGTAATCTTTTTGAAAAATAGCTAAAATACCTAAGTCACTTAGGTGTTTTTCAAAGTTCTGTGTAAAATGAACATTCTCTTCTTACCTTTGTGCTGCTTATAAAGCTATGCAGTGTTATAGGACACCCTATTTTGATAAAAATCAATATGAGCAGAGAGATTTTAATTTACATTCCAGAACTCACTAATTTATTACAACTCATACTATGCACAAAAATCAGTGCTTCCTTTGATAAAGTATAAATTCTTTGTTTTTCTTCTATTTGTTCCTTCATTTGACCTCTGAATGAATGAAACATTTCTACTATACTTGCTTCCTATCAGCATGCATTCACATGATTTGGACAATGAGTGAAAGCTGTAAACCCAATATTGAGCAGTAAACAAGAAGAAACTCATGTTCTTAAATGCAGTGCAAGGAAATCCTAGTACCATTCTACTTTGAGCATGCATCTTAACCCAGATTCGTTCACCACCATTCTAGTTGATACAGTTCCAAAGGTGCAAGTTAATTTTGTAAAAATTTCTACTCAGCTGTAATTAAATACTGAGATGTTAAAGGTGAATCTGGTTTAAGATGAATACCCAGTTCTGCGTCTAGGACAGAGCCCGGCCTAGGGTCAATAAGCATCTAGGAAAGAAAATGCTTTAAGTTACTTTCTTTAGATAAGTTACACTGAATTTCATTGGGAGAGAGATCTTTTCCAAGGCTTGTTGGCTTTTAATTTTTTTATCATATTTGCTCAAATTTGTTCTCAATAGACAAATATAAGCCCCCTACAGTGAGGACAAAGATACCTATTACTACAAAATAAAATTAGGATCCAGGTAATTGATTCCTTCTATTTCTACTTTTCCTGCTATTGATGAGGGCCTTCAGTTTGCTGTAGTCTCCTCTCATCTTCTGGGATTCTTCCCTCTGCTGACCTGGCTGTCTGCTGTCTTTGCAGTACTGGTTAATCATCTGCATCTCAGAGTGGCTGAAAGCTCCCACAAAGTCCTTTGGGTGGAACTGCAGCGCTCGCACTGAGCTGGCCCAGGTCCAAGGGGACCACTTGTCAGTCATGACAGCCACCATCTCTGAATCCAACACCTTGAAGTTGATCTTTGCCAAGGTCTGCTTGAAGCTGTTCTCCGTGGCGATGCAGTGGTAAAGCCCCCGGTCACTGTCCTGCACAGAGCGAATGAGGAGTCCTTGCTCCGTAGCTATGATCCTCTCATTCAGCTTGACCTGAAGAGCAGAAGGGCAGAAGGGCAGAAGGAATTTTTTAGGGAATGTTATGGAACAACACAGTATTGGACCTTTTGGTAAGTTTCACTTCAAACACGACTTCCTTTTTTAAAGTTACTATACTTTTATATATTTATCTCCCAGAGACCACCGTTATTACTACCTTTGGGAGAGAGCTTATCTCAGGGCAGGCAAGTGTTGTTAAAGAAAACAACTTAAGTTTGTTTCTTATGTTACAATAAATTTGATCAGGGTGAAGTCAGAAAAAAAATCTGAAATAACAGTTTTCATAATGTTCAAATAGCAGAGTTGAAGAAATGAACTTTTATTTGCCAGAATTACACCCCTGAGAATGTCTCTTCCAGCATCAGAGATTGCTGCTGAGACTCAGCTGAAGAAAGGTGCAGGACTGGAGGGGTTCATTTGGCATTGAACACAAAGGGGCTTCTCATTAAATGTATTGACTTTGAGCAGGTTCCTGGGGCTAACTTCTGAAGAACTCTGTCTGCTCTTCAGAGGCTACAGCCTGGTATAAAAATTATCATCGCAGTGGCCAAAGCTGGGACTTGGCTCATTGGAAGCCAAAAGCAATTCTACTCTCCTGTTTCCTTTCTGGCTTCAGACCCTGGACAGTATCAGGAGACGGTCACAT
Organism: Pachyramphus minor; assembly: GCA_013397135.1. NCBI lineage: Eukaryota > Metazoa > Chordata > Aves > Passeriformes > Tyrannidae > Pachyramphus > Pachyramphus minor. The sequence goes on from VYXB01001643.1 coordinate 15,632, forward strand.
CACCTGAAAGAAGCAAGTTACCACAGCTTGTTGAGTTATCATCCAATATAAATGACTGTGCAGATGTCCTTTTCCATATCAGCTGTGAAGGAAAAATGTCTAGTTCAACCCATTATGAAAGAAAACCAGTGTTGGTATTTTTGTGAATGATTTTTCTATTTTGCTACTGCATTTTGCATTATACCTAATACTCTTGCTTCACTTACTATAGTATTCTTCTACGGTAAACTTTTGTAGGCATTGTGAAGGATTTCCAGAAATCTGAGGGTCTGAAATGTAATTCAGCCTTTGACTGCTTTACTTTGCCTGTTGCTATTTGAAACTGCATTGATTCTAAATCAGTTATTGACCATAAGAACAAAAAAGGGAGATGTTTTGTTGAAGCAAAGGGTTAAAGAACTGCACCTATTGCCAGCACATGGCTTGAGTCTTTGAAGAGTAAGTGAGAAAACTCAGTAAGAGGCTTCTAAGTCCCCTCTGTTTTTGCAAAATGGTCTGATAGGAGAATAATGCTTTTCACTATTTATAACCTATCAACAGTCACCACATTATTTAATGGTTCCTTTTGAAAGATTTTTTTTTTTTTATTCATATAGTAACTTTTTTCCCCTTTTAAATTACTTAAGGAAGGTACATTCCCCATAAACAATCATACTGTATATTACAGTGCTGAAACTCAAGAGCCTTAGAGACTGTGGTAATGGAAAATGTGATTGCACCATGGTGAGGAAATGCTTTTGTCAATACGTGTTCTTAGCCTGGACTAGTTTCTTGCTAAAGAAACCTTTCACATTTCTCCCACTTTTGCCTTTTATCTCTTCAATAGCACAAAGGGGCTACTGCATGCTGACTTCTTCCTGAACTTTATGCCAATTATTGCTTTTGTGCCTATTTCCTTAGATCAAGAAGAAGTTCTGAGTGCTGCAAACCTTCAGTTTGCAATTAGTAAGGTGAGAGGGAAAAAATCTTTAATTTTCTGATAGCTGTTTTTGATCTGACAGAAACCACTGGGGCTGAGGATGACGAGACAGCTATACCAAAGATTCTGCTCTTATGAGTCAGTGCTGGTCACTGTAGTGCATCCACACAAGTTCTCCAGCTTCAGTGTAGCCAGACTGCCTGGCAAAAACACAAACTGTCCCCTGTCTGGGGAGGGGATGTGATGCTGACTGAGGATCCTCCCAGAACTACTTCTCACACTACTCACCTCTTTCCTCCTGTCATTGTCTTTCTGTAGCAGCCACTTAATAGAAGCCTGAGGAGATTTAGGTGTGCATTCCAGAAAGGTGGTGTTGTTTTTCACTCCATACTGAACTATTTCTGCAGCGTTTCTGTATGCTAGGAAGAAAAAGAAAACAGGTCAGGATACTGTGAATGGTTATTTAATGTAGAAAACAGGTAGCTGTTTGCAATACAGCCAACATGAAGCATGCCTAATTCGCATATTGGCCAATAATAAGTAATTTAAGGGAAAAAAAAATTAATAAAATAAATGAAATGTGAAGAAGCACATTCAGTTCCAAGTATCAAATGATTTTTGATTCACAAACAGACATAATCTGTTCTGAGAAATTAGGATACCTGTATGCCGGTAAGCCTTGCCGATGGGGTAGCTGAGCTCAGGGATATTTTTCTCTGAAATTATTTCATTCTCCATTATTCCAAAGGAGAATAAAGCATTTAATATATTTCTTCACACTTCACCATTCACAATGAGTTGAGGGAATATGGTTGTGTGACCAAAATAGTGCAGCATGCCCCAAAGAAATCTCCAGCTACTCCAGCTGCGAGCAGCATCACAGGAAGAGAGAGAGAGCAGGCTGGGCTCCCGCTCCTCTGCTTCTCTTCCAACACAAGGAGGGAACTTGGCTCTCAATCTTAAATGTGATGAATACACAGACAGGCCAGCAACAGAGAGAAAGACAGATTTATAGCACTCAAGGAACACCTGGGCAAGTGCTGAGCATATGTCATCGCTTGGACTTGTGTCCCTTTATAGTCTCGACAGATGAACAATTGGCAGTCACCGACAGAAACTTTTAGGTGCTTATTGCTTGGCCCAAACCATAATATTTATCCTGAAAACAAAACACCTCCAGATTTAAAAGCTTGCTTCATATATGAAATACATTTTTTTTTTCTTTGAGAAAGGAGGAATGGGCACCAAATAATACGAGAAATGCAAATACCTAGAGGTTACATGTCTAAAATCCGACTGTTTTTGAACAGTCCTAAGACTGGTTTTCCTCAGACTCTACTTTATCTCCCATTCTTTTCAGCTACTTTCATCAACTGATATGTGACATTGGAATCTATGCTGCTAAAGGAAGGAGACTGCCTGGTTCTAGTCCTTAAAACTTTTTAGCACATTTATGATGTTGTACCAAAACCAATTCTAAGTTTTAGGAGAATAATGTGGAAATATTTTGCATTCAAAGGCCATAAGTTACCAAATAACTTATCTGTGGGCTGACCTATCTGTAGCTGTGGAGAATCAGAGGTGTACCACAATTTTATGTATACTGAAACTAGATGTACCACAGACAGACATTTTTGTCTGTTTAATTGATCAATATACATCTAATGTTCTGCCTACTTATCCATGCTCAGAAAAAGATTGAGAGAACACAAATGCATTTCTCTAATGGCAGTACTGGCTAACACAAGCATAACAATATTAAACAGACATTTGAAAAGCAATCATACAAGACCCTTAGTTCTTGATGATCTATTTAAAAATTACAATATGTCAAAAATATTGAGTTTATACATGCTTAGAGGTCTAAGGCACACAACCTACCGTGTTTAAAGACTTTGATTCAACATCATGGTTCTCTATGAACTTGGAAAATTTCTTGCTATTGCCTGGCTCTCTGCTCTTTTGTCCTTTAGGCAAGTTTCATTTTTTCCCCCAGACATAGTAGTTTTGCTATAAATGGCCCTAATTATATTTTGAAAGAGTCTAAATTGCTGTTTCTTTTTATCTTGTTTTCCACCAGGGAAACAACTGCCATCTACCTATGCTATATCCCACTGCTGCCACTGAGACATCCTTTATGAAGTTGCTAAAACACATAAATCTATAAATACATCCACACCAAAAAAGTGGTTGGAAAACAAGAAACCTGTTTCCCAAGACTGTCAAGGTTGAAACATTTGCTTCCCCTCAGCCCAGAAAGCAGAGAGTTGACATTCTCACATTTTCCACATGGAATGAGAAGACACCCACCCTTGGGACAGACAATGCGTGGGAGGTCATGGCACATGTCTGCAAAGGAGGACACACAGCTCAAGTTGCTTTAATATGGATCTCTCAGAGCTCAGGTGCGTATTCTAATGCTGGGGTCATCTTTTGTAATTACCTGTTCAAGCTACTCAGTTTCATATAAACTGAGTCAACCCATCTGAGCTGAGGAATCTACACCCGACTGACTATTGTGGTATTTTTTGACCCAGGAGATTCTTCTGAGACCCCATGGAGATCGTTTCAGTAGAATTATTATTAATGGAACCTTTCACAGGTAATTCTTAAAACACTGCTCTTTTATTTAAAAAAAAAAACACAACAACAAATAGTAAAAAATTTACAGTCAGGTCTATTATTTGGTCTCCAGATGGTATGGATGAGAACGTATTCCAAGATTCAGGATCATAAGCAGAAGTGAAAGGAGCGTAATTCTCTGATGGTCTGATGGCATATATGGCCAACTTCTCATTTTGAGTATGACGAACTATGTAGTTCATGGTTCATTGTTTTATCATATATACACAAGTTTCATGCAATTGCAAGAAAAGATGTTGAAACCAAATCAAAACAAAACTTGGAAAATAATTATGCTTTACCAGTAAACCATAAAGATAACGTGAGTTATGGTGAATCACACAAAGGTTCTTTATATAGCATGGGGATCTCTAAATTATAGTACCTTTCAGGTTGAAACCTCGGCACTGAGTCAGAGGGTTTCCATGTCTCACATCTTGCCTACGGCTCCTCCTGCAATATTTAACAACAACAACAAAAAAGTTATTTCAAGATAGCTACACTGCAAATAACATTTTTTTATTTGTGGATTTGTTTCTTTCTTTTTTTTACTAGGGATAGTTCATGACCTGTTGTGAGTCTGCTTTACTCTATTAATTTGTTGAAGCTTATAAAATGGTTGTAGTTTTGGTAGGTAAAGTAGTTTTGCAATGGAGGTATAGAGTTGGAAGGACTAGAAGTGATACATGAAAGAGACATCTGTTGACTCATGGAAGACCTAACACTCAAAGCCAGAAGCCCCAGCTGGAGCTCTTCATAAAGGCACTTAAGCATGAGATGCATGAGAGTCATAGTGCTCATACCTAATCCACCAGCAGAAAATTATGATATAGAGCATGCTCCCTCCCCAGTTTTAGCAGGCACCATATTTTTGGAGCCTGAGGCAACCTTGACAGTAGAATGAATGAAGTGTTCATCCAGAATAGTGGAGAGCTAAGATTCCATTCTGCTATTTACTTGAGGGATGCAACTATTTCAAAAATATGATAGAACTCAGTGAGTATCAGAATACTTCTAAATGGAGCCTTTGTTCTATTATCTGAATGACTGATGTAAAATCATAATTCTGTACCAAATTGTCTAGGGAGCTTACTTGGACTGGGAATACTTGCATTTCAGTCCTCCTCAGCTAGGAGGTCACAGCTCACAGAATTCAGTGCAGGAAAAGCTGGCACACAATTTTTTTAATCTTAATGTGTATTATTTTCTTTGCTACATATTCTGTAATGTAATTCAGTATTTATCCAGTTCAACTACAAAAATACATTGGTGATAGGTTGTTGCAACTTGATGCTGCTGGGATACGTAACAGCTGTATTCTGAACCACTGCACTAAGGACTCTCAGGATCTGAAATCATAAAAAGCCCCAGGAGCTGCAGTACCACTGAGTGAAAGGTGGTGCCTCTATGGTCACATAATTCCAGGTAGTACACAAACACCCAGAGAGAGTGCTTATAATCCTCTGTCACCTGACCCTTCACTGCATTGTTTTAAAAGGAAACATTTGAAAGGTAATGTTTCAAAGGAGTCATTTCTGACATTCCAAGTATAGTTTTGATGTTTACCATCAAAAATATTTCATGTTATGCCTTGGGTTTTTAACCCTTGTAAAGTATTTATGTGAGTCAAAGGAGATAATGGAGAATTGCTGAGTGAATATCAGGATTCCTGTGCTACTGTGAGCTGCTCCACACTGTCAGAAATGGCATGTTATTTGCATTAAGCACTTCTGAGAATGTAAACTTACAGTTTGATATTTATTAAAAAAAAAAAAAAAAAAAAAAAAAAAAAAAAAAAAAGGGATGGTTAGAAAATTAAGATAATACTCTCAGGTGTTTGGGGGTAAATCAATGTTGGATGAGGAACTACAGTAATTCATGGGAGACAGAAGTGTCAAAAGAAGGAAATAAGCAAATGCATGCAGCAGAAACTACTGTCTAGACTATAGGATTTGGCTCTAATCACCAATGTTTTCTCCTTCATACTCTGTCTTGTTAGATAAAGGCACTACTCATTTCCTTCACATATGAAAAACAGACTTTTTTCCAGACAGTTTTAGGGGTTTATTTTGTTTTGATATAAAAACTGCAAACAAAATGTCAGCATGAAAGCAAGCCTCAGTGGAAATAACCCTGGGTGGGTGTATATAATGGGGATGGGAAGGCATCCACTGGAAACTGCAGAGGCTGGGTATATCCAACTGCTCCTTTCAGCAGCTATGTTAGTGTAGGAGTAAGGTGGCCTAAGACTTGGGGATTTTTCTTTTCTCTCCCCACCTCCATCTTCTGACCTTTGTTCCATGGAAGAAAACCATCAGTTTGCAGACTTGTGGCTGAATGAAAGCAGTAAAAACTGCATGTACTTTACCAATTGCTACACGGCCAGTTTGGGCTTTACTCTGTAATCTCAAATAAGGAATAAGTCCAGAAAACTTTGCAACAACAAAAACCAATTGTCTTTAATCCCAGGGGATGACATTGTTATCAGTTGTTTGGATCACTGGAGCAGATCCAAGCTCCTCCATGAGGATACAGGAATAAAGCCCAGTAACCGTATGTGGCCTTCTGCACATGCAGCTCAGGTGCAGGCAGTGAGCACGGTGACACACAGCAGGTAAAGCTCTGGCACAGAACCACAGAACAGAATCATGGAATCATTTGGGTCAGAAAAGACCTCTAAGATCATGGAGTCCAACCATTAACTCAATACTGCCAAGTTCACCACTAAACCATGTCCCTAAGCACCACATCTATGTGTTTTTTGAATGCTTCCAGGGACAGCAAATCCACCACTTCCCTGGGCAGCCTGTTCCAATGTTTCACCCTTTCAGTGAATAAAGTTTTCCTAATATCCAATCTAAAACTCCTCTGGCACAACTTGAGGCTGCTTCCTCTTGTTCTCTCACTTGTTACCTGGGAGAAGAGTCTGACCCCCACCTGATTACACCCTCCTTTCATGTAGTTGCAGAGTGCATGAATCTGAAAGGTTTGTCTCCTCTACAGTAATACTTCATTGTGTATTCTGTAACTTTATTTGTATGTGAACTGAAATCTTAGTAAGACAAGAACTCACTATAGCCTTCTGCTCTCAAATACTTCCCATGGGAGCAGGAAAGTGGCTCCTGTTTTGCATAAGAATTATGAAATGGACTATTAGCTCTGTTGTAAATTAAATGGAAATCAATTTCCCTGTCTGCTTTAATAACTCTCATGTCAAAAACCCCAAATCTGTAGGCATTACATGGAAATCACATTTGCCTAGAAGTTCCCTGGCAATAATTCTTCTCACTTAGGAGCAAATGAGGAACAAAAAAATATTAATGAATTTATTCCTCAGACAGCCCAAGAGATAGTTAGCTGTATTCAGGGCTATCATAATTACATCCATAGAAGGCAACTGAATTTAAACAAAGGGAACAAATGTTTCACTGATATTTGTGTGCATGAAACAGACAGATTAATATTTATGATTAGGAACCATTTTTTGACTTTTCCTTTTTTTTCCTGTCCATTACTTTAAATATGAAAAGCCAAGCTCTTTATCATACACTCTTGCAGCATACAATCCTAGGTGATGAATAATTCCAAGCACAATCGGTATGAAGGTATCGTTTGTACATGCTCATGAAAGGAATGACATCTCACTTCTCCATCACACCACAACACTCCCGGCTACACAGCGGAACAAAAAAGGCTTCCTTCCTTGCCGAATTCACAGGGCTGCTTAATACTGCTCACCTTTTTCCTGTGGGATAAAACCTGGAGCAGGAGTTGCCATCCCAGGCGCAGTAGGGATCTCGGGCCAGGCAGCAGTCGGCACAGGCGGTCCCGTAGATGTGGCAGCGATGCAGGGACACCTGGGTGACCCCTTCATCTGAGCTCACATACAACTGTTGCTGCAGGAGGAAATGGAAAGATTTATTTCAGATGTGGAGGAGTTTCATCCAAGACTCGACTAACACACCTAAAAACCTTTCAATTAATTTTGGAATGAATTCAAGAACCAAGAGGGTAGCCACTAATATACATAACGTCAATATCAACAGAAATCTCCCAGCTGAACAGGCCTATAATATTTCTACCTTCCTGCTAGAAAACCCTAGAAACACTCAGGAATGTAATGGATCTTTGGACATTGATCGTCGTTGTTCTGTTCTCGGGCAGACAGGCTGAGTAATATTGCTCAGATCTGAGAACTTGGTTCTTATTCAGTGAGGATTTTTGGCTCGAGCCTTTGAACTAAGTATTTTCCCCATACATAGTCACTTTAATAAATATTATGCAGAGTTCCTAGTTGGATCCTCCAGTACACAGATTTCCAAGATGTAAAACCAAGAGATTATGTTGAGGCTTAGGGCCATATTCTGACAGCCTTATATACCTGGAAAAATAAACCAAAAGAACTTCCATAATAAATCAGAGCTTTTGCAAAAGAAGTTCAAAGTGAATAGGTCATTACCAAAATCTGAGCCAAAATGACTGTTTTACTCAAAAAAAATTAATCAATTATTCTTAAAATGTAAATTAATATTGAACAAAACCCTTAAAACCACTTTGATCTTTTTGGCATAAAAGTTGAACATTACACTGAATTAATTTTAGTGAATGATGTTTACTTAGTAGTAGTTTTGTGAAATACTGAGCAACATCTTGCTTGCAAAATCACAGAATACATATTTTTAGTTTGCATGGTTAACATTTCAGCAGAAATCCTCTCAGCTGCTTTTGTCACTCTTATTGCCATCCTTTATTATTAATAAACAAACATGCACAATTGCACCACGGACCCAACAGCCCAACTATGTCTTTTTACATTGATCAGACAGAATTCCAAGGGAAAATTTCTATTTAGGGCTTTCGGAAAACAAGGGGAGGGAAAATTTCCTCTTTTAGTACTTTTTTTGTTTCCTTAACAAACAAAACAACAAAAAACCCAACACTTTCAGTGATTTCGAAAAGATACATAATGAATAGAAATTTTATCTTAGTGGCTCTGGGGCATATAAACAGCTCCTGCAAATGTCAGTCAAGTTTTCTGTATTCATTATAGAAAATCTGCCTATATTTAGTATGCTCCACAAGAATTGATAACTTAACATCTCTAAGTCAATTTGCTTCTCAGTTAATAAGCACTAAGTAGCCATTCCCCTTTTCTTTACCTTTTTAGATGAAATCTTCATTGTTGTTATAGGAGAATTACTCTGAAAGACAAAGTTACAAACCAGGTTGTCAAGAACTCTTTTTTTTCATACTGTAGCAACATTAAAATTTAAAAATCACTAAAAACTAAGTCATATCTAAGAAAAACATACATTTTCATATCCTGGAAAGGCATCACTCACTCCTACTAATTTTTTGCTACTTTCAGAACTAAACAAATGACATATATACGATTAATGTCTCGCATATTGTTTTGCAAGACATCAAACTCAACCATGTTATTATCACTAATGTGTGCCAACAAGGTTTGTTGTGCACTTATAATTAACCTGCATCTGTGCTATCTCAGCAATACAGGAGCAATGTGTTTTGAAGCCATTACTTTAACTGTGTAATGAGAAACAATTTTTTTCCTTAGATGATGATGATAAGGAAAAATCATACAGTAGCTCGAGATGCAGATAAGAATACAGCATATTTTCCTATGAATTACCTATAGTACACACAGTTTGGTTACCATCCTATATATAAACTCAGATTATCAATGACTAGAATATTTAAAGTGGCATGTGTGTTCGTGAATGTTTCTTTCCCACAGACAGTACTGCATACTACTGTGTGTCATCACAGCAGTCAGTGTCTGTGTCCAAATCAAATGCTGAAAAGCTGGAAAAGAAATTACTACATTCCTTGCCTTAAGCAAGTTATACAAGACATTATTCTCATCCAAACAAGTGATAAAATTAACGGTAACAAAAATGTTCAGCATTTCTTTAAGATTTAGCATTTGCTCAGTCACAAAGGAAAGCCTTAACAGTGGGTTAGGATTAATTGCAGTCGACTACAACACAGCAGGGAGGTCAGGCCTAGAAAATCTGGCTGCAAATCCTGTGAATTGGCGTAGGTTTGAAGGAGTTTAGAACTGCAGTAGTACTTCATGAACCGTCTGGAGACTCAAGGTCAAATGCAACATTGGATTCAATGTCACATTCTCCTTTCCTTGCTTATACTCTGGAAAAGAATCACTGCTTTGCTGCTCTCAGTATTTACTAGCACACAACCAGTGATCTCATCCCTGCTCTCTTGGCGAGACTCATCTAAATACCACTGTGCTGCCACACAGATTGCAATGGCAAGGGTCACGATATCATGATTTTTAGGGTTCAGGATAAAAAGGTCTGTGTGTAGAGACCCAGAAACTAGGTTTAGTGTGAAGAGTCCTCTCAGCCCACCTATCTTCTTGCTTTATTAATTTCCATTTCAGTAAGTGGAATTAGCAATACTTTAGTGAAGGGTATGATTTTAGGTAATCTAGGGAAATCTTCACCAAAAGCCTAGAAAGACTAATTGAGCCTTTATGAGGGTTAACAAAGAGTGTATTCTTTTTCTTAAAGAAACTGTTAATTCTGTCTAGATAAAAAATCTTAAATTTTCCTTTTTGTATTCCCTCAATCAAACAGACCATGACAAAACCCTTAACTAAGTTTATAGATGCATACTACCATTTGTCCTGAGACTACTGTTTAATGAATAGCCCATTCAAATATTTAAAAGGGATTTTTCAACATAAGGGAGAACATTTTCTTTAGGTTATTACAAGCTGTTACATGCAAGAGCCATTGACAGAGGCTATTCCCTTATTTCTCCCTGTATAATATGTGTTTCTTTTCAGTTTATGTTGTGTTAAGCTTGTAGCTTTCTTGACTCCAGAGGCATGTGGCTTTGAAGAACTGAAGTTCAGCAAAAACAACACTAATTTGATTCCATTCTGCAGCTCAGAACCAGGAAGATTATCAGATAATCAAAGTCCAGAAGTCTTAGATTCCATCTGTAAATAGTGGCAGTCTCAATATGTGATGCCAATGATAAAAGTTGCCTTCTGGCAGCTACTATAACATGACCGTGTAAAATGTGATTATCAAAATCCTTCTAGCCAACACAACAACATAAAAACCAAGCAACTGAAATATAGGAGAAGAAAAGGACTTCAGCTAGCTACAGCCTTCGTAACAGTGGACATTTTGTATTCCTCTTTGTGTATTTATCAAGCCGACAGTATGCACATTTACTTGATCTTTTATCAAATCACAGTTGCCCTTGCCAAAGTCGGTTAGAACAAAGTGTTTGTGTGAATATACACATTGGAAGAGTAAAAGTAGGAGCAAGCCAAACCTGAAAAACCTCCAACTCTTCTAAAATGAGTTCTCCACTTGCAGAGAAGTTTGTGGGTAGGACAACAACTTTCTGTACGGTTCCTTGATCTGGAAAAGTGAAAAAGTGAGACCATGTGAAGAGAGATCAAGGAGTGAGAGAAAGAAAAAGGGAGATCAACCTTTATCAATTCTAAAAAAAATCAAAGCCAGTACTATGTCATAGAGAAAGATATGAAATGTTCAGTAATTTTGAGGGTCTGGGGTCAGAAAGAATAATAAGACGATTCCTTACATAGGAATACTCTATATCGTATTATTCTCATATATGAACATGAAAAAGTCATGGTAAGAATGTTACCATTCTACACAAACAGATCAGTCAAACCCAGTATCTTCTGTAGTAGTTGCTGTAGACACACAGAGTCAGAACCTATCCTAATGATCTTAAAATAAAACACAGCAATATAAACAGGTGAAAGGGAGCTACTGCAGAATTTAATATATATTTATATTCAGTATTAAACTGCTATAATAACTGATGACATAACAACTCTATCTGCACCTAAACACAGTAAAATAAGAACCTTTTCTTAGGGAATTCAAACAATAATCAATCATTACATACTGGTAGGAGTTAATATTTTGTCCATATGGTAAAAAAGGAAAAGCAAGGTAAAGTTACAGTAGCTATTATATCATAGCTGCCCTCTCAAAATACAGTTCCAAGCCTCCAAAATCCACTCAGATCAAAGGAGTAGGAAGCAGAAAAGATGTGGCACTGACAGTGTTTTTGCAGGGTAGATGTGATGAGTGAGACCAAAGGGAAATTTGCGATTAGTTTTCCGAATTTGTTATGTGGAAAAAATATATGAGATGAAGGGGTCCATCTGTGAAGGCTCTTAAAGGCTGAGACAGCCACTGAAGTATTTCTGGTGTGGCAGACTGTGGGATAATCACAAGGACAAGTATTTTTGCTTGGAAGGAGCACAGCACATAGAACTCCTCTTGCTTGAAAGGCCTAGAAATTAGCCTGAATAGAATAAATCTATTTGCTCAGGATTGATTCTGAGGAATGAGCACACAAGGTATAGATTCTGGTCGGCCATCAAAAGTTTTATGAGCACCGTAGAGTTGTGTAGTTTGTAAAACATTAGTACAGCACAATACAGGTAAGACGTATTTTTATGAATTTGGTACCAAGGAAAGGAAATTTCAGCTTCCTGTTTGGCAATTCATTATGCAGACAACATAAGCTGAAAAAGTGTAATTTTGTTTCTGCTTTAAGGTCAGTGACTAATTTCCATAGCTTGCGCTGTAGGGCAAGTTGGTTACTGTAAACAATTTACATATTCTCATTTCCCCCGAGGAATAATAATAACAACAATAATAATAATAGTAGAAGTAGTAGTAACATAATCAACAAATATTATTATTTTATTTTTTTAAAAAAGGTTTAAAGCCAGAATATTAATATTTACTGACTTGACCACACACAGAGAGTACATTGCAGTATTTTGCCTTTAAAGAAAAGAAGGAAAAGAGAAATCGAAAGCTGACAAGACTTAAAAATATGTAGCTATCAATTGTACACGCTCAGGGCATGTTAGGCATGAATTTTTCATGAGAATTTTCTATGAAGCCATTTATTCTCATTATACAATGTCATGATAAACCAGTTCCTTCTGAAGAAACTTTACTGAAACTAAATCTTGTGGTAGCACAGCTGTGGTCTAGCCTGGATGCCAGTATTAGCAAAGCTGTGAGAACCTGAGAGAGATTTACTAACTGCCAGCACCCACCAAAGCTTTAAACCGCTGCAGATGTGTCCATCGTTGAGGTAAAGAGAAGCCAGTGTGTGTTTTTATGCTCCTACTAAATGGACAAACCCACTCACACGGCTCCAGTGCAGTCCACCTCTGCCCCTTTGCATCCTTGTATCAATTCCCTCTCTCTAAGGTTAGATTCTACCTTACAAAACACTTAATCAGAAGTGCAGGAAGGAGCTGCAGCCTTTTGTGGGTTTTTTGCAACTGACATACAGGGCACTAACCATGCTGACAGTGACCTTACCTGCAAAGGAATGTGAAGCTGCTGAGCCTCTGAAGAACCGGTTTATGTCAATGATCCATTAGCACATGCCACACATTTAAAATTCCTAAATTGTCTTGAGTCCTCAAACATTGCCCTGAACTGAAACCAGAACCTGAGGGGAGATTTTATCCCAGGCATTGGCACAGAAAATACTGATAATGCCTGACACCAAGTCCTTGTATCCTAATAACCTTTCCTATTTGTAAAGTAGGGTCCTATCTACCTTTTTGTCACACCCCAGCAAAACACACAGAGTGAAGGACTGTTTACCTTTTGACTCAATATTTTACCATTTGTTTTGATTCAGTATTGTACCATGAGGGACAGATTCTTTCAGAAAGGAATGTTCTATTGTTTTAAAGGAGACTTAATACAACAATTAAAATAAATATTCAAGTAGGCAGTAGAAAGCTATTAACTAAATGAAATTACTTAAAGCAAGGGATTCCAATAGTCTGTACATATATAAAAATATTTCCAATAATACATATCTTATAAGCTATATTCCTTCCATTGCTTCTAAAAATAGTTTTTCTCTTGTTGCTCAGCCTCGTCCTTAATAAACAAAAAGCAAATATTTGTGCCTAATTTCCCCTTCTTATTACTTTCTCAATAGTACTGCTGTCTCCAGTGTAAACACAAATTGGTAGCTAACAAATCAAGTCACTTACACGTGTTCCTGTCAGAAAACTTATGGCATATTTGAGTTTTGTTGGAAATATTATTTGCTTATTTCCGCTAATGGTGAGTCAGTGAACTAAATTCCCTGGGTCAGAGGGAAAGTTGGAAGGGTTGCAGCACTGTGCACTGCAGGAGATTTATGCAAAGTAGCAGTCCCTGAGCTGTTTCCCGGTGTATTTCACAATAGATATTCTTTTGCACTGTAAATCAGGCAGAAGAGATCATCAAAGAAGTACAAGTTAAATTTTTTCAAGTTTGGATCAATGTATGAAATTATAAGCTAATTCTGTAAAAATCATAAAAATTAACGGGATGGTTTCCTTCGCCATTTACTTGTTCCTTCCAAAAAATCACTTGAAAACAGTCCTATATTGCTATGATTTCACACTGTCATGAAAAAGCTACTGCGTCTCCAGAATATCAATCAACCACTAGAAGTGAAGAGGCAGATTTATGCTCATCACTTCCCTGACTTTTCACCGGGAGCTGTTTCCAGCCTCACATCAACTCAGCAGTCTGTGAGTTAAGGGGAGACAGACAAACAAAAAGGGATCTCCCTCAAGCTAACAGCAAGAGGACTCAAGGGCAACTCAAAATGTTTTTCCATTTCAAACCTGCCTAATGGCTGCAGGTGTCCCAGCTTGACATAAAGGGCAATGATAATGAGATCACATTCCCTCTGAGAGGACTAAGAAACTGGGAACAGCAAGGGAGGAAAGTGAAGACTAAAAAATAGTACAGAAAGTATGCAGAGTGGAAGATAAATGGAGAAGGAAGGCAGTCCAATAAATGGTTTAAGGAAAGAAGCCGAAGAGACAAATAATAATAATAATCATAATTATAATAATATTCCTTGAAATGCAAGGTGTAATTCTGGGCTGATGTTAATCAGCTAAGCTTCATCAATACCAGTTAGACTATTCCTGATTACACTAACTCCCAATAGGGCTGACCACAGGCAATGGGGGAAAGCAAAGCTTGATGAACAGAAATTAAAAATACAGAGGTGTTTGGCTGAGTTTGAAGATCTGAGTTTAAACATCATTCTCTGAATTTTGACTAGCTTTTGTTTCCCCAGTCCTAAGTGAACACTGCAGCTGTCAGTAATGCGAGCCTCAAAGAGAGTCAGGACCCATCTACCCCTGAGCCACATCACATGCACAAATTGAACAATCAACAAATAAAACCCCCTGAATTTTCTACATCATAAAAAAATGACTGCAATGGCAGCAATGTCTACTTTGACTTGAGGTTTGAGATGCTTCTGGCAGTAATCCCCACCCCTGATGTATCTGACACTGCTGGAGACCTGAAAACTTTTCTCCATGTTATATCTGTCCGCCTAATGGAAGCTTAATTATTTTTGGTCCCTCATCTGAGTTGAACCTGATGCACACAAAGAACATTACAAAGAAAAAAAGAAAGCAGGAAGTTCACCAAATGTTTAAAATATGTCTGAGAAAGTGCTGAGGCTCAGCAGAGCACCTGAGACAGTGACAGGTTAGCAGTCAGGGCTGACAGCCATGTTCCCACGCCCTTGCCTGTCCTTAGGTGTCTGCTGTAACTCAGAGCTCCCACCACAGACACTAATCTCTCTGTGCTTAGTTCACTCATCTGTCAAATGGGTGTAATTTTTTTCCAGCTCATAGTACCACTGTGAAGCTTCATAAAATTCAAGCTGCATCAAAGGACAAAAAGACAGATACAAATGCTCACACTTGAGGGCTCGGTTAAACTTTGGCACACAATGTGAGCTTGTTTGAATAAAAACTGAACAGGNCATACAAATGCTCACACTAGAGGGCAAAATTTTCATACAGCTCGGTTAAACTTTTGGCACACAATGTGAGTTTGTTTGAATAAAAACTGAACAGGCAAAATGAAGCAGGTGGAGGTATGCCCTCTTAACTTACATATCCTCTTAAAAGGCTGTGAAAATGCTTTGGATGAGTAGGTCAACGAAAGGTTTTGAATGACTCAGGCACTATGACCAAGAGGAAGAAGGAAACTCTGTCTGATGGCTGCTGTGCCACTGTTGTGCAACATCATCTTCCCAAGCTCACAGTCACGAAGTTGCAGCCAGGAAAACCATGGGAGGCAAGCATGCTCTTCTGACCAGATTATGTCTCTCCATTAGACTCTGTAGATCATTACATGATTTTGGCTATTGGCTTACCAGAGGCTACCACTGTCAGCAAGAGTTAGTTTTCCAAAAAGACAGCCATCATATGACACCATGAAAATGAGTATTACAACCTTATGCTCTGGAGGCACTTACATTGAGACTTTGAAAACAAATGTTGCATCAGAAAAGAAAAGATAATAAGAAACATCGATCAGCCTCACGCCACATCAGATGCATGTGGCCGACATTAATCATATGAATAAGTCACACTGAAGCCTGAAGTGCCTTTTTACAACAGTAACTTAGATCTCTTTCCACAAAAACATATCCTATCTTGATAGCAGGGAGCTGAAAAAAAATCCCCATTGGTGCCCATAGCTGTTTAATGTACCCAAGTTTGACCCAGACATTTAAATATTTTCGTAACATAAGAGTAATAAAAAACCCCATGCATAATCTTTTAGTTGTGCAATCTGTGTGTACTTTGACCGAAGGCTTTTGTACTGCAAGCAGCAGGTGGCATGCTTAATAAATAAATATTAATATCATGAAAATGTTCTCATGGTGTTTTACTGCTGTTTTAAAATTCAGATGGAAAACAATCTACCAGTGGATAAACAGAGAATACTGAAAGCTCAGGTTGTTTAGATATAACTGAAATGGGTAAAGAAATTACAGTATAACTCTAGGATGAATCTAAAAACTTCAGGACTGAGTCCCGGCCTATAATGGGAATGGGATAACAAAACCAGAACTCTAATCCCAAATTTCTGAAATGAATATGTTATTACTCATTGCACAAGGAAAAAATATCATGAGCATTGCCCTTGTCAAATATGCAAATGAGTTATTATATTCTTTCCAAGTAAACTATCTCTTGGGGTTTCTGTTTGGGAAGACAAGGTAGACAGCACTCTTCCCCTGTAGCACTGTTCTCTACGAATCAAGACTTGATCCTTACTCCAAGTCAGCTCATGTCAGAAGGGAGTGAAGAGATCCCTTTGGCTGGACCCAACAAAATCAGCAAGTTTTGTTACGTGCTTTAAGAGTCTTCATTTTGAAAAGCAATGGCAAAACACGAGATGGTTATCATTTGAAAAGTGGGTGGAGTGCCATGAGAGCAATGTCTGTCCCTGGGAGTTTTGTTTGTTACGTAGCCAAGCAAGAGAGAAAAGCAGCATGTTAACTGTGAGCATGGACCAGTCCCTGTGAGCTCAGCACTTCTGTCTGGGAGGGCAAAGGAAACACTACATTTAGTTCACATTAATGTGAAAAAATTACAGATCTGCCTATACCCTCCTGTGCCATTGCTACATAAAGAAAACCACTGGGTTCTTGGAGCTTTATATTTCTGTTATTCTTCACTTACATTCAGGAACTGATTTATTACTAAGGCTATCAAGAAGGAAGAGAGGAAAAGCTAAACATTTTGTGTGCTCTGCATCTGGCAAGACATAAAACACTCTGATTTCAAGCATGAGACAGGTCACTGACAGTGACAGACATGGCTGGCAACATCTCAGTTCAGCAGCAGTAACTCATCATCTGAGCTGAGTGTAATTGTCACCAGGTGTCAAGTCCCATTGTCTCTGTCTGTGGGGTTCCAGGCTCCCAAGAAAATTATCACATGAAATTCTCCTATACAATGTGGTTTTTGCATTTGCTGGGATGAACTGACACCAAAGCAAATCCCCTCTGCATTCCTTTTGACACTTAATATCTCTATCAAATCCTCCTGAGTCTCACAGAAAGCAGAGAATAAAGAAAACAACTTTCTCCTCTCAATGGCTGAAACTTGATCACTTTTATTTGAAAGAGCTGAGAAATGCAGTAACTCACATTGCATCAGTTTCTTTTGAGGAAGACCCTGGAAGATACTCATGCCCTGTGCCCTACTCAGGAGGAATAATGCGTCCCCTCCAACTAACTAGCAAGCAGAAAATGATCCTTGTCTCCAGTGTAATGGAGAAGATAAAGCAATGAATATAAAATATCAAGAGCTTCAATATACTTAACTGTTCCATAATGGGTCCTATGCTGAATACACAGAAGAGAATTAACATAATGTAAGAACAAGCTGAAGTATGTTGATGAGTTTTTTTAACAGCTCACAAGTGTCTGTATGAGACCACACAGATCACCTAAAAACAGTCAGATGATCATCAAAGCATAAAATGAAATTACCTATATTTATCTCTTGCAGAATTATTAAAATGCTAACAATTAATATTGTCATTTTATGCACATTTCAGCTTTTCAATATATTTCCAGTTTTAACCGTGACTGCTGTATTAACAATACTATGCACCTTGGAAACTTATGTCTTGATCTTTTCCCCTAATTTAGTAGAATGCTTCCCCAAACAACATTAGATGTTTATAGAGCATTTTAAAACAATACCACCACTATATATATATATATAAAAAATAATAAAATCTGAAGGGGAAGAATCCCTTCCATCAACCTGTTGGCTGGATATACCTCTACTCATACAGCACACTATGCAGTTGGCTCCCTTGGCACACAGGCACCCTGCTGATTTTGATAGTTGGGGAGTTTTTTCTAAGAAGAGTGTAGAGACTTCCTGTTAGTCCGAATGTCCTCGAGGGGACATTCGTGAGAGATTTTTTAGCATCCACTTCCTAAATCTATTATAACAAGATGTTTATTCCCACCCCCATGTGAGTTTGTTGGCAGACATGGTTGTTCTACAAACAGAAAACAACCAAGACCCCACTAATATTTGAACCATAAAAGCAATGCAAGCCACCTCTGTAATCATTTTCTGATGTTCAGACATGTATTTGTTCTCCTGGAATTCTTTTCCTTTGTTCCACTTGAAATCATCTGTAGTAAAAAAGATTAGCCTTTGTGCCTATCAACCTACAGTGTCCTGTTAAGCCACTGGGAGTTTCAGATGTGATTGAGTCCTAGGGTCTAGTCAGAGTACCACTCTGCTTGTCTGCTCCAATCAAAACAGTGTGATTCAAATCTAAATATTTCAAAAAATCAAAATTGATCAATACGAGAACCATTTGACCTGTTCCCTGCAGACTTCAGAAGCATAACACCAGACTCAAATTTGATGTAACTAAAAACAAAATGCAGGTTATATTAGACAGAAATTATTTTAGAATACTTGGATCAAATTCTCTGTGTCCACTTCAGCTAGGATGGTGACCACTTGTTTCCTTTTCTCTGCTAAGTACTTCCATATTACTACTCTTTTTTTTGGCAGAGTTGCTGTTTCTGCCTTTCCAATATCCTGATCAGATCATGCTTTTCTTCAGAATTAGCTTACACAGCATATATTAAATAATAATGATGAGAGTATACAAAAATTAGAAAGCTAGATTTGGGTATGAAATTCTTATATGGAATCATGTTGCAGACAAACCATATTCAAGAGAATTATTATTAGTTAGAACCAGTGTTGATTTCTGTCTCAAATAAAATTAATATCAATACATTGTATTTCTTGCACATAACTGATCTATAGTAAATATAAAAATGTATAAATATAAATGTAAAATGTATATTATATATATAAAAATGCATATAAATATAAATGTATACATGTAAAAATATAAAAGTAAAATGAACCTAATTTATGGATTTCTATAGATATTTTTGTATACAGCAAATGTTTAAGCAAGTATTTCTGAAAGCTGTAAGGTGTACAAATCAGAGCTGATTTCAAATTTTATTGCAGTGGAGGAAAACAAATGCTGCTAATTTTGTCTTACCTGTTCCAAGAAACAAGACATGGTATCTTCCATCAGCAGCATTCACTCGATCCACAGCAATCTTTGTATACTTGTAGTCAGCTCCTATCCGGATGATTAACGGCCTCTTGTGTATTGGGTAAATGGGATTAAACATCAAAGGGTGATTCCTAATGAAGGTCACAACATCATCTGGAAACTCTTTGGTTGTCCGCATATTAGGTGTGAAGGCTCCTCCCGGACACTGGAAGAAACGTGCATAGTAATGATTAACAATATTAACCACCTTTCAGAGAGTTTTCATCTCCAAGTCATTTACAAATATTGACAGATAAGTTGACAAAGGAAGTTCCTGAAAGAGCACTGCAGACTGACCAAAACTTATTTTGTTCCAGCAATGGGAATGAAGTGTTGAATAGCTACACTTTGAACTTCCATCAATGCTCATAAAACAAACACAAATGTATTTTTGCACTTTCAGGACACAGCTTGATGACTAAGATCTTTACTTCTGAACATATTTTTACATACTTTAGGCTTCCAAACTGCCTGTTGAAAAAAGAATTGAAAAAAATCCAAGAGATTGGTATGGGAAGATATCAAACTTTTGCATCTATTTGTTACCGAATTAGTACAAAGACAAAAGACAAAATGTGATACCTAATTGTAATTTGGAGATGATGAAAGGGCCTGTGACTCATCTTCATTTGAAAAAACCAATAATATGGAGTTGATTAAGGGGTCCTGTAACAACTCATTTATATCTCAGAAGACTGTCTATACTTTCCCCTCTGCCTGAGAGATAACTGAGGTCCATGAATACTCTGGATGCTTCTTTAATTATAATGAAGAACTGTCAAAATAATTAGCCCCAAGGCATTCTGGACCTCACAGGAAAATTAAAAGCATCTTAGAAAACTTTTTACTGAGACTGAAACTCAAAGAAGACGGGGAAGAAAGCAGGGCTATGCCAGTAACTGGTACAATGTTCTGGAAATACACATGTTAATTTACATTAATTTTTTTCAGCTATCATTACCTCACTTCTTACTGCTGCCCTTGGGCTTTCATTTTCCCCCTTAGCATATTTCTGAGCCGTGAAATTCTCCTCAGAGTATTGGAGCTATTCAATGTTTCAATGTGATATTTTTCCAACTGGAAAATGTTGATTTGTTCAATAAAAAGCACTTGATGGAAACTTCTTTATTTTGACGAGGGCCATTCTTACATCTAGGATGGAATTTCTGATCAAAACCACAGACACAAAATAGCTGGTAGCTTAGGGAGAGATTTACCTCACCTGACTTCTGCTGCCTTAAAGTCAGGCATTTATTCTTAGGTTTCCTCTGAAGTCAGTAATTCAGACTAAATGCCCTGCTTTTAGATGGCTAAAATTATATAAAATGAATCATATTCTGAGAGACTTGGAAACTCTCTGGCGATATATGAATCATGTGTCCAACCTACCTGATGAGATGAAGTGTTGGAATTTGGGTCTTCACCTCCCAGGGGATTCCTCTAACCACCATGCAGGAGTGCCTATTTTACCCTCACTGTTAAAAGCTAATAAACTATTCATTGGGCATACCAGGAACCAAGCAGAGAGGAGACTTCAGCCTAAACCCAGGCTTCAGAATCATCTTCTGACTCAATTAGGATTTAATTATTCATACAAAATATAATAGCTCTGGTAGGAGTTCTTTCAAAGAAACTGCTCTGGCATCAGTTACCTCCAGGAAGAAGAATCAGAATTCAGCTCAGATATTGGTCATTTTTCTCATATGACATCCTTGACAATTGACTTTTCCATGCCCTTATTTATCCTAAAGGCTTTTTTTTGGGCTTTCATTAGAACTGACACTACATGCTAGCCCTCCAAGATTGCTCACAAAATTGAGTTCTTATTATCTTGCTTGCTCTACTCTTTCCCTTTATGGCATATCCATCCACAGTCTTCCAGAAAATTTATGGAATTATCTGTTAAGATTAGCAACAAATGCTGAAAAAAGAAACTGTGTTCATCATTAGCAGGATTATTCTACTTGGTAGTGCTCTGCCAGACCTCAGTTCCTCTCAAGCGGGATTCTGTTTCACTAGCAGTTCAAATTAAACTTTCCTGTCTCACATACCTCAGTTAAAAGACTATCTCTGACACTTTCAATCCTTCCATTCTTGACTTGGTGATCGTAAGACCTTTTTGACTTCCTGCAAAAATGTCTGTGTTATGACCCTAAACATTTACATTATATAGGTGTTCTGAGCAAAGCCTTAACATCTTTAATCAATTAATTCTTTTGCTATCCCCTGTATAAACCAATGGCAAACAAAAGATGGTCCTGAAGAACCCTGTAAGCTCTGCCTTTCCTGGAGGGATTGAATGTGTATCCTTCACACCTCATTCAAGGACTTGGCTACACAATCTTATGTTCACAGTTGATCACTATGCAGTTAGATTGCAGAGAAAACCAGAACTCTAATTTACAGCACATTCCCCCAACATGCTGTAGGTACAAAAACTATTTCTGTGAACTCTGAAAAATGGAAACTACCCTCAAACATCACTGAATTTAGTAGCAAGCTGCCAATTATGTATTTTTTTGTTCCATAAGTAAGTTTTGCTTGTGGAGAAAAAAGAAACCATTGGTATTTAGTGAAGGTCAGCCAAACACTGCAGAGCTGATCATGGCCAAAAGAACGTATTGCTTTGTTTAATCCTACTGAAGCTACACCAAAGCCTTTCCACTGTTGATCCAAGGTATTGCGATATGATGAATGTTCTTCAGGCAACTGTAAAGGAGGATTTTCCATGTTACATAAAAAGGCAACCCTGTCTAGTTCAGCATCCCAGAAGCTGAGAGAAAAGTACATTCCAGAGGAAAGAGGATCATACCCCATAGTCTGCTGATCAAAGTTAACTCTTTGAGCACAAATCCTGTGGCCGAATTGTGAGGTGGCACAGAAAAGCCAATGATCTGTAAACCAGCAATGATCATCTAAAGGAATCTCTTGTGACTTTATTTTTTATTGTATGAGCTATGATCTAAGAATTATCTTCAAATTCAGAGCTCTTCAGCACATCTCAAAAATTTAGACAATTTCTGTCACCATGTTAAATCCAAATCTAATTATTTTACCCCCTTTCCATTGTGCTGCCCAATTTCTTCAGGCCCATACAGGAAATACATACAAACACATTCTGAAGCAGCAAGAAACCTTGAAATGTGACTAATGACAAGAGAATGAAACTTCCTGTTTAAATGGGTCAATTCTTCTTTTTTGTAAAGTTTAAGTTTAAAGCCTCAGTGATCTCATGAGATTACAGCTGTATGAATTAATTGCAAAGAAAGACTAATGCAATCATTAGACCTTAGTGGAATGTCAAGTATTGATTAGGTAATTCTAGAGATCTGGGAACATAAGTCCTAACTCTTATAGCCTGTAATAAAAATTAAGAAATGTCATGAAGAATTGTGTGAATAGGGAGACCTCTTCCACGTATCTGAGTTATTCTGTGTACTAGAGAGAAAGAGAGAATAAGAACAAGATCTTGCAGCAGAAGACAAATCAGAATAAGAGAGTGATATGGTTAAAGGTTCTTGCAGGGACTGGCAAAATAAAATATCACTTCTTGTGAAAAATGGAGAAGCAACAAAATTTTAATCTAAGAAAACTATAAGTACATTGTCAGGAGACAATTTAGTATTCTCTGCATACTTATTTCCTTCTGATGCTTAAGAAATTTTAAGACTTCATAGGAGTCAACACACATCCACACTATCATACTTCATTAAGCAAATATGGATTTAGGGAAGATTCTAGAAGAAGTTCATACGTTCTTCATTAAAGCTGGAAATATTAGACATTGTATTTCTGCTAAATCTAAATTAAGAATAGTGGAAAAAGTAAGTAAACAAATAAAGAAAGAAGTGCATTAACAGCAATTTTTATGCACCATGAAGTTGAAAAGCAAGAAAAAATAATAGTTTTGTTTCAGATATTTCATAAGATATTTTTGCACAACTTGCAAACAGAGCTAGAGAGCTCTGGTGTACAGAGTATATTGGAAGATTATTACTACCCCTAACACAGCGAAAGAAAGTCCTGAAAGATTTTCAAGGCCTACAGAAAGCATTCTTAACAAGGAAGGCTACTGTGAACTGATTGGCATGAAAACACAAGTATTTCTAGGACCCTCTTCTAAGATTCAGTACCTGGCAGGGTACTAGACCTAAACAAATGACACGTCCCAGAAACCTTATTCTCCTCTAAATCTCCTACTATGTCTCCTAAGCATCTGAGTAGAGCTGCAAAACTTTAGAGGACTATGGAAAATTCATACAGACTGAAGACAGACTTACAGACATTTGGATCCAGACTGCAGAACACACTCACAGTGCTGTCTTTGTACGCTTATTTATTTAGCACATTTTGCTCAAATATAGCCACAAAATGGAAATGGACATGTAAACAAGATGATTTCCACCTAAAGAAATAATTCTTTCAGCAGAAAGAGAAAGACTGATTAACATTTTACGTGACTTTTAATTCTTTCTAGAGGATTTCCAGATACTACATGATTTGTATGGCAACCGAGAAGCAAATAAAATAGTTTTGAACTGCCACAGTCACATACAGTCCTTCCTCCTGGAATAAGCAATATTTATTTATGTTCTAAACAAAGACAAGCAATTGGCAAGCCTGCATAAACGTCTTTGTACTTACAGTGCCAGGTCGCGGGTATGGAATTCTGCCCTGATATGGAATCAGCTGGTGGTTTGGGCCCTCCTTGTGTGCAAATGGCCCATTGAACACAGTCTGGATGTCAGACAGGTGATACACACACACGGCTGAGCCTTTGAATATGGAGCTGGAAGACAGCAGGAAAGAGTTAGCACTGCCATCTACCAACTTTTTTACAGCTTTTCCATCATTTTGCATGGTCCAGTGATGAAACATACCTCTAAAAGAATATATTTGATACAATTTAATGCTTCTATAGCATGGATTTAATACATTTAAAATCAACTAATTTAGCTTCTCAATATGCACCACTACTTCTTAAGACTTAGCACCTTTTTGATTGAACAGTGAACTGAAAAAAGAGGGAGGAAGGCACTGCCTTACTGGTGCAATAAGAACACTTTCTAACGCTGAGTATAAAAGAAATATAATCTGGCTCCAGTTAAATAAATGGTAAAAATATTGCTGACTTTAGTGAGACAAGAGTTTTATAAACTTTGTACTGCCAAGCTCAGCACAGGTTTCCAGAACTCCCTACCGGTATATTAACCACAAGACCTCCATGAGCCTCCCAAAATATAAGGCTAAAATAATAATCAAAATATCCAGAGCAATTGCAATTGGTTGGACTATTACAATCAGCTGCCAGCTTTTCTAAGCAAAATGAGGACATACTGTGGCTGTAAAGGAATCACTCCTATACTGTCCACAAATCCACCCACAAAACCGGTCTTACAAAGACCCAAATTTGATGCTTCCTGAGAAGAACCCGAGGAGTCCTCTAAGAAGAGGACATGTTATTCCCACTGCTCTGGGCTTAGCCATGGGTTCAGTTAGCACAAGCTCTGAATGGTCTCCATCACCCCGTGATGATGAAGGGCACTAGGGGAATAATTTCCAGATTGATGCTAGGGCTGACTACAGTAAATTGACTCCTTCGTTTTTTCTCTCAATGCATGCAAGGTTTGTGATATTTATCTTTAAAAAGTGGAAATTCCAGACAGTCCAAAATCTGTCTGATGTTAAATGTAGGATGAAGAAGTAATTATTTTCAATTGAAGAAAAAAAAAACGCTCCAGAAATAAACCTGAAAACACTACACATATGTCTAAACAAGGAAAGGGAAATCCACACTGCTCTCAGTGGTATATGGGTTAGTAGAAGGAACCTTTTAGATGGATTATGGTATTTGTGGAAATTTTATTACGTATTAATAGATTTTGAGAAATTTATTTAGTATTTTCAGATGTTTTATGTTAGATTTACAGCATATTATGACAGTAAACTTTGTCTATCATGTATGGGCCCTTTTAGCCATCAGTGTGCCTGTAGCAAGCATGGGTAGAGCCCTTCCCAAATCTTCGTTCATGAAGCCAAGCCATGATGATGACAGTAAAATAATTTGCTCCAATATTACTTGGCTTCCTTCTGTATGACCTAGACAAAAATACTAGTAGCTATTGTGTTTCTGTGATGTTTCTATCTTGCTACTGTTTTGAGTTGGAAGTCTACAGACGTGAAGATACAGGAACTGTTAAGGAGTAAAAAACCTAATGGTTGCTGCATCTAACTAGGTAATACATTCTATAGCTGAACAAAAAGAAAGCAAGCAGAAACCATGTGGTTCATGGGAACAGAAATGCATGTGTGTAAAAACTTCAACGGAGGGAGAATATAGCTTGAGAGCCAGGAAAAAATGAAGTTTTTGCTTTGTTGTCACCTTATATAGTCCTCATTTCCACTGCAGAAATACCAGGAGACTTGGGTAGAAGTGTTTCCAGTTCAGTCATGTTGCATCCACAACCTAATCATATGTGTGGTTTTACTGCTAAACATAACCTCATCATTTTCTCTTTTTGTGAAGCAGGAATCATAAATTGTAGACAGAACCAAATGTTTACTAGTTATGTGATTTTTTTTTTTTTCCAATTAAACATCATAAAATCATATTCTCCTGCATCATTTACATATTTAAGAAAGCAGATCCCTGGATGCTCATGAAAAAAAGTCTATTGGGGGAAGAAAAATCAGGACAGGATTTTTTTTACTAGGAATTGCCATTAAAGGAATTATTGGTAATAAATTACATAATTTGCTAATTTGATCAAATGAATTAAATAAAAATAAAAAAGCAGTAAACCTCTTTGAAAGTAAGAAGTAACAGTTAAATAATATAGGATAACATATCAGAGCTCAGTAAGCAGTAACTATTTCTACTCTGTACTAACACTATATGGTGAGGGCAAAAGGGAAAATGGAAAAAATAAAGAAAGGAAGAACCTGTGGGTCCACCTGTCGGTCTATCTTTGTGGAGAGTTTCAGCACAGTAAGCCATATCTACTGCTTTCACCACCCTTGGAAGCTCACTAAATGCTTTCTAAACTGGACAGTAAGTGAATACTACTGCCTGGTAACAGGGAGCTTAGGGCTACAAGGAGATGATCAAATGCCATAGCTTGTCTTTTTGTAGCCAACTGAAGCCGATATGGATTATTTGCCATCTGTATGATCATCTGCCAGCTGAGTGACTGGAAATGATTTGTATGAATTCATGCAAGAATTCTTGGTTTGATCTTTCCCGGTGCTGGATGTTCTTCAGGAGGTGTTAAGTGCTCTCAGATGCCACATAAGTTCACTGTGTTGAAGTCATTTAGCTTTCTGCTGCTGAGCAGTAACAAGTGACCCTCCATGGAAATGTTTTCCCAGTGCCAGCTGACAGTATGTCAGTAAGCAGTTTGCTCCAAGAAGCATAACTCTAACATGGATACCAACAGTAATGATACGGAGACTCTTGCTCCTGCATGCAAACAATGGCTGCAACAGACATACAACATTGCACGGCACAGCCTGGTCTACAAAAATCAACTTCAGTTTTCATACAGAAAATCAGGCAGTTCAGAAAGGCAGTTCAAACCTCTCCATTTACCTTGATGTTGTAAAAATTCCATACACAAGCGTTGTTCTGGGGTTATCTGTCTCTAAAAGAAACACATCCTCTGAAAGAAAGAAAAGGAAAAAGAAAAATGTTTGAATACTAATAAAACCCTTTATTTTCCAATTTAATATATTACTTTATTCCTGCTAAAGTCAATGGTAGTTTTGTCTCAGACTTGAACAGGAAAAAGCAAATTTATCATATCAACAGACCATATATGCACAAATCTAGCATTTGAACATTCAGGAACAGATTTGGAAATTAACTCCACACCATCTAGCCTTATGGAGACAGAAGGCAAAGATTTTCAAATCATTCAGGATCCATGTCACATATTTCTCTCAGCTGGATCTTGTTTCAGCAGGTTGTTTAACAGCAGGCAAACATTAAAGTTGCAGTAAGTTAAAGACAAAGAGTTCCCATAGGTGGATGTAATCAAAACCAGGGAAATTAGGTGTTTTATCATCCAGAACGTACTCTAGTGCCCTCATGAGCTCATTCTCAAAATGATATGACTGACACACAGCTTTGCAGTGAAGACATTGAGAGATACAGATCTTCCAGCTCCTTTGTGTTGGGATTTATTGACTGCACTGTGCAAAACTGTAACTACTCACTGAACTGAATTTGCCCATTGCCACCTCTGATCTAGCGATTTTTTTTTTGACACTTCAGTGAAAACTACTTTGATTTCTGACAGTTTCTCCTTCCAAATGTTTTTAATAACTATAATCATGCTACCTCTTAATTTACAACACAAAAAAGACTGTACTGTTTTAGCTTTTTATCACAGAATATGTTCTTTAGTTTTCCATAAATTTATGTGGTTCCTTTACTTAACCCTCTGAATTTTTTAAATATTCTTTTCAATATGTCAAAAGCAAAAGACTTCGCCATGCAGAACTGGAAGTGTTACACTCTCCTGCATTATACATGAACACAGAAGCATACGTTTGCTCTCTCCCATTTTTCCAAATTTCCAGCTGTGATTGTATTCTTCCTCTTTGCTAGGGAATTGTGCTGGAAGCCCATGCTGAGAACATTGTATCCTATTCAATATGGTCCTACATTTTGTCATACAAAACCCCCTAAAAGTAGTTATCCTACTGCATTGTGAAGAGGAGGGGAGTGGTAAATCATAGTTCTGAAAGACAAGTTGTTGTGGCAGTGCTGAGGCATTGTGCATTTCAGAAAATCAGTCCTCCAAGCACCTTCACATTCTGGGTTAGAGCAAGTTAGGATCTGCTCGCAGGCCCAGGTTCCATTGAAACCTTGAACAGGTACACCAAAGAGTTGTAAATATAAAAACTCAAAAAGTCTCCAAACCCAACTTGCTATTATGAGAATCAGGAATAACAACCGAGAAAAGAGTGAGAGGATACAGTGGAGAGAAGTTCAGAACCAGATGCAGACACAGTGCAGGGCCCATTAGCCATTTACATTATTTATATTTCTACTAATGCACATAACAAATCTTCCAATACCCGAATTTAGAACTATGATTCTGCACACTTCAGCTGCACACTTCAGTGGACAATATAGAATTTGAAACCTTCTGATAATGTTATTTGGTACTTAGGTACCAAGATATGCATCTATTAATTCTGTAATGAAAGGAACCCTCTTTTGATTGCTGTATAGATTAAGCACTGAATATTTACAGTGTTTCACATGTTGAAACAAAAATCTATGTGACTGAATGATTCCTGAGAAGTTATATTTATTCACAGTATTACTGCTGATGCCAGTAACAGGAATTATTAGTATTATCTTGAACTACCAAATTGAGGCCTCTACTCTGTGATCAAAAAATAGAAAAACAGTGGTATAAGAAACAGTTTCAAAGAGATTTAAAAAAAAATCTCTTCTACAGGAAGAGATTCCTCTATAGGAATCCTAACTAGTAGTAAAATAGTAACAGATTCACTTAGATGTTCCCTTCCAAATATTAATTCTTTATATATATCATTCCTTTACAAAGTCAAGATTAATTACCTTTGTTTCAAAGGTAATGATACTTATCTAGAGAGACTGATGAAGAATTTTTTAATTTCCTGTCATAAAACTGCAAGGGGACTTGTGTCATGGATTTCTATAGCCAAGATTCCACTGTAAACAACTTGACTAAGAAACTGTATGAATATCAATAATTAAATATGCACAGAGTGTAACATTTAGATAAAGTTTTGAAGGGACTATTTTTTGTGATACCTAATTCATCAAAGTACGTTTCTGTTCCATCTTCATCCATTACTGAGCACACAAGTCTTGCTTTCAAGAATGTTGTCCACTTGTTCACGAGACTGCGCTGACCACCTGTGTCATTCTGGAAAGCAATATTGTTTTCAGAAAAAAAAAAATACAGCACAACTAACATTTAACCAGTCTTTCCCATTTTTTTCTCAAGTTAAATTATCATCCAGATAATGATCTGGTAAATTCAATATAAAAGTAGACAGACCTAAACCAAATCCCCTTATCTAAACACACCATATGCAGAAAAAACCCAAGAACTAACTTTATCAGCAGGCTTTCTCTGCTGGGCTAGCAGGCTTGGAGAGTTAGGCAGTAGATTTAGTCCATCAGCAGAATGTGTTTGTATGATTGGAAGGGACTGTGGAGGTTTGTATCACTCATCAACACCCAGTGTAAAGTCCATGCTATCTGCAAAAGGTCTCACAGAGGGGTCTTTGTAGTCTTGACAGCAGCACAGCTGTACATAACCTAGTAAGCCATTCTGGCACATGAGGGGGATGCCCTAAAGTCAGAAATGATGGCTAGTGTGGGTCAATCTAGTTTTGTACTGTTGTAAGTCCTGCTAGGCTGGTCCAGAGCTGTCTTGGTCACAGCTCACTCAAGGATTTCTGGTTCAAGGTGGAAACTGTAAATGCCAAACCAGATGGTGCAGCACCAAAGTGACAGATCTGCTTTATCTTGCTGGTGAATGCCTTAGTGTTGCCTAAACTGCATAGCATGATGTCACCCAAGGAAAGGGAAAAATGGAAGGTAGAAGCTATTGAAATGTGATTTTGATAAAGTGCTGTTCATGTTTCACTGGTGCTCCTAGAGTTGGTAATCCAACTTTTCAGGTGACTTACAAGGAGCCTTTTTGTGGGGTCTTTCTTGGCACCATTTTACTAATATATTTGGCCATGTCAAAGGGGTTGATGTATGAATATGATGGTATACAAATACACAAATATGACTGGCTCAGATTTATTTTCATTGGCTTTGGGGTTCTGCCACTGACTTCAGTTTAAGTCCAAACAGGATTAGGCCTTTCAAAAATCATCTGGGCTTCATTATAAGAGTAAAAAAACCAAATACAGCTGTAATTGTGTAAAATGTCTTCTTGCAAAATACCCAAAAAGGCCTTCAGGCATCCTCACAAAAATAAAGAGAACGGAGACTATAAAAGAGATCACATGCCTCATGATATTGCCAGAGAAGGAGCTTAGCACAATCCCAAACACTCCCTCGCACCCAGGCACAATAACATCACAAAGCATCAAACTCTAAAGAAGGCCTAAATTAAAGTAAACACACAATTATCTTTCTGAACCTTTCCAAAAGAAGGAATGAACATGTTAGCAGTAATCGTGCATTTATACATTTTCTCTCATTAAAAAACATCCATTTCACCAGAGATATTAATAGCTGCTTCAATCATTTTTCATTTACAGTTGATTACAGATATGAAAGAAAGAAACAGAGACAATGAGGAGTGCTGTGATAATAAATTGATTTTTGCTCAGGAATAGCCATAACTCCTCAATTTAATTTTCCTGCACACATTTTTAAAGTTAGGCTCACACAGGCATCAGTGCAAGAACTCAGAAAGAGCAGATATTGTAAAAATGAAAACAACATTTGAAAGTTAAGTCAACCCATTTAAAAGCTTGATATTTCCCATGTGCTTCAAAAATTTTGAGTGTGAGACTTTTTTTTGAGACTTCACTGTTTTCTAGTTCAGTTTTTCTAAGAAAATAATGTACCCTATTTGTGCCAAGGACAGCAAGTTTGAAAATTCAACACTAGTAAGTGTTCTGACTCAGTCAGAGAAATACATGAATCCCCCAATCTCTAAATTTCCATATCCTTACAGGTACAGCCTAAGATTCATAACATGTTCAGACCCTAACTGTGAGTTTAATAACAGTTCTACTTAATTATGAATGTGGATGCAGAAACAAGATATTTGTTTCCAATATAAATCAAAGGCTTATCCCAACAACCTGGCAAACAAAATAGTCCTTACTGGGCATATTCTTGCAATCATAGAATGAATTTGCTTTGTGCTGCCGCTGTTGTCTGTGAGTCTCTCTTTGAAGAAGAAGTAGATTTTGGCATCATTGGGGTCAGTGCCATCTGGGATAACGTGAGCATCCACAAAAATAGGCTCTGTAATGAAAAAAATTACCAAAAAGATGAAACCAAAAGATGTATAAGAATAAGCAATTAATGATTTGATGGTTACTGACTGCTTCAAGGAAGTGCTGTATATACCAAATATCAGCAGGTAAAATGGTTCCTTGTTGGTAGCCATATGTTTTTGTGTCTTAGCTTTTTATTTCACAGCAGACTTTTAGAGGAGTGATCCAGAAACAGTAGTATTAGGTTACTGCAGAGGTAGAAGAGGGAAGAATCTGCATGTTATCTGGCGCCCCTAAGGAAAGTCTCATTGAGACAAAACATAAAATAACCCAGAACGGCTTAGGAAAATAACAGATATGGTTCATAAACAAGAGAGGAAAACAACTTGTGGAACACAGGAAAGGTAAGCAGGGTATGCAAATGCTTGAGCAGCGTGCAAGTTCATATCAGAGGCTGTTAAACATAAGCCAATGTGCATGCAAAACACTGCAAAGGAGCACTAGGGAGAGAGCAAAATAATTCATAACCTTAATAGCAAGCATATAATGGACAGTGGAGGAGTCCTCAGAAGACCTTCTCCTTTGCCTGAAGGAAGAAGTGGACCCTCTCCCTGCACAAAGACTGTCTTTTCAATGATCATGCAAGATTGCTTGTTCGGTTGAAATGTAGCACAAATTTCGAAACAATCAGATACAAACGTTGGCTGACAGAAAACTCCCTTTACACTGCAGCATTTTTCTACTCACATAAGCCTATTCTCAATTAATATAACAAGTGTCATGATTCCTCTTCTAAAAGATCATGGAAATAAAATTTTACTTTCCAGTATCTGTTCTGAACATAGACAACTGGTAGATTTCCCAGAAATCAGGCATTTTTTTTTTCTCTAATTCACTTTAGGATGTACATGTCAGGGTGTGCAGATAGGTGTAAGAATTTATAACAAACAGAAGAAAAATTTAGAAAACCGACTGGTTTCCCTTCCACAGTGAACTGAATTTATTCTGTTTGGAATCCTATGATTTCACTGTAGTCACAGACACACAGGAATAACTAAAGAGAGTCACCCTAAAAAATACCAAGAGAAAACCACAGTAACTTTACTTCAACATACCTAAGGCTTTCTAAAATTGTAATTGCTATGTTAGTTGCTCTGTAACCTTTGACATCTACCTCTGCTCAGAGGGCTAAGCACCATTTTAATTCAGAACAGTTTATTTGGAAGGAGATTCCTTACCAGTATAGACAAGGAGAGTGACGTCAGTGATACAAAGATTTAAGTGCTCCCACTCAGAAATGAGTTTTCCTACTGGGTTTAGATAATCAGTTCCTTATCACTGACATAAGTGGTAATAACCCTCACTGACCTCTCTGTTAGTGGGACTCTCTTCTGCACACATTTTGAATGCAAGTGGTGGTGAGTCTTCCGCATAACTGAAGCTGGTAGCTTAGAATCAAATACTCTAATTTAAGGCAATATCTGATGCATTAGAGGTGAAGGCACTTTCCTAGAATTCAGACCGTCTGACCACTTGCCATTTGAAAGGTTTTCACACACTCTCCCTTGAACAGTTTGGTTCAGTCTTAATGCAAAAAAGGTCCTCAGGTGGGGTGGCCTAAGAGGTTGGTACATGCAGTGAACTCTTTACATCTGTGCATTGTCTACACCATGTATTTACATACATTTCTTCAGGGTTAACTTCATAAATTAAATTCAGAGACAAGCTCTTTAAAAGATAAGCTCTTTATTTTAAGCAAAGCAAAGCAGAGTATCTGTGACATCCATTGAATGTTCTGGTAAAACAAAGGCATCTCACCACTCAGCCACTTGGAGTTGTGCTGGTCAGTTCTCACTGCATTCCTCCTGGTCAGGCTCCGAAAAATGGCTGCATCCGTCCCCATGAAATCAATATACATTCCTGAAAAAAGCTCTTCATCTGAAAAAAATTGAAATGGAGGGGAAAAACCCAATGCATTGTTATGGCTTTTGGGAAACCCAAAAGTTTATTTTACATTTATCAGCTCTTTATTTACACAGGAGTCTATACAGATAAATAGTGGGTCATGGGAATGGGGTTTCTTTTGACTTATAAAGACACAAACTAGAATCAGATTTTTCTTAAAGGCTTTTAGGAAACTGCATCATTAAATGCCACAGCAAACCTACATACATGGTGAACCTTTCTTGATAGGAAGTTTAGTTGCTCAACTTCCACTGGTAAGGATCACTGGAAAATCAGACTGATGTTATCAAAAAAGTATCACATCCAATTTTTTAAGTACTCACTTCAAATAACTTCTTTTGCTGTGGAAGTAGATGAAGTGACTGGGTTGAATTTATTGCTGTTGTAAACTGGCACAGTGGATCAGTGCCAATTTTTACCAGCAGTATTGTCACAGCTGCTCCAGGCAGCCTCAAACTGACTTCAGTATTGCAGAGGCCAGACAATCAAATTATTGAACTTTACTCAAAGTAATAGGGAGCAACAATTATCCCCTTTTATGCACTTGATTCTAAGTATAGGGTCATTATGCTTGAACAGAATTAGACACGCAACTCCTACATTAACAGAACTATGAACTTCTGCTCCCTGTGCAGGGCTGAACACACAGTCCATCAGTCAGGATGTGTATCTGCGTTTGAGTCCATGTGTGTGCATAAACATATGTATATATAATTATAATTACATATACTATCATTTTCTACTCCGTGAATAACCAAGCAATTTCCACTGACTAATGACAATGAAACCCCAGAGCAGAAAACAGTAGCTAAAATAAACTCTAACTCTGGGGGTGGGAGTGGTGGCTGAATACATTCCAGTACAGCTGGGTCCTTTGATTGATGTTTTTGTCTGAATTCCTGGACTACCCAGAGAGTGTGGTCAAGCTGGCAAGAGTTACAGGTTCAGAAGTGTTTGAGGCTATTTTCATGCTCTGTGTGTGTGTGTATGTGTTCGCACATCAATATGGAAGACTATTGGCTCACAAGAGAATTATAACTGGAGATTTTGCTTTTCTGCTGCTAACTGGAGCCTAAACTGAACCCCTGTAGAGCATACAGCAGACACTCTTCTGCTTTCACTTCTCCCAGTGATGACAAGATTCATACACAGGGGATTTAAACAACGCATTCACTGCATGTTGGTGGAGCGTTTGCTTTCTCAGCAGGCATTGACAAAATCATGTTGGATCTATACCCATTCATAAATAATTTTGTATATTTGCCTCCTTGTTTCAACCCATCAGTACTTAATGCTTAGTATGAAATAAATTAGCTGAAAGAGATCAGGTTTATGCTTCTCACTAAATGTTATGTACTGTTCTGTGCACATACACATATGCACACACTTTAACAATAGTACTATTCTATGTAATATTAATCCTATTACGTATCACTGCTATTAGTTATGTCTTAAGCATTCCTAATGTCTGCTTGCTAATCGTGTATCAGACGAAATCCGTCAGTTCCACTTCCTTCTGGTAAAATCCTTACATTCCACACAGCACTTGGTCTGCACAGCACAATGAGTTCACACTACTTCACTTTGTTACTGACGGGGATTACTGAGGTCTGCTTTTATAAATATCTCAGAGTCTTGGTGGGGAGAGAGACATACATCCTGCACATTAGTGATGCCAAGCTGCTTCAAAGTACATTTTTCATTGCTTTGATGCAAATGTGTCTTTGTACAATGGCAAATTGTATGAAGTTCAAATTTGTTTTTATAGCACCACTTTCCTCTGAAAGGAGAATCAGCTTTCCTGATATATTCTAGGCCAGTGATGCCCAAAATGGTCAAGAAATTGCATCTGTATTTAAAAATGATTATTTCATTTTGGATGAGCTAGCCTGTCTGGTGGTATTTCCTATCTTCTGAAACAAAGGGAGGGAATCCCTCCTGCAGGATCCCCAAAGAAGAGTCCAGTACATGGCCTCAGCTCCCTCATTATAACACAAGCTGTGACTTACAAAATGTTCCCTTTTCTGGCCTGGATACTGAGGCTAAATTCATTAGAGCTCAATGTTTTTGAGCTGATTGGACTTTGTAGTAACAGGGAGAAAGTATAAAACCCAAACTCTGGGACTCTTTTTAAAAGGAATATGACCTGTGTGGAATAATTTAAACTTTGTAGATGAACTATGCCATGAAAGATAAGTCAAACACTAGGAAAGGTCTCTTCAGTCCCATAACTGAAAGATAAAAGAAAGTAACAAAAAGTCTGTTAAGATGAACAAAGATGCCACAGACCTATTGTAGAAAAAAAACAGCTTACTGTATAGACAGTAATTTGGTAACACTGTACTTTAATGGTGCTACATAAAATCCACAAGGAACAAGGAAAGAAAACTTTGATTTTTTAATGACAGTTGATTCACTTAATAATACCAGAATAGCAATGAGTATCAGAGGACTCATCAATCACTGACTTTGTACAAACATTTTCTTTACACAGTGAGTGTCTGTAAACACTGTCCCCAGATCACTGATGAGATAAAGGTATAAGTACAGCCAAGGTTCAGAGAGACATCTAGGAAGCATATACCTGTTCTCTAAAGGTGCTGTAGTTCATATATGTGTGAATAAATATATTTGTCCTTTGTACTAAATATATTTCCGATTTTAAAAAAAGGCAGTTTATATTTTGAACAGACCATGTAAGATAAACTATATTAACACTTCACTTAAGATCCATGAGACTCAAACTTTCAAAGGAAATTTCTGGCACAACATTTAATTACCATTGATTTCAGTGGAAGCCAAATGGCAGAAACACGGCACATTGTTCCCTTGTAAACATTGGGTGAAATAAAGTCTGAAAAACCTGTGCAACTGCTTTTCCCCTCAAAAGCCAAAAATAGAGCAAGGAGTAGGCACATGTTGAAAAATCAAGGCTTTGGCACTGGAAGTCTGTGAACATGATGCAAATGTGAAAGGTCAGGTTACACAGAGTATATATAACACACTTCCTGGTTGGGGAAAAAAAAAGTATCTTTTACAGATTACTTAGGTTGCACAAAGAATATGCCCCCTTTGAGTTTTCTCTTAGGTGCTTAATAAGCACAGTAGAAATCCTTTGTCTGGGCTATATCTTACGGTCAACGAGTAGAATTGCCATCAGTTCACATGAATATTTGAGGAGTGGCAGTTGTATCATTTTCTGGCCTTTCAAATGGAAGAAAATTGCAAAATTGGTTGGGTATAAAGCCAATTGAAGAATGAAGAGACTTGCAATAACTGGTGGGCTCTACAGCAGAGATGACAACAAAAATGAAAGTCATAGCATCTAAAGTCTTCAGGCTTTCTTTCCCTGGCTGCTCTTGAGATTTTACAAATAATTCAATGAGACACAAGTTCTGTCTAGGATGAACAAGGTCAGAAACCATTCAAACAAAAATGCTAGACAGGGTAATGTAAAGTTGAATCCAACCCTGGGAAAATATGCGTAAGCTGGAAAAGGGACAACCTTTTGTTTTCTCTCTACCCCCCTTTCAAAAACGTCTTTCTGCATTTCATTTGCCCACCCACCTTCAGTTTCATATAAGCCTTGAGACAAGGAAGGACCCAACCCTTGTGCTCATCAGCCATTCAGGAGGCTGAATTCTATGTCCAGCACTGTCTGGTCACCCTGTCAATCCTCATGACCACACATGACCATATGGGTTTGAACCTCAGCAGCAGCAGTATCTTTACTTACTGATCATAACAGACACTGTGTTCACATTGGGGTTGAAAGAACAGCGTCCTTTTCCTGATTCACACTTGGAGTCAATCTTGAAGATTTGTTCCTGTGAAGTAGATTTATGTGTCACTTCTCATTTCAGAAACCATCAGATGTAAGACCGTTTTTATGCCTGGCTGTTTCCAGCATTAACAATGCTCTATTAACAGTGCACTATTGGGTACTTTTACTGTACTATCAGCAGTTTAACTTTTCTATTCAGAATTCCATCATCTTGTTAGATAACATTTGCACTGATACCCAGTTATTTTCAAGACTCTTGCTAAAATTCAAGACACTGAAATAAAGAGTTTTTCCTTCTATCTCAATTAAGCTATGGAGAGGTTGACTGATCTCTGCAATATCATCTGTGGAAATTGCTTCTGTGTTTTTGAAGTTATTTATCATTTATTTGCTGAATACATGGTTATACTTACACCAGTCTAGGACATTATAATAAAGCTACTAGAACAATAATAACAATAATACATATTAAATAAAAATCTCTTATGACAACTGCCATTTGATGATAGTATAAATCATTTGGTCTTTACTGATCTATCAGACACCCAAAACCCCCCTAAATCACACTTATTTTAGTCAATATCGTCTCTTGGATTATGTGTAGAGCTCCAATTCTATAGTGATAGATAATTATAGCCTGAAGTCTCTTGAATTATTTTTTTTTTCTGTTTAGAAATCATGGTATGGGGATTTGTTTATATTTTAATGTGATTTATGAGACTGGATGTGGCACTTAGTGCCATGGTCTGGTAACCACGATCTCACTGGATCAGGGGTTGGACTTGATGATCTCAGCCGTCCTTTCCAACCTGGCTCATTCTATGATTCTATGATTCTGTGATTCTGCAAACAGGGGACACATTTAGCACACTAGATAAAACCTTGACTACAGCTTGAAATACAAATAATCTGAGTATCTTTAGAATATTTGCCCATTTTAGTGCAACTCTTCCCTTCTTGGTTCCCAGCAATACTAGCACAGCGTGCTGAGCAAGAAGTGACTCATATCCAAGCCCGTTCCTTAAAAACTGCAGTCACTAATGACAGAGATACTGATCCACTGCACATCAACTCACAAAGCACTGTATACCAAACAGCTTGTTCCTGTAACAAAGGCTCCTGCAACAAAACTTCTTTAATAAAAAGCCAAAAAACACAGTTGCAAGAAAAAATAACCAAACTTAAAAAATTTCAAAAGAGGGATGGATTTGACAAAAATTCCGCAGAAATTCCTGCGATCTAGATGCCAATGTATTAGTTATTTGACAAAGGACAGCAACTATTTCTATTCTTTTTAACAGTTAATGTAAATCACAGGGGAAGGGGGATGCCACACAAATCCCTGAGCAGCCATTTGGCACCAGCAAATTGGAGATTCCATCAAGCTCAAATGCACAGCTGCAGCAGGAAGTTTTCATATCCATTATCCCCTCTCTTTCTGCCCTGTTCTCTTTTGCATAATTTAATCACAGAGATCTTATCTGTTGTTTCAGTAATAAGCTCCCTACACAATGTTAAAACATAAGTATAAAGTCTATAACATGATCTTGGGTGGCTTTTTGTTGTTGTTTCACTTCTAGATTAATATGCAGCTTGATTTTAATCCATATTTACTATTTTATACCACTATTTACCAATTCAAAATGCCCATTACTGCTCTATTAAACTAGCTCCAGGCTTACACTTTATTTTCATATATATTAAACTGCTTTTTAGTCCATAATTATGTCACATAGGATTACATTTCCTTCTGTTTGCATTTACTTTGACATTAGAATATATTTGGGTGACTAAGGGAGTAATTACCAAAGAGCAAAGTATCAAGTGTGCCAAGGAAGAAAATTAATTGTTGTATAACCTCTGTTTCAGGGAAAAATTCTGCCTCATCAATGAAACCCCTTTTTTCTGAGATAATGTAGAATCCTGGAGACAAAAGAGCAAAACGGGTGCAGTTCTTATGATTGTTGCATATGACTGTCAGGTTTTGTAGCTTCTAGAGAAAAACAGATGTGTTTTGTAAAATATTCATTTTGCACGTGCAAAAACAACCTTCTGTGCATGGAAAACAGTACTAAATTAAAGGTGAAATGATAAAAGCAGAGAAAAAAATGAGCTCTCACTAGTCCCATCAGCACTACATAGTTCTTCATTCTGCTCTATTAATTAGTCATGCACAGATATATGCAATGAGTTCAGGAGGAAATTCTTGGTTCTAAACTGTTATGCTTTTGTTGGCCTGTACAATAATGGCTTTGAGCATGCAATGCTTACAGTCAAGTGTCTCACAAACTCCAGACATCTCAAACAGCAGTTTATTTAATCAATTGATACAGACATGTAGTTATACAGACAGGCTACGTGAAGCCAGTTCTTTTCCAAATCATGTATCTTTAGTTTTCATTTAAGCAATTTAACATATTGCATCATCTGGAGATGTCGTTTCCTGCATTCCCCTCTGTTCCAATCTCATTTAAAAAAACTCTGGAATAATGTGATTCAAAGTTCTCTGGGCTGCAGATTATGATAATAAAGGAATATTACACTAATTAGAGACAAATTGTATCACTTTTCATATTTTAAATAATTTCTCAAGAAATAAGAAGATACTGAGGAAAGGTGACCCCTGTTTCAAAATACATCAAAACAAGTTAATGCCGGAGGGATGGATTTACTTAAGTCAGTTCTGTTTGCTCACAGTTTTAAATCCAGGCCTAGAAATCTCTTTTGGATAATTTATTAGCACTGAGGGTGCAGTGATTCAGTCTGCATACTCTGCTAAGGAGGCTGGAGCCAGGTAGGGATCTAGCAAAAGTCACTGAGATCATCCTGTGCAAACCGATCTGGAGAGACATTGACTTATCACCTCCCTGGCAACCTATGCAGTATTTTGGGTCTTGGCCAGAATTCCCATCCCACTTCCAATTAAATCAGTGATGAATTTCCCAGTGTCTTCCCAAGAAGCCAGTCCAGCTTTTAAAGCTGCCCTCACATGGCAACACTCCAGGTAGGACGCTCTGATCTTCCTTCCCAACACATCTGCTTCCACATTGTTCAGGAAAATATACTGCACCCCCCTGTGCCTCCAGACATGAATCTGACCCGAAAGGTACTGAGGCACTGCCTCTTGATAAGTGCCTTCTTTTTCCGTCTGGTTTCTTAATTTATTACCTATTACATTTGCACAGAAACAAACATTTCACATTCAGATCAGGAAAATTGGACCATATACTTCTGAAACATCTGGTACTTTGTATACTGAAAATGCACAGTGAAACTGAATACAGAAAAACTGGAAACTCATCTAGAAAAGGTAAGATCTCACAGTGAAATAAACTTTCTAACTTCATCTGGGCAGAATCTAGTGGGGCAGAAATTGTGCAAAAGATAAAGTTCGTGTACTGGGATTGCATCTAGTGCATGTTGAGCTGAAGTCCAGAAAACTTTTGCATACCTGAATAGTTATCCAAACTAAGGGCTTCTCCCAGGAATCAGTAACACATGGAAGCTATAAAAAGTGGACTGTATATTTTACTGGCTAGTTCCTTTCAAGTATTTCTTGGGAATTTTCCCACCAAATGGTAGGAATGAATTCACCAGAAAATGTCAAATAAAAAGCAGTATCAAACGTAGCGCAGAATCTGGTATGACTCTGGAATTTTGGACAACCATCATATTTTAGGCATGGCTTTTGATCATGGCTTTGCTTCTAGCTGGTACCACATCAGAAAACTATGGACCTTTGCTCTTTTGCTATTTAACGTGGGTGAACGAACCTATTCGGACCCCTGATTTTTTCTGCATTTTGAGTATTTTGAGTTTTCACATCCTACACTAGTAGGATGCACCGCAGAAGGAGTGGATAGAATGAAAAGAGACTCACCTCAGACCTGCGTCCCCTGTTGACATACACACACACAGGGCTGAAGGCGCCGCTGCCGCAGACGTACAGGTGTGTGCGGTTGTACGACTGTATCACACGCACAAAATTTCCACAGCCATGCTGCAGGAAGTACAGAGAGCAATAATGTCAAACTGGCAAATGTTACTAGATGTTGGGAACGGTAGGGAAGAGACATGATTTGTAATTTTCACAGTATCATGAAAACAGCTACTGAGTTTGTTAGTCTCTGGATTTGAACAGCCATAGATTCTCTTTCTTTTGTTGCCATTTTGCCTGGTCTGGGAACTGGACACTCATAAGACACCACAGAGGAGTTATAGTGTGTGTGTAACTTTCCCACTTCCACACAGCAAACCAATTTTCATTCACAGATTTCTCTGTACCTTGCATGAGAAGAAGTAGGACTTCTGCAGGAAAACAAGAAGTAACCTTAGGAAGTTTCCTTAAGGACACCCCTGAAAAAGTCTCTTTTCCCCCCTAATTTGTCCATCATAGATGGAGATTATTGAAAAGCAAAGCAAGCCCAAATCTCAGATCCTGTTATTTGTATAAATATTTTCTTTCCAAAACTTTAAAAGGAAGTTTGCAGTGAATTGTTGCTTCATACTAAGGACCTACAATAACACCTTCAAATCAGCACGAAAATTAGAACAGAACGTCAAGGGCCACACAGTTTCGCACCATCAGATTTACAGTTTTCTCCTTCCTACATACCCATTTCTTCTCTTCCTCTTTTATTTTTAACTGTGATCAACTGTTAACGCACTATAGGTTGAAAATAGATTTTTTTTCCGTATATTTTTTTCTTACCGAGATCCTGGAATGACTTTCAAATTCAATCATCCAAACCTCACCAAAGACAGTGAGAATTGCAAGCGTTCTATGAGCACAGGCTTGGAAACTGTGTCATCAGTCAGCTTCATGAAAATCAGTAGAGTTAATCCTTGTTTAGCAGACCGCAGTGGTTTATTTACCTCTAAAGGTATTCACATTTTTGGTACAGCGGGACCCAATACCACACTACAGCATCTGAAAACTGGTGCTCAAGCGGGGTCTTCAGACTGCAGACAGTGGGTACCACCCACCTTCAGAGTCTGTTCATGGAGGGGGAGCAGCCAGCCAGAGCACTCCCCACTCCAATGAGCAGCTCACCAGGCTGTTCAGCATCACCGCAGGACATACATGGAAAAGTACTATTACTTGATTTGATTTGTAACAATAAAAAAAAAAAAAGAGGAAGTGGGCACTGCATATCTTTTCCCATCTGTCAAAGTCTGAAGGTGCATTTTGTTTACATTGCCTGTTTCTCCAGAATTTCACTTTATAGATAGGCTTGCAAAGCATTTTGAAATCAAAACAAACACTTCTTTCATTTTGCTTTGGCTGCACTCAAGGTGCTCTTACTTTATCACCAAGCATGTGATGTATATGTGCACATGTGGATTATAACTTACTGTAGGATCCTTGCCAGCCATTTTGCACTCTTCAACCTTGTTAGCTGATGCTGGCCAGGAAATCTGTAAGGGAAGAAGTATCATTCAAGTAGCATACTTTTTACATAACTTTAAATATTTCACTGCCTAACTTACATTAATATGTTAATGTTTGGATATCTTACATTTTGATTATAAGGAAAAAAAAAAGGATTTTCATTGATACATGAAAACATCTTTGTCTTAGGATGCAGTAAAGAAAATAAAGGTCCAAGTCTTTGGCACTAAGTTTATTACATATTTTTAAGGCAAGTTAATCAATTTACTTAGATTTTTTTCTTCTAAATATTGCCTAAATTACTGTCTATCTTTACTTTTTTACTTTTACTGAACTTTCAGAAATTATGCACATTAGAAACCAGAATGCTAAAACAGTTCCAGAATAGTTCTTGTAACAATTTTTTTTATTTTAACATCAAAAGTTTGGATTGATTATGATATAACCTGCTTGAAGTCTCAGGACTTCAGACTGATTTCATTCACACAGTTCTCCAACAAACACCTCAATGTCTGAATGTTTATGTGTTTTATAATGAAACTCTAAATGTTTTGAGCTTCTTCCATTATTTATTTTGATTTTGAAATAGAAAAGACATCCATTAGAAATTTATCCCTAGAAATCTAGTAAGTGACAGAGCCTGATAACATTTAGCCTCAAGGTAACATAAACAATAGCATTAAAAGTTCTCTGTTTATGTACATAAATACATACATATGTAGAATTGTGCATTTGAATGCATATATGTACCGGATTTCTATAGAGGTGTAAGATCTGCAAAGTGAATCTGCCATAAAAACAAATAAACAACCAGAAGACTGTGTGGAATTGCAATGA
The DNA here is from genome assembly GCA_013397135.1 of Pachyramphus minor. Classification (NCBI taxonomy): domain Eukaryota; kingdom Metazoa; phylum Chordata; class Aves; order Passeriformes; family Tyrannidae; genus Pachyramphus; species Pachyramphus minor. Next base: position 59,134 of record VYXB01001643.1, read on the forward strand.
TTCGTTCTGAGCCTAATACTGGGTGACCACATTCACTGACAGAAAACTTTGTGTGTTTTTCCTTTCTGTTGACTTCTTTTATTCTCGTTTTTCCAGGCTGTTGAAATGCCTCACAGTGTTATACTACAGAAAATATTTCATGCAAGAGAGGCCTTCCTATCAGAATTAAACTGCATCTGCCATAGGCAGGAGGGAGTGTGCCATGTGGGAGCACAGCTCCTCCCAAACAGGGGTGACCGGATCACTGGGGAGATGGGACTTAGCAAAAAAAGGTCACAGAAGCTATTTCAGAGCAGAGAAGGCAGCCCCATTTCAGAAGGAGATTTTGGTACCATTGGAAGGAGGGAAGGATGCATTCACACCATTGAACGAGAGGCATTTACTTTAAATGTGTAAGTTAGAGTGAGCTTCCCCTGGCTCCCTGCACAATCAATTCAGGTAGACAGGCATGTCCAGAGGGTGATTCAGAGCAAAGCCTAATTTAACCGTGCTCCATCACCCTCTGGCAGGGACCCTCTCTCTCCCCTGACACATTAAAAGCCTTGTCTCTCAAGGAAAGCATTTATCTTCCCTGCAGCAAGCTGGGTATCACTGCTCCTCAATCCTTCTGAGGTACAGTAATAAAGCGCATAGATTAAAGGATTGAATGGATTTGGTGCAACAAGGCCTTTATGATACTTTTTAAGGCAGTGCAGTAGCTAGGGTAGTCTACAGATAGGAAAGACAAAGTCTGTACAGAGGTAACAGCTTAACAGTCAAGCTTCTGGGCACACAAGTACTTCTGCAGGTCACCTATTTCAAAAGCAGAGAAAAAACCAAATGACATGTCTCAGCTACCCAACTGAAGTGCAAGCGCTGACAACAGACATAACAAGAGACTGGAAAATAGTTCAGCGATTAAGTTCCAGAGTCCATAACAAAAATAAATGTAGTTGAAGATTAAAGACAACTCTGTCCTTGTCTTTTTCCCTATGGCCTGAGAATGACAGCGTGTATCTTATTCTTAGTTACAGGCTCCTTTTAACAGTGCATCTCTGATCTATCTTATCTTATCTTGGAGAGGAGTGGAAAGCATCAAACCATACAAGTTTTCCTTATGAGGCCAGGCCAAGCTGAATGTTGCTTCAAAATTTGTAAACAGGTCAGTTTTAAACAGTGTTTGAGGAACAGCTTCATCTGTATTACACGTGTAACAAGGACTAACAGTTCAATAAGGTGTGGGCCTGGACTTTCATGCAAAATAATGAAATACACATTTTTTGGTCTTAAAAACACAGGCATGTAATAAAGCAACCTCGGATTACCAAAATAAAACTTGAACTTACACTGAGAGGGTCCTGGCTTATATTGTTAATATTCAAAGACAGAATATGATCTTTACTGCCCACGTAGATCCGATCCTGATCTTCATCCATTAATAATATCCGGTAATCCAGGGGACTGTGGGATATTCTGTGATATTCAGAGGTCTTCGTTTCTTGCAGCTCTGAAACAGTAAAGACAGTTACTTAGTAAAGAGGCTCAGTCGTCTTTCTTGCTTCTCAACTGCATTTCTTTCTAAATAAAGACATATTTGGAAATAAATGGGGCCAGTAAGAGAAGAAAAACCCTCATAAGACACTAGCCAGTAATACAATGGTTGAGTTAAAACAAACTTTCTTTTCACAGTTTGAATACAATTCTTTTGTACATTAAATAGATAGACATAGCCCATAAAAATCAGGCAATTCTGTTATTCATTCATCTAATTAATTCTTATTTTAATGGATATAATTATTTACAGCTTTGGCTTTTAAGGAAGATAACTTATTAAATCTGTCAATGTGTTCAACACATTTTGAAGTTTACGACTGCAGAAAATCCACAAGATCAATGAAAACTATGTAAGAACAGTTTACTTTCTTTTCCTAACGGGGGGCTTCATTAAGAATAGGTTTTTATAATTTTCAAGGTCAAATTTTATTTGGTTCTTCATCATCATGCATGGCTTACTTAAAAATAAAACTATTCAGTCAAGCCTAAATGTGTCCATTTATTCAGTTGCTTGTTTATGGGCTTTGGACCAAACTACCAGAACTACAGAACTAGCTCTATTTTTCGACATTAAACTTTCTTCAGTAAAGTGAAGTGAAAACATCCTTTGATCTCAGCAGTGCAGGATCAGGCCTGTTACAGGAATAGCATAAGCATCTGCCCTCAAGAAAGCTCAGCCTTCCAGTCTTTGCTTGGCCAATGTATTTTGGCCCCACTCAGATTGTTTTACTTTTCAGTAATAACAGAAGGGATATTTCTCAAGAGCTGAGAATGGAAAAATAAAACCTTAATAATCGATTTGTCTTTATTAAAATATTTAACATATAATTATGCCTTCTTACTTCATTAACATTACCATTGAATTGTGTTCCCCGTGACACTAAAAGGGTGGCAAATACACAGTACATATGAAGACAAAGCTATGATATAATGTTTATTCATAAATCTAAGAACTGAGTCCACAGTTCTTAGCTGCAAACTTTGTCTGGGACAATATGGCTTGTCACTGTTGTGAAAGCTTAGGATTTTTAAAAGCAACGTTTTTGCTCATTCGCTACTTATAGAAAACAGTAGATGTCTTATGCAAAATTAGTTATCTAAAACTATTGTTATTTTGGAAAACAAAACTCTCAAAACAAATATTTCTGGATATGTGCTCTGTTTAAAAGGAAAAAAAAAAGTGTGCTAAAAAATGTGTTCCTAAGTATGCAGCTTCTGTAAAATCGTATTTAGCTGAAAGCATAATTTTTTTCTCTGAAAATTATTTGGAGATTAATTTTTAAAAGACAAAGCCTGAAGTCCTGGGATTCTGCCTATTAGATATTGAAAGACTGAAAGAATATTTATCAGAATATAATTTGCATTGATAAATATGATACACAGCTCCATTTAATTTTTATCGTGATTGCTGAATAGTTCCATAGGAAGATGAAAAATCTCCTCAGTTACTAAAAGATACTGGTATTTTGATTTACTAAGACGTGCAACAGCTTTCAGGAGCTAAATTGCCTACATGCATTTATTTATGGTAATATTAAACAAAATAGAAATAGTATTTCTATTTCATATGTCCCTCAACAAAAGACAGACATACAATCAAGATTTACAGTCTGTGCCTAAAAGCTTTAACTGAAACACTACTTGTTAAATATACATGAAAACTGTCCACAGTACTTTCCGAAGTCTTTCTTCACTGCTTGAAAAATCAGTTGTTTTACTTCATTTAAAAAAACCCTCCTTGTAAGCTTTTAGCTAGGATTTTCAAAGGTACCTGGGAGACTCACCAGCATAGTGCCATTAACACACAGCACCTTTGCCCGCTCTGAAATACTCAGACCTACTGACCTACTACAACCAGCCTGAGAAGTCAGTGTTCATCCTTTTTCCAGGTGGCCTTATTAACTTTACCACAGTATTTGGCAGCTGTAAGGTGAACTGGAGTTTCTTATAACTACATATTTGATATTCTAGGTAAGCACAGGTAACTGGGAGAGTTTCCTGCCTAGCACAGGGGAGATGTGAGCACAATGGCTGCACAAAATAATGTCCCTCCTTGTCGCTTCAGTGACTGACAGTGGTTGACAGTGAAAACCCTGTGACTGGCATAAAAGTTAATCATAATCATGACAATTGTTTGTAAGCAAGAGACAAAACCAGTGACAGATACTTGATTTCCATGACTCTCACTTATTAAAATTCATTATTTTCCTGGAATTGTAACCTCTTTGAAATGGTATTATTCTTTCTAAGGCTCCTGAATGGTAATCTGTCTCCATCAAGCTGCTGAACACTTCAGTTGCTGAACACCTTATTACACACTACTAGACTACTGAAACTCAATGCCATTCATAAGAGGAAGGAAAGTCATGAAATAAATACCTTCATACAGATTTATTAGTTTTATTTCTTTTAGTGCTGAAGCTTACAGTTTATTAGACTCTTCGGGCTACTCAAGCAAGTGGTGAGGGAATTTATAACTAATCAAATTTTCTTTTCATTTAACAAAATTTGCCACACAATCACCCAAGAAAATTTGATTTCTTTAAAGATTTACTATCTGTGTGTTATTACTTGGAAAAACCAGTGGGTGGAAAGATGCTGCATGGTCTTCCACATTCCTTTTGATCTCCAAGTTTTTGTTAAAAATCAAGTAAACATTTACTGACATTCAGAGCAAATTCTGTTCCATATTTTGGGAATTAAGCCAAACACTGAAAGCAGTAAACCCTATATTGAGAATGATGCAGCAGACAGCTCTCTGAATATTATCAGTTTTGTTTGATAATAAAAGAATATGCAAGTAACTTTCATCCTTAATCATAGAAAAATAATCTTTGCTCATCATTTTTTTCATCGGTCAGTGAATTTAGTTTTGCCTTTCCTCAAGGATAAAATCAACACCAACTTGATCCCTAGTGTAAGAAATCTGATCTTAGAGGACAGATTATTTTAACAACAAAAGCCTCAGTGAATTTTCTTTACAGAACTATATGCATTATTGAACTGCACATTTTGGAGATCCCATCGATGGGGAGTTTTCTCTGTACACAGTGCACAGATTACTGAAAATTAGACAGTTTAACACCTACTCTTTAATTATCCTGGTAATCCACCACAAAAAAAGCTACTGCAAGTATTATTTGTAAAAAGTTATGTTCTCCCAGAAGAAATAACAAAATATTTCTGCATTATCTATTATTGACATCACAAACACCTTTGTAACACAAAACTTAATATGCTGGCCAGAACAATACAAATTACACTTATTAGAGACTGGGAATCCAGGAAGGTGTAGTTATATCACACAGCCTGTTATACCCAAACTGTACAACCTGCATAAGGATATTTGAGTTAGATCCACTCATCAGGTAGTCCTCCAAATGTCTTATTTAATCACTCAACATCAATCTTTCATCACTCCTTAATTCAAACTCACTGGTATCACAATGTTGAAAACAGCATGACTCTCCTAGCCTAAGGAATATAATAATCTCTAAGACGTAAGATAAAACCCTAATATAAGCAACTTCCCTGGTAGACATCCTATACTAATAAGGATGTTTCATGCACACTTTACTGAAATTTTAGCAGGACCTTCCCAAAATATGATTATTTCCTATCTGCAGACTCACATAACCACTTATTATGGAAAGGTTCAGCACAATCCAAGAATTATCTTTACCTTGCAGGGTTTCATAAACTATAACCTTGGTATGGAAGCATCCCCAGCCCAAGTTCAAATGAGTTTATCCACTGATAAACTGCGGATAAACTGTGACACATGAGAGAGTGCTCACAGTCATGCCTGCACTATGCCATCCCTGGACTTCCAGCCTAGCAGGGCTACTTTGAGAAAATCTAGGATCCTCTGTGGTAAAGTACAAGAAATAATATGCTTTCCTCCTCTGTCCTGCTGGCATAAGGATTCAGTCTCAGAAGGCTGTTTATGGGGAAGTTCAGAGTGCATGTGTCTCAAAACCAAGCAGGGAGTAAAGCACAGCAATCCCTTACACACAGCACCACAGTGAAGGGCATTAACTCAGCTTTCTATGAAGATGGGCTACTTCCCCCCAGGGAACCTCTGCTGCCAGAACTGGCATGGATTTTATGGAGCTTTAGTGATTTGGAAGTCAGCAATACAACAAATGCTGTTTTATTTTACGTTCTCATGGGGCCTGGGGTGCACAAATGACACACCTTGTGTACATCCAGCAGTGGGCTCAACAACATTAGCATCTAGTTATGTAGGCTGTAAGACTCTCTTAAGCCTCATTAAGCCTTGACTTTGTGCCAACAAATATGCCAGCCCAAGCCAAATGTGAAACTGCAATGTAAAATCTCACCTTCTAGGAACTGGAATGAAACCAATTTTATTTTTCTTCTTTTTTTCTTTTTCTCTCTCTCTTCCCTCCCTGCTCCCCCACCTCTCCCCCCGAGAAAGAAATACTTAGGTCGAACAATGTTTTTGCTTATAGCATCAGATGGAAATGGCCCCTTTTTACTCACAGGTCACATTTAAATAGCTCAAAGAAAAGGTCTGTTTTTTGGTTTTTCTGATTTAAATATTTTCCTTTCTACTTTGTATTGACAAACTTCCCTGTTTTGTAACTTATTAGTAGAAACGACTGAAAAAGATCTAGTTAAAAGGCATCAGATTTCATAAGAACCTGATTTTAATTATTGTTTTCTTGCCCCGATTTTTAATTTTTCAGTGTAAAGACAAGGAAGAAATAAAGGTATTTTTTTTTAGTTTACATAATGCTTGTGGACATAGTATGCTGTTTATAATATTGCTTTCTGAGTATACAATTGGCATTTTTTTTAATTTTATGTATGTAGAGAGAACAAGTAAAGTCTGAATATTTCTTTTCAAAACTTCAGAATGAGTTACCTTTGCACGGTCAATATTCCTTTTCTTTGAAGAAATACGTGTTGATTCCTTCTACTTCAGGGGGTGAGACAAGAGAGCTGCTAGAGCATTTTGCCACTGCTCATGCAGTGTTCAAACTAAAACCTATCCCTCAGCCACTCTCAAGAGAAGCTGATTAAAAACGGGTACACAGTCATTTGGCCAAAGAGCCATAAGCAGCCAGATGTGCTACCAGTCAGTCCCTTGTGTGCCTTAACCACACAGGGTCCAGAAAAAGCTCAGGTGGACCTTTGACCTTTTCTTTATCTCTTTATCTCTTCTTCATGCATGAGGGTCTTTGCTCTTTTCTTCAATGCTGTTACAATGAAATCTGGCTTTTTGTATAGGAGGTAATAGTTTTATAAGGAGTGGAAATCACAGATGTGCAAACTTGCTTCCTTCTGAATTGGTCTGAAAGGGGTTTTAACTTATGGCAAGTGAGAGGGGAGAAAATAGATTTACAAGTGCTCATAAAATCACAAGCTAACTAATTAACAAGATCTTTTGGAGGATAGAGAGGAAGGGAGTTCAGACAGTACAGGCTGAAACAGGAACGCTTTTTGCCCATAGCTAAAATGTATAATCTGCTAGAAGGAAACTTAATTGCTGTCTTTGGAATGACAGTAAATAACAAGGAAATGTCAATGATATCTAAATATGATCTGTTTTAAATATACACCTTGAATACTTGTGGCTGTATTCGCTTAATGAGTTGAAAGGGGAATCTAAACATTACTGGACTGAGATAATGCAGTCTGTTATAAAGAGAAATCAGAGCACCAAGGTGAAGTCCTTGGAGAATCAGGCCCAGAGGTGGCTTTAGCATGTCTGAAGAACAATCTGTCACCTTGAGCAGCTCAACATAAACGTTAGGAGCAGTAAAACATTCAATAGCTCTTTGTGAAGGGGACCATGTGTTGATAGAAAAAGACATCCCAGTTAACAGTTGACCTTATGCAGAGTGTTCACATATGTCCGTAGATGAGTCTCCTTTTACAATTTGCAAGACACACAGAAGTCCCAAAATCCTGCTAACTCACAGATGTAAAAAAGATCACAATGGAGTATTAACTGCTTTTAACGTTGGGCCTTTTTAAAAGTCATACTGAGAGGAGAATCACTCATAACAGAGTTCTGCTTTATTAAAATTTACCAAAAACTATGAGGGAATTTTTCATCTTTGATTTAGTGCTTTGAAGAATGAAGGAGGGGCAGATCCTCTGAGGTGTGGGCAGCTGCCAGTTTTGTGCAGAAGGAATGTGCTTTCTAAGCAAAGTCAAACACACAAGAAGAGAGAATCACTTACTTCTGTGTGGCAAAATGTATTAACATGGCTCTGTGGCACACTTATGAACCCAACACACCCCACAAAGTTACAGGCATTTTTACTGAAGCTTTACATTATGAAGAAGAGATACAATTTTTACTTATGCAGATATTGTGATGAAACACCACATTCCACAATAGAAGACCCACTTCGAAATAAAGAGGAAAAATTTGTCAATGTTTTTCAAACTGCAGTTTCACAGCTATCCTAAGTCTTGCCAAATATTCCAGTATTGAGATTCCTTCATTGAGCATTATGCAAGACCACCCACACCCTGCAGCCATGCAGTCTCACTAGGCTGTAGACTCATCTAGGCATAATTTTCAGATTATTCCTCCATTTACCTTGCTGTAAACCTGGAATAACTCCTCTGAAGTCTGTATAGGTATTTCAATAAAAACACTGAAAAGTGGGCTTTTTATTTTTTAATAAGTACTGTGCAGTTATGATTTTATATAAATGCCATTTGCATGTTTTATATCAGAAGATTTTAAAAATACTTCCATTCTACAGAACTTTTCAGAAGATATCTGATTCTTCAAATATTACCTTGTTCTTTTCTGCCCATTATTATCATGTCCAGGCTTTGTTCTCATTTTTGGTCCCAAAATGACAGGGACAACTTTGGCAAGCATAAACACAGGCCAACTGGGTTTAAAATCATTGCAGCTGAGTTAGCCATTCAGATGGGAGCCAGTCTTCTCTGAACCTTGTGTACAAAAAGCTTCTGTTCAACAGCCCTGCAGTACACAAAGTGCTCCCCAAGAGCTGTAAGCTACATACTTCCAAGTCTGCACAGTTACACAGAGTTTAACCTTTTGTTTGTGTCAGAAAGCTATGGAGAGAGGGTCCTTGCCACACTGTCAACGGCTGCAGAAGCTCAGCTTTGCCATTGGCACCAGGGATGTTTTTGTTTTCCAGGTGCAGGAGTAAGAAGGTTTCAGTTGCCAAGTATGACATTACTCTAGAGACAGAGTAAGAAGAAAAAGCCACACCCACAGAAGAGTCAGACAAATTCCACATAGTTTTACTTCTTCTGGGAGAGGTGTATCTTTTCATAGTAATCTCTTGTGTTTTCTCTCTTCCTCTTTTTTTCCAGTGAACCACCAATCACATCACTTGTGGATGGCTGGGAGGAACGGCTTATCAATTTAATGCGATGTTCAGGCACACAGAGAAATGTTTCAAGTAGCTATCAGGCCAACTGGCCAGCTGAAGCCCTGACTGTATGCAGACACCAAAACTCTTTGATCCAAATTTACAAAGAGATATGAGAAATGGAAGAAAGTAAATTATTGTAATTGTCTGCCTGAAAAATGAATTAAGACTGAAGCTTGTTCTATTCTCCAAGTCAGAACTGGGCAGCAACATGTGACCTGGGAGCTGTTCTCACAAATCATTCATCTTTATCCCATTTGTCACTAGTGGGTTGGCCACTGGGAGGAAAACAAGGTCTGAGGAGACTTCTTAGTTTTGCAGCTCATTCAGGCTATTGTTTTTGCAATAAAAGCAAACCTTTTAAGGTTTAGATTTAAGTACCTGACTATTTACTCCCCACAAATGGACAGATGATGTCAGCTGAGACATTTGTGAATACTGGGGAGGGAGAGAGAGGAGCAGGGAGAGTGTAATTAAGGTTGAGTGAAAGGTAAGTTGTTTTACTGATAGAATTGTCTTTCTTTGCAAGTTTACCTTTCTGTTTCAGTGTAAGCACGCACTTTGCAGATTTACTAAGGGAGCCTGTGAAGACATAAGTTGCCTTTTGCAAAATTTACAGAGGCAGCTACTCCCTAAATGCACAGTTCATTGATGTACTGGCAACTGTGCCTCTGAATTGCACTGAACTATCAAATGTTGCGGAATGATCAACACCTTAAAAAATGAAAGTATGATAGTAATCTCTTAACTTGTTTTCAGGCTGGAAAAACTCTTTACATCAACTCACACGCAGTCTTTTTCTCTCTGAGCATATTGCCACTAAGCTGCCAAATTACTCGTTACCAGAGCTAATAAAAACCCATTGAGAAAACACAGCTCAACCACTGAAATATTTCATTATGGTTTCTTTAATAAAGTAAGAACTCATTTCACTGTGGTGAGGCAGAGGAACCCTTTTCATTATATTCCTTTTTCTCCTTCAAAGAGCAACCTCCCCAGAGATACAGATAATCTCTGTATATCTACGAATGGCATTATTGCCCTTGCTGCAGTAATCCTTGCTTCTATTGATGTTACCAACTGTACTGCAACTTTAGCCATGTCACTTTATCCACACATCTCCTTAAAACATATTGTTCCTATCTTCTCCAGTCACTTCTCACCCCATCTGTATTAAAAAAGGCAACTTAGTATATATAGGCAGGCTTGGTTACAGTTTCATTATTATTATTATTATCAATTTAATCAAATTAGGATTAGCTATCAGGCAAACATCAGGCATAAAGAGATCAAGCTAAATCCCAGTGCTTAGCTTTCATTCATTCTTCATTAAAATAATGTAAAATTCACCCAGTTATGAGCAGAAGAATGCTTGGAGGGCAGCATTTCACATTCAACAGAATTTCAGCAATAAATTAATTTCAGTGGACTGCTGAATTAAAGGGTGGCATTTTTATGCACTGACAATTTTGAATACAGAGGGATGCTCACAAGAACAGCCACGTTGTTCATAGCAAAACCAAGGAAACATTATACAGGATGGTGGGTACCACACACAAATAGGTAAACTACTGCTTCCTTTTTTAGCATGTTTTCCTGTTTCCTCAGTATGTTCATGGTATGCATATACCCGGTGTCTATATCCTCATGTCTACATATCAGGTAATCATCTCTATATACCAAGTCTAGATAGTAAAGCTCTGCTTTACATCTGGGAAGGATAAAAGGAACAGCTATTCTCCCTCCACTACATGAGAAAACAAAGCAGCTGGAGGTCAACAAATGGCATACCCCCCTCAGTGAACCTTCAATGAACCCCCAGTCCAGCATGATGCCAGAAGGTCATTCTATTGCAGATAACAAACTTTACCAAAAGCGACAGCCATGCTTGATTCCACGGTTGCTTCACAACTGGATTTATCCAAACTTTCTATTGTTATTTCTATTTGTAGAAATATTAGAATAATAGAATACTTCTCCACAATATTCTTCATTCCTTTTCCTATATTTCTTTGTTGCTCTGCATGGTTAAATTACCCCTTGTAGCCTAATTTGAACTCTTTTTATTTAATTTTAGTTTGCATCCAAGAGGCCACCCAGCCTTTTGCATTGACAGGAAGCAAGCTGCTTTATGGACGTGGGTGTTTGGGATGCTTTCTAAAGCCAAGGAAAGTTTGGTTTGGGAGAAAAGCAAAGGTCAAGCCTATCCTTACATGTTTTCCTGTTGCCTCTTTTTTTCCCTTGAAATACATTTTTCTGGTATATTAAATACATTCACTCCCATCAGAGGAACAGCCATGTGGTTTCGAAAGATTGCACATTATTTTATTTTTTTTTTTCCAAATTACTGTTACAATGCAACCTGCTTCATTGGATACAGGCTTTGGCCACATCCCCCAGAGGACTTCAGTGGTTGGACACACCTGGAAATTATTAATTTCATCATCAGTGTTCTCTGTTTGTGTTGCTAAACAATAAGGACTGTTATGGGTACTTTCAACATTAAATTAATTCAGACTTCACGTTTTTTTTGATGTCAACTCCAAAAATAAAATATTTCCAAGCATGTACACAGTGAAAAATATTTTTTTAAGCTCATTTATCTACAGATTTGGAAGCTGGAAGTGGATCTGTCACTGTTAGGTGTCATTTATGAGATGTGGCTGTTCCTACTGCGGGCTCAATAGGAGCAGGAGTGCTCCAGACCCACAGGCAGACGTGCTCAGTGGGCAGCAGGCTTGTTAAACATACAGAACACACCCATATTTCACTCTTTTTCACACCATGAAGACTGACACAAAGAGTGAATTTAGGAGCACATTCCAGAGCTGCATGCTACCATCAATCTTCAAGTGATCACCAGCTGGTATTTGGGTGCACAATAAAAGTCATGTTCAGTGGGCTGAGCTTAGCCTGGTGGATTAGAGTCCACTCAACTCTAAATGCTATTCTGCTGGTATTTTGTTTTTTGACTTTAGACATGACACATATACTCACTGACTTACATATGTGAAGTGAAGGCAACAGTTTGGTATTTATTTGACCGGGTTGTTTTTTGGGTTGCACATGGTAATGTACAAAAAAAGCCTTTGAAATGAATATGAAATAGCTGGAAGAAGTTATTTCAAATGTATTTCACTTGCAAAAAGAGGTATTTTTTTTTGTTTGTTTGTTTTAAGTCCAGACGCTTCAGACTTAACAAGCTCAGCCAAAACTCTGGTTTGGATTTAAGAGATAACTTTTATGCTTTTCTGTTTAGATTTCATTTGAATGGGAAGCTATTAAAATAAATAAACCTTCTGCAGTCACTCACTGCATGTTTAAACTAGACTTGCCATATTTATTCGGCAGGATGACCATTTAGTATTTGGCCAAAAGAAGGGGAAAACAGTATAAGAATTCCCTTTCGTGTTTAGGCAGATAGAAAAAAAAATAGATAAAACCTACTTGTTTATATTCAACTTTCAGTTATGAAACATCTCATGATTACAACACTATCTCTTTCTGATAATGGGAGCTCTAATAGGAGTGAGCTATTAGTTTATTTGGATATGCTGAAAATCAGCTAAGAAAAAAAAGAAGACAAATCATTGCTTCCAGGAACAAGGCAGAAGAGTCAAGATGAGTAACTACTACTATGTGGACCTCCTACAGGTTCAGTATAGAACTAGAAGTTTCAAGGAAGTAAGAACTCAATCAGTAAACCAAACCTAAAGGATATTTAGATTCCTGACAGATTAAAATTGGCACACTGCAGGTATAGGATAGGAAGTGGCAATAGGATAGAAATCAACCACAGTCAACTACTTATCTCAGTAGCAAACAACTAACTGCAGCAGAGGATGATGCAAGTGCTCTCAGTATATAACTCTGTGTCCTCGATTTTTAAACAGAAATTGAACAAATTTAAAGGCAAAAATCAAAGAGTGTGTCCTTTGTGTATGATCTGTACTCATATTCTGAAAGCACAAGCAAAATAATACAACTATTCATTTAAAGTGCAATGTACAAATACACAGAACAAAGGAGATTTGTTTCATGATCAGAACAGGGAACTATACATCAGAACTCCTGGGCACTTGCTCTCTGACCTTGAACAAATCTCTCACCCACCATTTATGTCAATTTAACCATCTGCTATATGTTTACAGCAACACTTACCTGTCTTTCAGAATCACTATTGAGTTCAGTTGATGTATGTTTGTTGGAAAAAAAACAAATTAAAGGCATTTTAATGTGCGAGGTAGTATTCTGATTCATGTTTCTGCTAACCATTTAGACTTATTGCATAATACATTTAAATCATTCCATTTTGCAGGTACACAAGCATTAGTGTTTCTGTGTCATATAAAGTAATGCTGCTTAAGGCACAATCCATTTCAGCTCCATTAACTAGATAATGTCATGAATTCTATTGTAGTAGAAAGGAAATATCTACCATGTGATTGTCACAAAGCAAATAGAGACAGTTCTGAATAGCTTTTAATCAGAATTTGTTTACTAAAGGCATGTTAACTTCGGCAGATTTACCCATGAGGAAGAATGCCAAACAGTGACCTTTTGAACTCAACTTGAATGAAAAATATTTTCAACAGGTTTAAGTCTTTTAGCTGGTGTTTATTAGATAGGGCTTTCACTATTATATACGACATATTTTGTCTAGTTCCCTTAAATAGCTTCACCATCACAGCATTTCACAGTATTCTTTTATCTTTATATTTTTACAAACTTTTTATCAATCATAAAAACCAACAGTTATTGCAATGACTTTTAACTAGCTGCTCCTCTTGCTTGGCTCAGTTTGCTATTCTTTTGGGGGTTACTGTGTAGTTTACCAGCAAGTTCCTAGAAGGAGGAGTCTCTTGTATCAGTTACATATTTAGTGTAGAATAAATAACTTCAACTTAATGTATGCAGCTACTTGCAAGAATATTTCAGATATTATTCTTTTGTCTTTCTTTACAACTATCACAGACCATCTGGTGCAGGTTGGTAAGGCCTGACCATCCACATCAGGGTCACTGAAGAATTTAGGCAGAGAAATGATTTTGTTCTGCCTGCCAATACACCTTAGGCAGCCACCTCCTTTGCCAACCCAATGCAAAGAGAAACAGTGAGAGAACTGTGCAGGCCATACCCAGTAGTAGAGTTTTCATCTGTGAAAATATCTGAATAGGAGCTTGGCTGGATTTTAGGCTCTTATTTCTTATTTAGGCTCTTATTTCCCACCCAGAAGTCAGTTTAGGTGCATAACCGTAGTATTAAATTCCTGTTTATGCTTCCTTGCCATCCCCCACCAAAATTACTCTAGCTTCAGTCATGTCACAACTACAGTCATCTCTCTACCCTTAAACTCTGTACAGCAAGGCCACTTTATGTTCTAAAACAAGTCCTCCAAAAGAATTCACCAACTCCTGTTGATTTTATAACAAAGGGAACATGCTGAAGTCCGGGGAAATATATTGTCCATTTTGTACTTCATTCTGCTTCTCATGTGCAACAAGAAAAATCATCATGCAGATACAACACTGTAGCTCAGAAGTCTAATTCCTGAGCCTAGTCACAGGAGGCAGAGTGGACTTGTGACTGCCTATTGATGGTCTGTTCCTTTATCATGTTTAATCCATGCATGGTAGTCCAGCAATAGAACAATGCAGAAAAAAAAGATTAATGATTTACAACTTGTAAGACAAAGTACACACAAGGAAGCCCATTAGTCAGTGCTCCTCATACTGAATGAAATGGTCACAAATTCTGCACTGCCAGAAAACAGATCACCTTCTTCAGGCTTAAAACATGACTAGATGATGATAGTGTATTTTAGCCTCAGACAGAAGAAAAGGAAAACCTGAACAATCGACAACTATTCTGGGGAGAAACATTCTGCTGAAGGAGGGAGAAATAAAGTAATTGTTTTCAGTGTTTTCTGCAATAAAGAACAGTAACACAAGAACCTAACTCATCCAAACTGACATAATTTTCTCCTTACTGATTTTATTTTTAAGGTTCCTGTTTTGCTTTGTTTTCTTTTGTTTTTCTCTAATGATTAGAAAAGAAGCCTGGATGGTCAACTCAGACTAGATATCTTACATTTACATGATAACACAAGAATTTCTTGAATATGATGAATCTGAATTTCCTCAATATGATAAAAATACAACTTTGCCTCACCTGGTACCTCAAGGGACAAATGTAACTGGCAATAAAGACCCAATAATCTGAAAACAGTTATTTAATGGTTTTGTTTGTTTGTTTCAATGCCAGACTTTGGGTCACTAAAATAAAAAACATCTAATTATTTGTAAATATACGGATCTCAAATTTAATTGTATCAGAAACCTCCAAGCAAGACAAAAATCACACAGACTGGAGTGTGACAAATGATCTTGCTGGAGTTATCATCTTAGAAAGCAAGTGACACATGAGGAGAGGGAGGAAGGGAAGAGAATGAAATATCTGTAATGTGAATATATTTGCATTAATTTCCTGATAATATTAAATACCACCTAATATCTGCCTGCCCCTCACACACTAGTCCGAAGCAAATCTGCATTTTTTCTCCTTAAAACACTATTCATAGAAGCAATCAGAAGGTGACTTTTCATAGATGCCAAAAATTGATCACGTGAATAAATGTCTGCAGGTTCTGTCAGGCTGCATGTTCCCATCAGTTCTCCTTCAGTTCTGTTTCCCTTTCTCCAGCTCCCTTACAAGGGAAAGGACTATCTTTTCAGTTGGTATGAACTTGTGCATATCAATGAGGTGACACATAGCCTAGGCCCAATGTGAACTATAGTAAGCTTTCAGACCTTGGTTAATTTTTTTTTTTTTTAATTTTAAATGCTGCTGCTAAAAGACAGCCTTGGCCCCCCAAATTATTCATACCCTGTAAAAATTCTGCTTCATGTAGCTGACACCAAAAATCCATTGAGTTATTCACACAGAGCATTTTAAATATCTTGCAAGGTTATTTATAACTATTGTATTACTTTAATTAAAATAAGACCTATCAATTACATTAATTAATAATGCCAGTGTGTGGATGCACGTATAACAAGTGACTATAGGGTGCAATTTGTTTGAACTGTTTTCTCTGCTGTAATGATACTGTTACTTAGGAAATATTAGTACTTGGCTAGATTTAACTGAACAAAGGAAACTATGTCAATAGCTTTGGGAAAAACATTCTAATCAGAAATGAGCAAGTATTTAAACAAGCTTGCCTCTGTACTGAAGAAAAAATAACTATATAAAAGGCATAAAATATCTGCTGATGATTAGGATATGAGAGCATTAAAAACATGCATTACCAGCCTGGAATAGATAAAATATTAAAATATTCACAAAATCTTCTCTCTTTTGCTGTATGTCAAGGTAAAAAGCACTGAATTATTGCGGGTGTGTATTACAGAATATTCCACTGTGATAAGGGACATGTTATTTCTGATTCCATTTCATGACACGGGAGACTACGTTCTTACATCTTTTGTCTCAGTTTGTGAATGCATTAAATAAACACATTTTTCCTATGTCTTGACTCTAAAATTACAGTGAGGAGTTTCTGAAAGTCCATTAGCTGGCATCAATCAGATTTTTCTTACTGAAAAAACACATATATCTGGTTACAAGCACCTTTTACTTTAACTCGAGCTCTACCACTGGCCAGCTGCAGAACTGTAGGTGCATTATTTCATTTGTGATTCTCCTTCTGGCTTTGGTCTGTCTTGTTTATTTAGACGATAAACTTCTCAAGATGGGCCACAGACAGCAGCTTCTGAATGCCTGTGGAGAAGGGCTGGGGTGGCCAATTACATAATTTCAATTTATTGCAATATCAATGCAAAAAACCAAGTTTTATAGTGGCTTAAATACTTTGGAAATAGGTACATACAAACACGTGGGGTTTTTTAATTAGTTTTTAGACAGTGCTCTTGGAGGAAAGATTTTAGGTCCCCTGCTTGAATTTTGAACAGGGACAGAGCAATATTCTTACTGGAAACTTTCTATCAGGTCTATTCCTGTCTGCTCCACTCTGTTAAGAGGCACAGGGTAAATACGTTATCATTCCCATTGAGTCACTCAACCACATTAACAACCCAAACCACAGCCAAACCCTCTGTGGCCATTAGGGTTACAAGCAATCTAAGCATCATCTTTTGGAACAAACCGACAGGCAAGAAAAACACAGGAAAGTGATATGTAACAAGTGGCTTTGAATATTAAACAAGGCAGGTCAGTAGAAAGTCAAAAATATTTTGTATGGCAGCATAAACCACAGGCCCGAAGTCAGGACTGAAGTTACAACAGACTTGCAAATGTTCTAGAAGGAGGAAAAGCAAGGGCATTCTTCCAAAAACCAATGGCTCCATCACCCTTTCTGACTCAGTGAAACATAATCAATTAGGAGGGGCTCAGGAAGGACATTGAAGCGCTGGAGCGGGTCCAGAGAAGAGCAACCAGGATGGTGAAGGGACTGGAGCACAAGCCCTACAAGGAGAGGCTGAGGGAGCTGGGGTTGTTTAGCCTGGAGAAGAGAAGGCTCATCGCTCTCTACAACTACCTGAGAGGAGGTTGTAGCCAGGTGGGGGTTGGTCTCTTCTCCCAGGCAACCAGCAGTAGGACAAGAGGGCACGGGCTTAAACTGTGCCAGGGGAGGTTTAGATTAGATATTAGGAAGAAATTCTTTACAGAGAGGGTGGTCAGGCACTGGAATGGGCTGCCCAGGGAGGTGGTGGATTTCCCGTCCCTGGAGGCATTCAAGAAGAGACTGGATGTGGTACTGAGTGCCATAGACTAGTAACTGCAGTGGAAATGGATCAAGGGTTGGACTTGATGATCTCAGATCTCCAACCCATCTGATTCTATGATTCTATGATAGGAGGTCCATTTTAAGAATTCCAAGTTACCTGAAGGTTACATGGCTTGAACCAGTCTTATTTTCCATTAATAAAGTCAAATCCTAAAGAGGTGTGAGTTTGTAAATACGCTGATCTGGCAGGCTGCACAAAGTCATCCAGTCCGCTGCAGCTATCTGAAGTACAGAATTTAGGAGCCCAGTTTGTAGAAGTTTTGTATATTCCCCTCACTGAGAGGGAAAATTCAGTGGGTTAAAGAAAGCAGGGGAGTGGTTTAAATTTTCCAAAGCTCCATCTGAAGGAACCTGTCTTGATTTACTGAGGTGAAATGAGATCTAAAGGGATGCGGTTCTAACTCCAATTTACAAATAGTTCTCAGTGTGCTTGATCTGCATGAGGGCCTACCTGATGCTGAAATTCCCCATGAAAACTCAGAATGGGAGAAAGACATACCTCCTGGAATAGAACATCACAGGCATTTTTCAAAACACCAGGCCCATAGGTCAGTGCTTACGTATTTTTTCTTGCAAGTATTTAAAAATGCTGCAAGGTGATGCATGTCTTTTACAGGAATCATTAGCAATACAAAAGTAACTTCAATTAATAAAACTTCCATCTTCCTTTTATGCCCTTCCAAAGAGATGAATCACCTTGAGAGCTAATCCAGCCTCTGCAGATCTTTACCCCTGCACTCACATCTTTTACAATGAACCGAATTCACAAGATTCCACTGAAGGACTGTTGGCTGCATTTTTAGTGGGATGAGGCTAAAGGATTGAAATAAACCAGGATCATCTAAAGAATTCAAAAAGTGTAGAAGAAGAAAACTAGAGCAGGTTTTAATCTGCTGCAATTGTAACATGATCTACTCCAGAAAAATATTAAGCATTTAGAATTTCACTGAAAACATACAAGAATTCCCAGTAGGACTTGTCAAGAATGCAAGTTAAGCATCTTTAATATTCTGTTGGATCAGTTTTTAATTTCAGGTAAAAAAGAAAGTGAAGAAAGACAATCACTTATGAGGGAAAAGAGAAAAAAACAAGCAAGGAAACAAAAACATTGGGTTCGTTATTACAAATGGCAATAGTTATTTCAATGTTTTAAAGTACACAGCAGTGTCTTACTGAAAGACAGCACAGTAAATTTTACCTGGAAGTTGTAAATAAACACTAGGCTGCCACAATAATGTATTTCCTCGTCTATTCCAGCAGATAAAATAATCAAGAAATAAGAGAGTTATGGAAAAAACCCCCACCAAAACAGAAGGAGAGCAAGAAGAGAATACTGTCCTAGAAATAAGATTGTCAATGCAGCTGAAAATAGGTTTGCACAGTTTTCTTCCTCTTGCCTCAATGCAACCTTGCCTAGATATACTTAAGAAACACCATTCTCAGGAGTTCCTCTAGGTTAAGGATACAAAGGGATTGTGGAAGGATACTCCTCATAAATCAAAGATTATAATGTATCTATCTGATTACTTGTTTGTCAGCATCAATTTACTTCAGATTCAAAGCAAAACTGCAATTCTGTGCAATGGAAACATACAGCAGAACACAAACATCTGTCAGAAACAGTGGTACCCTTGTAAACAAGTCAAAGAAGAGAAATGAGAAACATAAAGAGTGAAAATGACCTCACAAAAGTCATCCAAGACCACAGTTGCAAGGGGTACTTACTGCCAAGGGCCATTCTCACGTCCTGTAAGATCAAGGGTGGCAACTTGGCCTTTCCTTATGCAAAGGGAGAAATCATTTGGGAAGAGTCATCCCTAAGGATGAGGCAGAGCCAGGATCCCTTCTCAGAGCTCCAAGTTGGCTCCTCCAAAGCAATTCCAATTGCTTTGGAGGACCAAGTGCACTGGTTGTGTACTTGCATGGATAGGAGATAAACAGCACATGTTTGAGGAGAAAAATGAGGAACCCCCTAGTTTAAACAGCCATTAATGATTTGTGGCTTAACTAAAAATAACAATAGCTAGAAATGCAGTCTGAATTTGTTTTTTTTTTTTTTCTTCATGGGTTCAAATTACGCTGTGCAATGACCAAGACATTTCACCAGATTGAGTCCAATGAGGTTCACATTTTACTGTCCTGGGAGGATAGGTTTGCTGTGCTTCCCTGGAAAACTTGTCAGAAGGAAGTTTCTTTTATAAAACCATGCTAATACACTTCACTCCCAGCCTCCCACGTTACAGAAAATTGAGTTAAGAGATCATTCAGCCCATCTGCCTCTCCTACCTCCTAAATGTGCCTCCCTTGTGTTTCAAGGGTATGTATTTCACTTAGTTAACTTTTACTGATGATAATTTTTGAGGAACAATGCAAAGTTTGATGTAAGTAAAAAGAAATATCTTTGCTCTTTTAAACTTAAAGAAAAGCCCAAACACAGATATTCTAGGGAGAAATAAGCATGCAATCTAGCAGCGGAATTTTTGGCACACAAGAGCCTCCAAACAGGGCATATGACACAGTAAAGGTTTGTTACTTCCACACCTTGGACATCCAAGTCCACTGACAATTCTTAGGTTTTCCAACTTGTCTTATTTGACATGTTACTCTTGCTACATTTCATGTGCTCTGCACTGAATATATATGAAGCTATTTGTTATTTCTGTTTCCTATTAGCAAGGGATTTATGTCACTGCATTAGAATGCTATTACAATGAATAAACTCATCACCACCCTGAAAACAAAAACAACAAGGAGAGTAGGAAGAAAAGAAAAAGAAAACCCAGATGCACATCCGGAGAGAAAAAACTTCTAAAGTTCCCTAAAAAAAATATATATTTTGGCCATGTACATATATCTTGGCGAGCCAAAGTCCCAAATGTAAGGGCTTTGGCCCAAAACGTAGAAGAATTTTTGAAACAGCCACTGACACATCCAATAGCAGAGATGTGCTTCAAAGAAAATTCAGTGAGTGAAAAGGAATGTATGTTTGCTGCTGAGGGCTCAGAAGGAAGCAGCAGGATCTGCTGGTTTCCAGTTAACCCTGCCATCCTCTTCTATGTAATCAAAGAAATGAGCAAATTTTCATCACTCTTACAAACATCACTGCCTTGAGGAACACAAGTCAAGGTTCAGAGATTTTTTTTTTTTTTTCATGAAGAAACAAATACAGTTGGCAGAAAAGTGTTTGGAGCAATCTAAATAGTGAGACAAATACAAGTATTTTTGCTAAACACTGGCCTACACAGCAGAAGTGCAACTAAACCTGGTTCAAGACCATTTTCACTAAAGGAATTTAGAAGTTGAAGATTTAAGAAAACAAAGTCACTGGTACTGCAAAGATCATAAAGCAACCATGAAAACTTGTAAATTATTTCTGTCTTATAATGAGAAAATAATAAGATGGTGCTATATGAAATAAAACAATAAAATTTTTTACATTGCTCTGAAGTAGGGCCGGTTTCTAAGATCCAAACAAATAAGCATTTTTTCTTTGAAATCCTATTGTGAATGTTGATTCCCACTATTCCTCTATGGCCTAGCTAGAAGCATAAGAGTCGAACTCTCACAGGAAATGTGGCAGCACCTCCAGTGTGTTTGGAAGTGGTTTTCCTGAAGTGATGTTTCCTGAAGTTCTGTAATTTTTAAAGTTATTTTTTCAGATTCTTTCTTTGACATGAACTGAAGCATGATGTCAGACACAGAGACAGCCAATTATCAATGCTGAGTCTTACACAGGGCTTGGTCCAAGCCCATTAGAGACCTCCCAAGTTTTTGTTCCTGAAGACTCCAGGCTCCACACAAGGGGTCATGTGAACACTTGCATCCCCCACATCAGGGCACTCGCAGAGGGCAGGCAGCGGTTGGGGCTTCATCTAAGGACTCCTGCAAGGGAGTGTGCTTTCCAAACTATAGTCCTGAGCATTTCCTAGGGTGAAATACCCTGATCTCTCTGCCCTGAAAGCCCATTTTCCCAGTGCAGCAGGCCAACCAACGGGTCCTAGCACACATCACTCCAGAAAACTATGAAATGGAAGCGACTGATGTGAGGGTGACCATATAAATTAAATCTGTATGAAGCACTTGACTTATCAGGTATAGTATTAGTGGCAATAGAAAAACATAATAGAAAAATACTGAAATTCAATAGAAAACTTTGTTCTCAATAGGGCAGGAAGACAGCAAACTGATGCACACTTAGTCAAACAAGGTGACATTAAGGCCAGGCAGAACTAAGTCAGAAAGGGCTGAGTGCAGTGAGAATGAGAGTTGGCCTTCAAACTTCTTGTATTTATCAGCAGCACACAAAATCAGGGCTTTATGGAGGCTGTTTCCATCAGTGTTACTGACTGAGCTATAAAAATACACCACATACTAATGAGGTTTCAGATAAAGGTTCTTAGCACAAATGTTTCACAGAAGCTTCATTTGTTGCCTAACATGGAATTGGGAAATCATAAATCCTAGTTAGAAATATACAGGTCTTTATGGACTCACAATGCATTTATATCTGGTACAACTAGGATTAAGCTGTATAAGCTATACCTGCAGGCTAAACAATAGCAGGTTTAATTAATTAGTTAAAGCCATATAAAGTATTCAGCCTTCTAAGTACAACAATTCTATTCATCCAGGCTGACTGGATACCAATAATTGCCTAGCAGCAAATCTAGCTATAAGACAATTCAAGCATTCAAACTGCAACACTTACATATATAACAATTCGTTAATACGGTTAAAATAACAAAGCAAGGGTTCATAGTGAAAAAAAAGTGATAGTATATAAAAATAATAAAATGTAGGTATTATTTCACTTGATAAAGAAACATTTTTTCTCTCAAAATTATTTCCT
>VYXB01001644.1:0-21678 GCA_013397135.1 Pachyramphus minor
CTGTGGGTGAACAGTCCATCCAGAGCCCCCAGGGACACCAGAAGAAATGTTTTCTGGGGAAAAGTTTGTGTCCCCTCATGTTTTTTTCCTGCAGTTCTGATACTGCCATATTAAAGCCCTGCAAAACCGTGGAAATCCTTGAAACTGGTGAAATTCCCAACCACAAGTGCAGCTGCATCATCAGGATTTATGAAGCTCTGCACACAGGAGCTGGACACAGCCCTGGAGCTGGTGCAATAAAATCAGGGAGGTTTTGGCTGCTGGTACCTGGGACACAGCCAGAGCAAGCCCTGACTCAGGCAGGAGGAGGGAGCAGCCCCCCAGTCCTGCTGGAAACCTCCAGATGCAGCTGGAGTTACATCCCCTCTCCTCTGATGTCTGAATTCCTCCCTCTTAAGCTTAAAGTGAGAAAAAGAGGTGAAAGGAATATTTCCTTGGGTGTTACTGTCTATTATCAGGTGCCATTCCCCTGGGGACTGAATAAAAAGGTACCACTGCACCAGCAGAGCCAAGGATCTTCCCTGGGCTCCCTTTATTTTTTCCCACTTGTTCCAGGAGTAAAACACAGTGGGTGCTACAAGGAAGGAGTTTTCTTCTCCATTGATTCACCCCTTGCTCTCACAGGTACACAATCCCACACCCACAAGCACACTCAGCTTTCCTCCCTCTCTCATCCCTAATCCATGATTTATTCATTCCTAAATGCAGCCTGTTTAGGGGAAAGGCTCAGTTCAGTGTTTTGGCAGCTTTAGCAGAGGTGTGAATTTATTCAGGCCAATAAGGTGCAACTGAACATTCACCCCCTGCTGCAGGTCCCTCAGCACAGTTTATGTCTTTAGGAAGTTGGGGCTGAGGAAGCCCATGAAGGGGGTTTGCTTCTCCTGGCTCAGCACCACAGAGTCACAGAATCCCAGAATCACTGAGGTTGGAAAATACCTCCAGGGTCATCAGGTCCAACCTGAGACTGATCCCCACCAGAGCACTGAGTGCCACGTCCAGTCCTTCCTTGGACACCTCCAGGGGTGGGGGCTCCTCCACCTCCCTGGGCAGCCCCTTCCAGTGCCTGACCACCCTTTCAGGGCAGAAATTCCTCCTGATGTCCGACCTGACCCTCTAATCCTCTCATTGCTTAGTTCCAGGTCTCACATGCAGTCTCTCCTCTGGGTGAGCAAAGTGCCTGGGCTGGAAGGGGGAAAGGGAGAGGTGCTGCAAGAGAGGCAAAAAAGGATCCTTGGAAAGCACAAATGCCATTGATTTTAGAGAGCAAGAGCAAACCTGCCACCTGCAAAGGGCAAAGGATCTCCAGGGAGAACTGGAGAACATCACTGCCAGAGGGGGAGTTTGGAAGGAGCACAGAAGGAGATTGTTTAAGGATGGAATGTTCAGTTAGCCTGAGTTAAACAACCTCCCAAAAACAACTGCAGATGATCCAGACATGGCCAGGCCAAACACAAGACTGAGAAGACCACAAACCACCTCCCTTTCCCCTGGGCAGTGGCCAAACGTTACCAAACCATCATCAGGTGTGGAAATATGTGAGCAAACATTCCTTTCTTTTCCATTTGGCTTCTGGACCGTGGAGGAGGTTTGCAGGTCACCTCTGCAGGATACAGAGGGGCAGAAATTCAATACAGAATTAAAAACAAAAGCAAGAAGTCCTCTCCCACCTCATTGCTCCAGAAGGCAGAGATGGATCAAGCTAATGAGCTTCCAGGGATGCAGGGACATGGAGAGGGGTGAGCAGGGAGCACTGGAGGTCTGGGGGATGCCTCCACTGCTTGCTCTCTGCTCAATTGCTGCTCTTTGCAGCCAGCTGAGGCTGTTTCTGTTTGTTGTCTGGGATATTATCAAAGCTGATAAATCCTGTCTGTGTTGCTGCAATTCCTGGAGCAGCAGCACCTCATCCCTTGCCAGCAGGAGGGCAGTGGGGTGACCCCTCCTTGGGCACGTGGGTGCTGAGTGCTCCAGGGAGGACACTGTAATCCTGCCTCTGGCCCTGTTTTCGTGCTCTCCATCAGCCCAGAGCTGTCTCAGAGGAGAGGGGTCCACCACTGACCCCTCACTCTGCAGCTTCATGCTGTGAAAACGACCCCAGTTGTCCCAGCAACGACTCTGACGTCCCAGGCGGCTTCAGGAGCCCAACAATCAATTCTCCAACCCTTCACAAAAACAGCTCTCACATTGTGGACTCCACTCAGCAATTACACTCCTGTGCTGACCTTTAAATCACATCTGCTTTCCCTGGAGAGCTCTGAGCAGCGAGGTCACAGCCACACCACGTGTATGAACCGAGGTTCCTGACATTTTGGGAGGAAGCACAGAGGCACTTTCAATCTCCTCATAGCTCCGAGGTGCTGTTGAAATAATAGGACATGAAATAACATCTCCTCCAGGCCTGGATGCAGCTGCTTGGTAATGGGAGGAGGGAAGAGAGATTGTTCCAAGGGATGGCCCAAGACCTCAAGTGAAAGGCTTGTTAAGTCCAATCTTAACTAGTTTGTCCTCTTGGGCAGAGCCTGCAGACAGCGGGGACGTGGCATGGATGCAGGATGCTGCAGCTGTTGGCACAGGCTGTCTGCTCATGGAAAAGGGCCAAAATGTGACCCCAGCACTGGAGGAGACAATCCAGGAGAGCCCTGGCCTCTGGCAAGGTCAGGACAGGGCAGATCTGTCCTCAGAAAGTTCCACCCAAGGTGACTCTGGGCAAAGCGCTGCATCTATTTTGGGTGGGTTTGGGGACAGCCAGAGCCCACGGCTGGGGCTCAGAAAGACCAGCACAGCCCCTCTGCACAGACCAGCAGCTCCAAGGGGTCACTCAGCCCATCCAAAGGGAATGAGGAGCCAAAACTTCCTTGGGAGAGTTAATTCCTCAGTTTAGCTGCTGAGCCGCTCTCACACACTCGTATTTCAGGTGATAAAAGCTCTGCAGAGGGAACTCCCTTCCCAGTGTGAGCTGCCCAGGCAACATCCCAGCTGCAGATGTGGCTGGCTGTGGAGAATCCTGTGATTCCCAGCACTGGGGAAGTCACAGGAATGAACTGTGTCTGAGCACTAAGTCAAAACCACCTTGGGGACATCGATGGCATGAAGCAAAGCAGAGCTTCGAGGTGGAGGCAGAAGATCTTGGGCTCTCTGCTGTAACAAAAGGTGTTTTTGCTGCCTAGAATCCTGACTTTCTTCCTTTCCTCCTTAAATTCACCATGCTGAAATCCCTAGAGCATTGCCAAGGAAGGAACTAACCAAACACAAATGCAGATTAGGGAAGCAAAGAGGATTTACTGGCTTTGAGCATCCTGGTGTCCTCTGGGTGTGTTCTCATGGCTCGTGGCTGGAGGTCATTTGAGAGAAACAGCTTTGGCTGTTCCTTACAGCACGTGAAATCTGCTGGTTGTGGACTCACTTTGGGATCAGGGGAGGACCAGCAACACCCTGGAGGTGTGATTGCCCTGAGGGAACTGCTGCGTTTTGCTGGGATGGATCCCACCTGCATCACTGGGGAGATCCCTCCACCCACCCACGCTGCCCTTCCCCAGGGGGGATTGGTTTTGTGGGCCAGTGCCTCAAGTATCTGTGTAGACATCTAAGAGAATATAAGGGCATACATATTTGTGTTCTGAACTGAAAGGATATAAAAAATTACTGCCCCTGGGTTGCTTTTTACTGCTGTGAGTTATGGGAAATCACAAGCTCTGCAGAACAAGGCGTGTGCATTTTCCTGATGTGTTTCGGTGCAGAATCAAGGAGATTAATTAAACCTCTACTGAAGGTGATCAAAACCACTCTACCTTGTTTTTCACACTGACCTCCCCAACCTCCATAACCTTTGGCTCAGAAAGCCTTTGAGCTGCCCAGGGAGGGAGAGATCCACATTTTTACAGCACTGACTGCACATACAGGCTGCCCTGAGCTTCCTCTGCAAGCTTTTATCAGAGGGGGCATCGAGAGGGTTGATACATGAGGCTTATTGCAGTTCTGACTGAAGGTGAATTATTATCCTGGTTTGTATTTCAGTGGAAAACCAAGAGGAGTTGCAGCACCTGGACAAATCAGAGGGCTGGGCTGTCACCATCTGTGTGAAGTTTAACAAAGCCAATGTGGGGTTCTGCACACAGGATGGGGCAAACCTGGGTGTAGGGACAGAGTGGGGAGTGAGAGGCTGGAGAGCAGCCCCAGGGAAAGGGATCTGGGGGTCCTGGTTGATGGCAACTTGAATATGACCCAGCAGTGCCCTTGGCAGCCAAAGGGCCACCATGTCCTGGGGGGCAGCAGGGAGGGGATTGTCCCACCCTGCTCTGACCTGAGGCGGCCTCACCCTGAGTCCTGGGGGCAGTTTTGGGTTCCACAATATAAAAAAGTTCTAAAGCTGTTGGAGAGTGTCCAAAGGAGGGACACAATGATGGTAAAGGGTCTGGAGGGGTCACACAAGGAGCAGCTGAGGGCACTTGTCTTGTTCAGCTGGAAAAGAGGAGACTGAGGACAGACTTCATTGGGATCTTCAACATCCTCCTGAGGGGCAGCTCCATCTCTGCTCTGGGGGGATCAGGGACAGGACCCAGGGAAGGGCTGGAGCTGTGCCAGGGCAGGGTCAGGTTGGATCTCAGGGAAAGGTTCTTCCCCCAGAGGGGGGTTGGCACTGCCCAGGCTCCCCAGGGCAGTGGGCACAGCCCCAAGGCTGCCAGAGCTCCAGGAGGGTTTGGACAATGCTCTGAGGGACAGGGGGGCATTGTTGGGGTGTCTGTGCAGGGCTGAGTGTTGGACTGGATGATCCTTGTGGGTCCCTCCCTGCTCAGGATATTCCACAATTCTGTTCATTCCATTCTATTCATTCCACTCTATTAATTCCATTTTAGGAGATGGTGACTTCCAGGTGAGGTCTCAGCCTTGAACTGCTCCAGCTTGTAGCTTCTCCAAGATTCCCACCCTTTGCAGCAGGTTTTTCATTCCCTGGCAGTAACCAGTCAAGCAAGTTGTTTATCACATCCTTTAGGCAGGTACATCTTAGGTAGAACAGTGTAAATAATTGACTTTTTTTGCTTCACTGGCAATTTCAAACAAACAAATAGGCAAGCAAAAAATTGCTTCAGGTCAACTTGAAATTCAAATCCTGGAATTTTTTTTTTGCTCAATCACAAAGTTGGAAAAAACCCCCCAACTTTGGGTTAAGTGGAACATTTTATTCGCCTTAAAATGA
Source organism: Pachyramphus minor (assembly GCA_013397135.1). Taxonomy (NCBI): domain Eukaryota; kingdom Metazoa; phylum Chordata; class Aves; order Passeriformes; family Tyrannidae; genus Pachyramphus; species Pachyramphus minor. The sequence goes on from VYXB01001644.1 coordinate 5,192, forward strand.
AATATTTTGATGCTTTCTTTAGTCACTACAGTAACCATAACTTAAGGAGGTTTCTACCCAAAAAGCAGTTTATTTGTTAATATTTCTCTCCGTCCCTGATGTTTTGTTTGTGTCATGGGCAATTTTGCAAGGCTGAAATGCACCCAGGGAGCAGTTTGCTGCTGCTGAAGCTCTCTTCTTTTTGACACCAAAAGAATTGAGACAAAGAGATTTGGCAAAATCCTTCACCAGGTGAAGCTGTAGCTCTATAAGAACCTTTTAAGTTCTCAAAGCACCTTTTCCTCAGTAGACTTGGGGTGTGGTAGTGTCTGCTCTGCCTGGGAGCAGAGCAGGGGAGCCCTACCCTGGGCAGGAGGCCAGGCCAGGAGCTATTTGTGGATAAACCAGGACAGAAGTAATGGGAAGCCTCATTTTCCTCTTGCAGGAAAAGCCTTAGAGTGCAATACCGAGATTTTGTGCCGTTTCAGCTCCGCAAAAAGGACTCCTGAAGGACCTGGATTGGATGATTTACCTCAACCACGCTGTAAAAGTGAAGATATCACCCAGATCCTCATGATCCCCCTGGTCCCTGTAACCTCTGAAACAGCTTTTGGGGTAGAAAGTGTGTCTTATGTAGAGATCCTGCTGATCTTGCCACTCATTCCCCAGGTTGTGATGCTGAGATGACACACCTGGGCTGGGCTGGGTTTGGTGGAGGTCATGCAAAGAGCCACCAACCCCAAGAGACCTGCCTGCTTTAGGAATAATATTTCCTGTGCTCTCTGAGTGCTGTTCCATCAGCCTTTGTTTCTAAGATCTCAGTAAGGATCTTCCCCAGAGGGACAAACAAACAGCAGATTAGAAGAAACAGAAAATTCAGATGTAAGAGAGCAGCTGACAGTTGCAAATGAACTAAACTCCCTTTCTTTTTGTGGTTGTACCACGGCAGCCCCAGCCCATGTAAGCCTGAAATGAGAAGATTCTTATCAGAGCACTCATCTGATACCAGATCTCACCCAACAGCTCCGTGAGCAGCCAAGGCACCACCCAACCAAGTCCCTTTGGAACTCTGGGAGGCAGCAGCCCCACTAATTGCATTTCAGATTAATGAGTCTTTAACTAGAGTCCTAATTGCACAGTGAGGACCTGAGAGCTCACTGTTACCTCCTGGGCTGGCTGCAGATGAGGGGGGTGCTGCTCACAACCCACCTGCAACCTGGAGCTGGCTAAATAATTACAGCTGTTGTCCTGTAAAAGTGGTTTTTTGCCTTCTCCTGCTTCTGTTTCTGCTCCAGCAGCTCGTGTTCCTGGGTATTTGTGCTGGGGCTGAGGGCTGAGGGGGGAAAAAGTGCTGCTTGGAGCTCCCTTGGGATTCCAGTCGCTGTCCCTGCTGCCAGGGGGGGCTTTTCTGCCTGTGTTTAGTTATTAGGAAGATGGGGATCAACCCATGTGCCTCACTGCTGTTCTCAGCTTTTAAATGTTCATAAAGTGTCCTAACACTGGGAGTGTACAATCTACACCCAGTCACACAGGCAGCAAAGCAGAGCTGCTTTGAAGACCCTGAATTCCTCGAGTTCTGCACATCCCAGAACTCCAGTTCTCCACAGCCATGGTTTTAATTTTAGCCACACTCAGAAGGGGAAAGGAGAAGATTAAAAGGCTTTTCCAAAGAAAGCCCAGCACACCTACACAAAGCAACTGGAGAAATTTAGGTGGGATATTGGAAAGGAATTTCTCCCTGTGAGGGTGGGGAGGCCCTGGCACAGGGTGCCCAGAGAAGCTGTGGCTGCCCCTGGATCCCTGGAAGTGTCCAAGGCCAGGTTGGATGGGGCTTGGAGCCACCTGGGATAGGGGAAAGGTGTCCCTGCCCATGGCAGGGGTGGCACTGGGTGGGCTTTAAGGTCCCTTCCAACCCAACCCATCCCATGAGTCCATGACACACGTATTTGGATACAGGATCACCACTGCAGGTGCTCAGAGATCTCTCATTAGGTTTTACAGCCCAGCCTAAGATGAATCTCCTCTCCGGGAGCAGAATCCAGCAAAGGCAAAAAGGCAAAAGCTACACAGGTAACTCAGAGCTTCAAGGCCACCAAACACCTCAGGGGATTTATTGCTGCCTAAACATTGGGAAATACTCCTTTCTTTACCCTCGGGGGTTGTCCCTTCCTGTGGAGAGGGGGTGGATCTGAGACTTCTCCTGCTCTAACACAGGCCCTGTACTTGCAGGAAGAGGTTGTTCTGCAGTTGGGGTCAAACTGCTCAGCCCTGGTGAGAGTTTGGCACTCAGGGATCCAAACCCAGCTCTGCAAGTGGTTTTTGTTACTTCTCCCACTGTCTGACTCTTCCTCTGTCCCAAAAGGGGATTTTTGCTCCTCCCAGGCAAGCTCCAGCAAGATTACAAGGAATAAAACCTCTCATTTATCCTTTACAGACACAGCTTGGCACTGATATCCCATGGGAAGCATTCCTGCCTTTGTACACCTCGAGACAAAACTCAAACACCTTTGGATTTCACTCAGCTGAAAATGTGCATTTTGCTTGCTTTGTGAGAATAACCCTCTGGATTAAATCCATCTCCATTCAGGAAGGACTTTATAGCACTAAAGAACAACAAATTCACCCTGCAGAGAGCATTTAATCCTGGAAACCCCCGAGCCATCACTCACCAGTCTGCAGTTTGGTCTAAAAGCAGGTTGGGGAAACTGAGTCAGGGCTCCAGAGGGGGATGTGGATGACAGAGAGGATTCATGTGCCAGGGGAAAAGCAGCATTCCAGGGACACCAGTGGGATGAGGCTTCAGCCCTCACAGGCAGCACGGCGCCTTTTTGAAGGAATTATTTACCCACCTGCAACGTTTCAGGTTTGGCTGTTATGCTCCAAGTCCATGAAATTACATTTGTGCATCAATTTTCAAGAGAAAAACCCGGGTTTTCCTGGTTTTAATGTCATGTTTTGCCTTTCAAGCCTGAGCAGCTTCTGCTGCAGTTGAAGGGAAACAGCTGCCAAGTGAAGGAATAAAACATTGATTTCTGCAGGAGCAGGCACAGAGTTCCTGAGTGCTGAGGTGACTCCTGCTCTTGGACACACCACAGCTCTGGGAATGTAATACAAGAGTGATCTCAAAACCTAAAGAAAGGTTCAGAGCTGTCTGACTTGAGGACCCTTGGGTGAGTTGGGTGGGGACTTTGCTTGATTTCATTGACATTTCTGTCCTTCACAACTGTTCCTTCTTTGGGCATGATCATAAAACCAGGGAATCATGGAATGGTTTGGGTTGAAAGGGACCTTGAAGATCACCCAGTGCTACCCCCTGCCATGGGCAGGGACACCTTCCACCAGCCCAGGTTGCTCCAAGCCCCGTCCAACCTGGCCTTGGACACTTCCAGGGATCCAGGGGCAGCCACAGCTTCTCTGGGCACCCTGTGCCAGGGCCTCCTCACCCTCCCAGCCGGGAATTCCTTCCCTAAACTTCCCCTCTTGTAGTTTGAAACCCTTCCCCTTTTCCTGTCAGTGTCTGTCCATATAAACAGTCACTCTCCCTCTTTTTCATAAGCCCTTTTCAGGTCTGAAAGGCCACAGGATTCACCCAAACACCCCCACACTGCCTCACATGCCCCCAGCATTTCATCTGGGGCTCCTGGTTTTCCCCTGTGGGTGCCCTGGACACAACCAACAGAAGAGACCTTTCCAGAGGAAAAGGAAATGCTGGGAAGAGCTGGCAAGGAAATCAGAGGCACGAGTCACATCAAATCAGCCCTTTGCCTCAAGTCAGTTCTCTCCTGGAGCTGAATTTCGGGGGCAGTACCATGGTCCTGGAGGGTTCATGTTCCAGCCCTGGTCGTGCTGGCCCAGCCTGTCCCTCACTGAGCTGTTTGTCACCTCCTGTCCCCAGGTTTGCAGGGCTGTGTTCTGTGTCCTCACCAGCTGGCTTGGAGTGGATTTGACAGGATTGCTCAGCCCCAGCCCTGTGTTCTGGCCACTCCAGGGCCAAGCAGCTCCAAGGAAAGAGAAGCAGCTCCCTGGGATGTGTCTTCCCACATATCCCATTGCTGCTGCATTTATTTATCCTGCTTGGGCCTGAGCTGGTCCCAAAGTGCCTCAACAAACCCATCAGACACTCCTGAAATCCAACCCATCTGGCAGCAGGTCCCTTTTCTGCCAGCAGATCTCTCTGGATGGGAGAAACTGTCTCTGAACAGCAGGATGAGATTCCTGAATCCATGTCCCAGGCCCAGCTGTGAGACTGTGAGACTGTGCTCCTATACACGTATTTTTGATAGAATCATGGAATATTCTGACTCAGGGATCTCCAAGGACCATCCAGTCCAACCCCTGGCCCTGCACAGACACCCCAACAATCCCCCCCTGTCCTTCAGAGCGTTGTCCAAACCCTCCTGGAGCTCTGGCAGCCTTGGGGCCGTGCCCACTTTTTTTACTACAGTGGGACTAAATGAAACCTTCCTTCATTACAGCACTGATAAAAGTGCTGCAATTGCTCCATCCTCAGCAATGTCTTTGCCACATTTTCAAACCCTCCCCAGGCTCTTCTGAGCCCTCTGCATCACATTTTTCTCAGTGGCTCAGCCTCCCCATTTTGCCAGGGTAGAAAACTCTCCCCAGGTGGAATTGCTTCACTGTTTGTCAGCTCTTTGCAATCAGAAGCCCTGAAGACACGAGAGTGCAGCACTTTGCTTGCTGTGCTCCCTCCCAGCACCTTGTGCCTCTCAGGACATCTGAGGAGCTAATTGACTGCACAAATGGCTTTCTAACAAGAGCTGGAGCTCCACGAGCGTTTGGGGATCCTCAGGGCGACCTTTAAACCAGCTCAGGGGGGGAATTTTCCTGCACAAGCTGGAACATCACAGAGGGCAGGGTTGGATGGGATATTGGGAAGGAATTCTTGGCTGGGAGCATGGTGAGGCCCTGGCACAGGTTATTCCATGGATGCCCCATCCTGGAAGTGTCCAAGGCCAGGTTGGACAGGGCTTGGAGCAACGTGGGCTAGTGGAAGGTGTCCCTGCCCATGGCAGGGGGTGGAATGAGATGGGCTTTAATATCCCTTCCCACTCCAATCATTCCATGATTCCATGGTTTATGATCATGCACAAAGCACAGCTGCTGTGTGGAACTGGCCCTCACTTGGGGCTGCACCCCCCCCCAGAGCCCAAGACAAGGAATTCAGAGCAAAAATTTTGGGGGAAAACTGTCTGTATGTAGCCAACAGTAACATACTTTTAATAAGCACATCAGTGAAGAAAACAAACATTTCCATCATCATCATAATTTTGCAGTCAGTGTCAGCACGTGTCTAATGGTCTGTGCCCCTTAAACTGAGATGAACTGGGAGCATGTGACTGAAACAGGGTTTAATCTTTGCTCTGGAGTTGCATGACTGCCAGACAGCAGCTTGGAGGAGCACAGGACCAGCACATGGGGTTGCCCAGTGCTGCACCCCAGGGCTCAAATCGCATGAAAAGTTGTTGTGGAATTTGTGGAATTGAAAAAAAAGATCCCTGTGCTCCCAGCCTGCCTGGCAGGAAACGTGATGGAAGGGTTTCCTTGCAGGAGGAGGATGTTTTATCAGCAGCTGTGCAAGACAGAAGTCTTGCTTCCAACACCATTAGTCTCATTTTTAATAACCACAGGTGATGGCATTTTTACAGCTTATTGGAGCCCAGTCATGGACTAAGATCTTACTGTAAAACTTCATGTGCAAGTGCCAAGCCAAAGACAAGCTGGGCTCTGAGGAGATGAAGGCCTGTAATTAATCCCTGCTCAAATCAAGCCATTACTCAGTGCTCAGTGATCAAGCACTCGCTGAAATGGCTCTGGGGGCTCAGGGTTCTTTTCTCTTCACTGAATCTCCCAAGCCCTCAGATCAGAGGAGACACAACCAGGGTAATCTCTCTAATCCATGGATGGATCAGTCACTCAGGGAAGTCTGGGAGCCAAATGCAGTTCAAAGAGGTTTTGTCCCCGTGGCAGCTCAGGGGGTGTGATCCTTTGGGATGGATCCCACAGCTGCCCAGGCAGAGCTGCCAGGGGTTCTCCTCTTCAGCTTCCTTCAGGCTCCTCCCGAGGAGGAGACTTGCTCTGGGTGTTGGGAAACCAGTGGAAATCAAAGCTGGCTGCAAAAAGCCCTGGATAGATAATGTTTGGATCAGGATCTCTGGGTCCAGCACAACCTGAGGGTGAGTTGGAGGGGGCTTGGAGCAACCCGGGCTTGTGGGAGGTGTCCCTGGCCATGGCAGGGGTGGCACTGGGTGATCTTCAAGGTCCCTCCCAACCCAAACCACTCAAAGGGTTCTATGAAAAGCCTGAGGTGCCAAATGCAGCGTCCTGGGACAGCAGGTGACCTCCACCTGAGTCAGCAAAGGACATTTATCCTGAACATCAGGTTCTGGGGCAGGTAAACCCCTCACCTGGTTAATTAAAACCCTCACCATGTCCAGCCTGGGGTGGGGCTGCTCTGTCAATGTGAAACTCTGGCATTTGCATTTCCCTCTCAGCAAACCTAAAAGGGAAGGGTCTCCTTTGCAGAGCCATCCCTTCCTCCAGGAGTAGGAAATGGGATGATTTGGCTGCTTGGAGACTCCTTCTCAAGCAGCTTTATTTCCAGACATCCCAAACCTCAACACACTGAGGTTCTATAAAACAATATTTCCTGGCCAGGAAACAATTAGCTGGAAATTTCCCAGCTCTCCAGTAAATAAAGGACATGCTAAAAGTGGAGCAGGTCACTGACAACTTGCTGAATTACATGGCCTGACACCTCCAAACATCCACATGATCCCAGGAAAGAGGGATATGAAGGGGAAGAAAACATCCTGTGCCAAGAACCAAAGAACTCCTGGGTAATGCAGAGTGTGTTTTACAGCTTCTGGACAGCTAAAAAGAACTGAAAACAATGTCACTCTTTCCCCCTGCTCACCCACTTCTCCCATATGGTGCTTTCCCTCCTCCACATTTCCTCCTCTCGGCTTGGCACCATCTGTCCTGCCCGTGCCTTCCCAGAGAACACCCCCCTGTCCTCCTTTGCCTGGCACAGCCTTGCCATCCTCTTCCACCAGGTTTCCTTTGGCAATGAATCCTTCCCTGGGATCTGCTCTGGTTTTGCTCCTTCTCTGCTGGAGTTGGTGTCACTGGAGCTGGGATTGATGTGGGACATCCCCTCCCTCCACATCTGATCTGCTTTTGGGAACATCAGGAAGGAAATAAGATCCAAGAATAGCTGGATTTATTTATTTTATTCCTGTGGGGCTTGATTTGGGGCTCAAACCTTGCCCACCATCAGCAAGTGTTCTGAGCAACCTGCAACAATCAGGATTTAAACTGACAGGGAGTAAGTTTAGGTGGGATACTGGGAAGAAATTCTTCCCTGGGAGGGTGGAGAGGGGCTAAGAATGGATTTCCCAGAGAAGCTGTGGCTGCCCCTGGATCCCTGGAAGTGTCCAAGGCCAGGTTGGACAGGGTTGGAGCAACCTGGGCTGGTGGAAGGTGTCCCTGCCCATGGCAGGGGTGGCACTGAGGTTTTGAGGCTTTGAGGTCCCTTCCAACCCAAACCAGTCCATGATTCCAGGATTTTATGATTTTTGCCACTACTGGTGTCCTTGGTGGAGGCTGGAAAGGGCCCTGGGACTGTGCTGAGCTCCAAAGGCAAACCTGGAACCACTTGGTGAGAACTGAGCCATGAATTATCTCTCACCTCCTCGAGTCAAAGCCCTGCAGTCGCCTCCAGGAGGAACAATCAGCCTGAAATTCTTGTAATTCCCACCAGGTGTTAGAGCTGTTCCCTCCCTGACCCTTCTCCTCACCCAGGGCTGCCAGGAGTGTTCAGAGCATGTTAATGCCCAAAGACTCTTTCCACTGCACTGGGTAGGAAGGGAATAGGAAAAGGAATCAAATTTCTGCCATGGAGAAATGATTTCTTTATATTCACTCACACTTCACCTTGCAAAGAGCTTCAGCTCAGAAAATCAGAAGCTGGTGTGGTAACAGATGTGTTTAATGCATTATTTTAATGTAGCCCATATCTTCTCCTTCTAAAAAAACCTGGAGATAAAATGATTAGGGAGGCAAGAAGGACCTGGGGATTTGCTCAGGGGGTCTGCTGGCCCCACTGCCACTTTACCTCCTCAGCAGCCACTTTATTTTCCATTTTTTCCCCTCTTTGCTGATAAAACTCATCACTCTCCTCCCTCCAACAGAACCATGGAGGCTGCTAAAGGAAGGAGGGGCAGCTGGAGTCCATGCCATGGATTTCTCTGGGTGTAATTCCTGCCCTCAGGCACAGAGGGCTGTTTGGCTGAGCTGGCCCAGGGCACTGGTGACACCATCACTGACACTGTCCATGGTGTCAAACCAGTGTCTGATCCCAACCCTCATCTACAGGACGGAGGCTGAAAGTCTCTGCAAGTCAACAGGCAGATGGTCAGAGCACCTCAAGTGAAGGAAAGGTTGGGAAACAAAATCATTCAGGTTGGAAAAGATCTCCAAGACCACCGAGTTCAACCTTTGACCGAATCCCCCCATTCCTGATAAACCAGGTCAGGAAGTGCCACATGCACTTGTTTTTTGAACACCTCCAGGGAGGTGTTTGAACTCCAAACCTCCCTGGGCAGCTCCTTCCAATGTTTAACAACCCTTTCCCTGGACAAATTCCTCCTGATGTCCAACCTGCCCCTCCCCTGGCACAGCCTGAGGCCGTTCCCTCTTCTCCTGTCCCTTGTTCCCTGGGAGCAGAGCCCGACCCCCCCCCAGCTCCCCCCTCCTGTCAGGGAGTTGCAGAGCCAGAAGGTCCCCCCTGAGCCTCCTTTTCTCCAGGCTGAGCCCCCCCAGCTCCCTCAGCTGCTCCTGCTGCTCCAGCCCCTTCCCAGCTCCCTTCCCTTCCCTGGATACACTTCAGCCCCTCCATGTCTTTCTTGTCCTCTGCCTAAAACAGACCCCAAGATTTGAAGTTTGGTTTTCCCCAGCACGGGGAAACCATTTTCACCATATAAATGTTTCACTGAAAAACTTGAGAATTTTATGCTGGAAGGTGTTTAATTTTCCTTTTCCTGCCGGTTTTGTGTCAGCTGCTGATGCCAAGAGCAATCACAGGGTGACAGTGAACAACCACAGCACAACCTGACAAATCACCTCCAGTCAAGGTCAGAACGTGCCCAAGGGCTGGAATAATGGGAAGTTTTGCTCCTGTCTCTGAGCCAAGACTTGTTTCATCCTCCCTGTGCTGTTTGCTCTACAAACACCATGTCTGTGTCCCCAAATCCCTCCCAGAACTGGCTGAGAGGTGTAAAATGGACGTGGACCACAAACACTCCCTGGCTCCATCAGCAGCTCAGCACATGGGGACACTTCTCTGAGAGATCCTGGTGGCAGGAGGCTCTGATTGCACCAATCCTGGTGTTCCAAGAGACCACAACTCCCCAGCACAGCACACACTCTGCTGGATTTGGAATATCAGTGATTCAGGGGGATAAACTTCCATCAGCATCAGCAGATTTAGGGGGTTTAAACAGCAGCAGCTGAAAGAGCTTCATCAAAAGAAAAAGATGAAGACACACTTCTCCACCAGCCTTAACATCCAGACACTGTGGGCTTGGCTTTAAGGGGGGAAAAGGAACATTTTTTAGACTGGTGGTGTTGCTAATGAGTCCTGAATTCAGAGTGTGACTCCACATGTTGGATCGTGGTGTTCCCAGCACAAACCATCATCACAGGCAACATTCCTGGTTGGAGACTTTCTCTCCAAAAACACGTGCAGGACTCGAGGATATTTTTTAGCAAAACCAACAAATCCCCTGTTGAGAAGAAAAGGAAACTCTGCATTTGGTAAATCAGCATTTCCTGAGAAGGGAAATCCTGTCCAAATCCCCCCTGGGCAGGTCCTGCCAGGGCTCAACCCCCATCCCTGGGACCCCATTCCTGTGCTCACACAGCCCAGATCCCCTGGAATCGGCTCCTCAGCCCCTCAATAATGGAGTTTCCACAGTTTCCTGGGAGAAATTCATTTATGGAAACACAGTTCACTGACAAGCAATTCTCCCTGGGCTCGGTGTAGCTGCTCCCTTTCTCAGATTATTGCATTATCCCTGGATAGAACCCCTGGAATCAGCTTTCCTCCCCCTCCTCGCAGGGTACGTACTTTGCATACTTATTAAAAAATTCCTATTGTAATTTAGTCAGAACTGAAGGTGTCCCTGAAGCCTCCATTTCTCTGTTGGGTTGGTTTTTTTTTTCAATTACTCACCACTTACTGTGGTTTCTCGAGCTGCAAACACCAGGTTAGTGGAGCCTCAGTGATACTGCAAACAGGATTTCCACAGGGAGCTCCTGGGGGTTAATTCCAGTGATTTCTGCTGCCCTGCCTTGATATCACGTGAGGCTGAACGAGCAGGGATTGCCTGAGTGGTTTGGTTCTAAGCAGAGATGAAGTTCCTGCCACCCATCACAGCCCCAGCATCACTTCTCCTGTAACCACCTTTTAAATCTCCTCTCCTCCAAAAATCAACAGCTGAAAGTGTCATTGTGTTTGCTGTCATTTGGAAATAATATACAATATAATCAGATGCCAATATATTCCTAGTTAAAGAAAAGAGTCAGTAATTACTACGACTCCGAGTTTTTTAGGGCTGAAAATATGTCACATTTCAGAGCTGTTACCCATTGGAACCCTCAGCAATGTTGGAAAGGCCCTGAGGGGAACCCAGTCTGTTGTGCACACACTATTCAAATGTATTTTTGTAAGAGCAGATTGTGGTTTTGTTTATTTTGAGCTTTTTCTCCCTGCATATGCTTTACTATTTTGGGTTGGTTGATGAGATATTGCAGCCTCTAGACTTTGGCTACTAAATGTACATGTTCCATGGAGTCCTGGAATGGTACAGGTTGGAAAAGCCCTCCAAGATCAGAGTCCACCCATCCCCAGCACTGCCAAGGCCACCCCTGACCCCTGTCCCCAAGTGCCACATCCACAGGGCTTTTAAATCCCTCCAGGGATGGGGACTCCACCCCTGCCCTGGGCTGGACAACCCTTTCCATGAAGAAATTTTCCCCAATATCCAACCTGCCCCTCCCCTGGCCCAGCCTGAGGCCGTTCCCTCTCCTCCTGTCCCTTGTTCCCTGGGAGCAGAGCCCGACCCCCCCCAGCTCCCCCCTCCTGTCAGGGAGTTGCAGAGCCAGAAGGTCCCCCCTGAGCCTCCTTTTCTCCAGGCTGAGCCCCCCCAGCTCCCTCAGCTGCTCCTGCTGCTCCAGACCATTTCAGGAGACCTTTTTCCAGGACCATTTCTCATTTACTGGGAGAAGTAGTCACACTTTTCAGAGTTGGATCCACCCAGGGACAAAGTGCTGGAAGGGACTGACAGCACCTCGTGGTCTGATTCCTTCTGTTAGTTCAGGCTTGAGTACAACAGAGGTTTAACCTGGGAAGTGCATCAGCCACAAACACTTCTCAGTGTTTTATAAAGGTTGTTAAAGGTTTTTTCAAACCTTTAGCGGAAGAACAAAAGAGATATAAAATCCCACCATTACAAAAGAGATAAGTTCATAAAATCCCAGAATGATTTGGCTTAGAAGGGACCTTAAAGCCCATCCAGTCCCAACCCTGCCATGGGCAGGGACACCTTCCACCAGCCCAGGTTGCTCCAAGCCCCGTCCAACCTGGCCTTGGACGCTTCCAGGGATCCAGGGGCAGCCACAGCTTCTCTGGGCACCCTGTGCCAGGGCCTCCCCACCCTCCCAGCCAACAATTCCTTCCCAATCTCCCATCTCTCCCTGCCCCCTGGCAGTGGGAAGCCATTCCCTGTGTCCTGTCCCTCCATCCCTTGTCCCCAGTCCCTCTCCAGCTCTCCTGGAGCCCCTTTAGGCCCTGCAAGGGGCTCTCAGGTCTTCCTGCAGCTTCTCTTCTCCAGGTGCAGACCCCCAGCTCCCCCAGCCTTCCTGGCATTTGCAGGAAGTCATTTCCTAGGGAATGAGATGCTCCTTAGGAGGGTTTTTCCCACCCAGTTCAGGACCCCAATGAAGGGATGTCTCCTCTTGAGTGGGTGACTCTCCATTCAGGGAGGTCACAGCAAGGAATGTTTTCTGGGGCTGGAGAAATCCTGTGGGTGAACAGTCCATCCAGGGACACCAGCAGAGATATTTTCTAGGAACAGGCTTGGAAATCTCCCCCATCAGCTTCACTGAGGAGCAGTGGAGGGGCAGGTCAGTTTGGGAAGGTTTGGAAAACCGGGGCTTCTTGGGGATTTGTGTCCTTGGCTCAGGACACTCGTCCTTCTGAAAGGAATTCCTCTGCTCCCGAGGCTCCTCCTCTCCCTGGTCATTTGGGAATCTCGGGAATCTCTGTCCCCTGCAAGCAGCTTTTTGCTGCAGAGGAGCCTCACTGTGATCTGGGATCGAAGATAACTCCATGGAAGGAAAGGAATTGAAAGGAAACGACTGGGGGACTAAACTGGTGATAAAAAGGTGGTCACTCTCCAGGGAATCTCTGGGACTGACATTCCCCATAAGAAAAAGAATTATTTTATAGAAGGATGGAAGACAATCAAATAAAGGAAGAAAACAAGTTTAAAACCAAACCCAGGATGTTCCTTGTCTCCAGAACTTCGCCAAAGAAAATCCTAATTGAATCCTAATTAAATCAGCGTTGTGGCTGTGGCTGAATCCAAACCCAAACTCTCTTTGTTTGCAGCTATCTCTGGAATGATTAATGCTATAAAAGCCTTTGCTCCCACAACACTTGAAAAGGCTCTTTTGGAAGCGGAGAAGTGATTTAAAGCAAACAACAAAACCTGCCAAGCGAGTCCATCCCCAGCACACGACAATAATCGTTCCCACCCCATAACAAAGCACTTGTCTGGGAATGATCAACACAAGCTGCTGCTGTAACGTGTCTAATTACCACTTTCAAAAATGATATATTATTTTTAATGAGAATGCACTTCTTCCCTCTCTTGGAAAGGTCGGGAAGACACTTTCATGTTCGGGCTGCTCCAGCCCAGGGAAGCTGGTGCTGCTTTAAAAAATAAAAATGCCAAAACAGCCTCCTCAGAAACTGCTTCAGAGAGATTCGTGGGGCTTAAAAACAACGTTCCTGGAGTTATTCCTGAAGGTTTCTCAGATGTTGCTGTCATTGAGTTTCACAGAGAGGAATTATTAAATCAACTTTTTTTTTTTTTTTTTTCCTCAAAGCAAATTTGGATTTGGAGACTAATCCTCCTTCCTTGGTCCTGCAGTGCAGGGGGTGTCAGACAGCCCTGGAACAGCCTCAGCTGCTGCTTCTGCTCTGGCTGAGGGGCTCAAACCCTCCCCTGAGAGCTTTGCAGCTCTTATTTCAAACCTGCATTTTTAGCTGAAGATATTTGGCTCTGCCATGTTTTAATCTCACGTTCAGGGTGGGTTTTAAAGAGTCTGTTCAGTCACTTCTTTGAATGAAGCGTTATTATTTTTAGCCCTGGGAAATATTAATTTGAAAGGGGAAACATCCACAAACAGGTTCCTGCTTTTCTCCATTTCTGTTCATTTTTAGGACATATTTTTCCTACCACAGATGGAAATTCATGGCCAAGAAGCACCTTCCCACCTGTCTGTCCTAAACCTATCTGGCAAAATGATCATGGAATCATGGAATGGGGAGGGAGGGACCTTAAAGCCCATCCAGTGCCACCCCCTGCCATGGGCAGCTCCAGGTTGCTCCAACCTGGCCTTGGACACTTCCAGGGATGAGGCACCACAGCTTCTCTGGGAAATCCATTCCAGCCCCTCCTCACTCTCCCAGGGAAGGATTTCTTCCTAATATCCCATCTCTCCCTGCCCTCTGGCAGTGGGAAGCCATTCCCTGTGTCCTGTCCCTCCATCCCTTGTCCCCAGTCCCTCTCCAGCTCTCCTGGAGCCCCTTTAGGCCCTGCAAGGGGCTCTCAGGTCTCCCNCTCCTCAAGAACTTGAAGTGATTCTCTCATGACAGTGATCCCATCCCTGACTTTTTCCCCCCAAAAACCCCAAATAGGGACTCGAAGCTCTGCCTTGCAGCTCCGAGTTCCCAGGGGATGGGACCTATTCCCATGGACACTTGTCATAAAAATGAACAGGAACAGAGAAAAGCAGGAACCTGTTTATGGATGTTTCCCTGGCTTTGGGTGGGCTCTGGGACACAGGGGTTGGCTGAATTCCACGTCTGCTTGAGGAACACCTGCCACTGAGGCAGGAACAGCAGCAAAACCACCTCACATTAAAGCCTGGAAGGGAAGGGATTTGCTGCCTGGAAAGGATTAATTTTATGAGTCATCAAAATCTCAATTGAGATGCAGGGAGAAGGATTGAGGAGAGAACATTGCAGTGAACGAGATTATGAAACGAGGGAATCCATCACAACCTCCCTCAAAGGTAGGGAGCACGTTCCTAATTCTTATTTAATGACCCCATTCCTTGTGTCAATAGCTCAGCTCAAGATTAACTAGAGGCCTCGTCCATCTGCATCCTGGAAGGGGAGCTGGGAATGCTCTTTGGGGGAAGTCAAGGAGGCAGAAATAAAAAATCCCTCCTCTAATTTCACCTGCAGCAATTTCACAAAAAGAAACTGTGTCCTACTTTTTGGCAAACTCGGCAGGTAACTAATCACTTCACCTGGTAAACAAGCCAGCCAGACTTCTGGGAACGGGGAAAACCTTCTGCAGCAGAAGTTTTTCTCTGTCTAAAGCATGAAAAGCCTCAGCAACACGGAAAAAACCCACCATTGTGTCACACAAGGCTTGAATCACAATAAGTGCTCCCATTTTTCAAGTCAAGTGCCCTCGGAAGTGTTAAATTTCCTGAGGAATGAAGCTCGGGGTCTCTCAGCAGGAACTTCAGAACTGCTTGATTTAAGCCTTGATTTAAGCAGACTCCTTGTGAAAGACTCTCCATCACCGTGCCCTGGGCTTGGCTTTGCCTGTGCCTGCACTGGAGCCTCCTCGGGTGTTTGTGCCCATGTTTTCCCACATTTCCCTCCTCTTTGTGCCAACTCCACTTCACTCAGAGCCCTCCAGGACCAAACTGTTCTAATTTGACCCTCAGCCTGTCTGTAAGTTGAAGGGACTTGGAAGGAAAGCCAAGTGAGAACATTTATTCTGCAGTCAGGTCACCTCAAGGTCCTTCCTGTGACACCTTCTGAAGCCTTGGTGCCAATTCTCTGTTGACACCACCAGGAAAGGACCCTGGAATAACCCATCACATGGAAGCAGAAGAGATTTGTGGACACATCTGGCAGCAGAGAGCTCCAAATCCCACTCAGTGTGGACAAACAGGGGTACAAAGTTTTGCCAGATGCTAAAATCTAAAAGTTAGAGGAAGAAAAGGCCTAAAAGACCTGTCTGGCCTCCCCTGCTATTAACAAGTCCTATTTCCCCACTGATTTTAAACCCCCAGGCTCCTGTGCACCCTCCTGGGAGATGCCTCCACAGTCTGGGACCTTTTCCTGCTGGAAGGAGCATTCCCAGCTCAGTGCAGCCCCAAGATCCCACCTGATTATTTTACAGCCTGATTATTCCAAGCCCAGAACAGGCAAATTCTGTTGCTGAAATCACTGGATGCTCCAAAGCTCTTTTCTTTTCCCCCTGGGCAAAGTTGAGTGACCTGTTGTGTGACTTCCACACCCCCTGGACACTCCCATCCTTCCAGGCACCAGAGCCAAGACCCTCAGGTTGGACACAGTTATTCCCTGGAATGTGAGTTTGTGTGGCTGATACTGTGCTTGGGATAAACCCAGGACCAGAAAATCCTGGGAACTGAGGGAAGAAACACTGAGTTTCAAACTGCATTTGGTGGAAATGCCTTTGGAAAAAGCATCACTCAATAGTAAGTGTTGGTTTGGGTTTTTTTAGGAGGGAAGGCAAAATGCTTTGATGATGTGGAACATTATGACAATTCCATAATGGGATGTTTCAGTGTCTCATTTTGGGAACACTCTCATTTTCCCCATCCCATTTTCAAATAGACACCAGTAAAAGAATGTGATTAACAGGAAATATTGGCAGCAGCAGGAGGAAGATTTTAGATTTTATATAAATGGACAGTTCAGATCAACCTGCTAAGAAACAATCTTCAAAACAGGTGTTTTCCTAGAATTGCCTTTGTTTTCCAATTTCTCTGAATTTGGATATTGTTTCATGATGGTTTTTCTGCAGTTTTTCCATTAAATGGAACCATCTTGATTTTCAAAACACTGAGGGTTTTTAAACACTCCATCCCCCCCCATTTCCTGACTGTTAACATTCCAATCCCACAGGTCCATCCTGAGCTGTTTGGCTGTTTGCTGAGGGCATTTCTGCTTTGTGCCTGCCCAGCTGTGCTCTGTGTCATCCCTCTGCCCTCAGACAGCTCTGTCTGAGTCTCACCAGGTGTCGTGGGTTACCCAGGAGATCAAAACCTTTTTTCACAAACTCCCCCCTGCACACAATTACTATCAGTTGAGAGAGGTTTTATCCAGACAAAACAGAGGCTTGACTTAAGGGATATAATACTAAGATTTATTA
>VYXB01001644.1:22053-38571 GCA_013397135.1 Pachyramphus minor
AGCAGAGGCGTTACTATAACTTTTGATTGGCTTTTTCTCCGGAACTATACCTGGGCCTGACCATTTCAGCCCAGGGGGGGCTGGTAACCCACGACACCAGGACTCATCAGCTCTTCACTTGGCACAACTGCCCCCCCAGCCCCTGGCAGTGCCCGGGCCCTGCAGAGCTCTTGCTCAGCAGCTGGAAATTAGCAGCAATTTTCTCAATCTTGGCTGTGTGGAGGACACTGAGAATGAACATTTCCAGTGATTGCTGTGAATGCACAGATGATTTGTCCATCACCCTGGCCTTCCCCAGCCCTTTGGCTCCTCCAAAATGGCCTTAAACTGAAGGAGAGTGGGTTTGGATGGGAGATTGGGAAGGAATTGTTGGCTGAGAGGGTGGGAGGCCCTGGCACAGGGTGCCCAGAGAAGCTGTGGCTACACCACAACTTGGATACTTCCAGGGATCCTGTGCCAGGGCCTGTGCCAGGGCCTCCCCACCCTCACAGGGAAGAATTCCTTCCCAACATCCCATCTCTCCCTGCCCTCTGGCAGTGGGAAGCCATTCCCTGGGTCCTGTCCCTCCAGCCCTTGTCCCCAGTCCCTCTCCAGCTCTCCTGGAGCCCCTTTAGGCCCTGCAAGGGGCTCTCAGCTCTCCCTGGATCCTTCTCTTCTCCAGGTGAACCCCCCCAGCTCTCCCAGCCTGGCTCCAGAGCTGAGGGGCTCCAGCCTTCAAGTTCTGGGGCACTCAGCTCCAGGAGCTCCACGTCCTTTTGGACAATGTGAAGTGTCACCTCAAGAGCTTGCAGTGATTCCCTCTTGACAATGATCCCATTCCTGACTTTTTCCCCCAATGGCTGCCCCACTCCTGGAAGTGTTCAAGTTCTGGGGCACTCACAGCTTCTCTGTGCAACCAGTGCCAGGGCCTCCCCACCTTCCCAGGGAAGAATTCCTTCCCAATATCCCATCCAACCCTCCTCTCTGTCACTCTGAAGCTGTTCCTCCTTGTCCTGGCACTTGTCCATAAATTTCTCGTAGCCCTTGAATTACTGGAAGGTCACAATTAGGTCACTCTGGGGCTTCCCTTCTCCAACTGAAACAGGGGTTGGAATGAACGTTTCAGACACTTGTTCTCCTCATGTCTCCATTCTCCGAGATTTAATCTCGTGCTTCTCGCAAGAGCTGCTGCTCTGTCCCTCTGTCCCTCTGTCACTGCCCTGTCCCCACTTGATGGATGGGAAATTTCAAGCAAAACTTTCTCATGACAAGAGTTAAGCACTTCTGGATTTCCACCCAGGGATGGACTTGGATGTTTCAGTTCCGGGTTTTGTCCCAAACGGTGCGAGGGGGAATTGGAATTGTGATGTTCTATTGCCCTTTGTGGAACAGAGCATCAAAATGATTTCATTTGGAAATGTCAGCTGTCACTTAGCAGGTGAAATATTTTGCCACTTCTGCAGCTGATGAGGAGGCACCTTTGGTTTCCAGCTCCTTCTGTGATTTAACTGATGAGTCCTTCCTTGGAAAGAGAGGCTGGATGGAGGACATTGTGCACATCAGGGTGGTCAAGGCCCTGCATGTTCTGTCCCAGAAATCCTGCATTTCCTTGGCACAGTGGTGCCCAGAGGGAAGGACCAGGAGTGTGACTGAGCCTTCCCAGGCATCAAACAGCTACAGCAGGAGCTGCCCCGGAGGTGCCTCCTTGGCCCAGGCCAAGTGAAGATTGGGGTATCTAAGAGGATCATCCTGTCCCCAGAGAACACCTGAGGTGTCTCTGAGGCACTGGCTGCCCCTAAAGCAACCTTTATTCTCTATTTTCTGCTCATCAGAGTAGAATCATTGAATGACTGAGGTTGGAAAAACCCTCCAAGTTTGTCAAACTTTGTTTGTCCAACCATTCCCCCAGAACTGACAAGGCCACTAAACCCTGTCCCCAAGTGCCACTTTCACATGTTTTTTGAACACTTCCATGGACGTGTTCCTTGGACACCTCCAGGGGTGGGGACTCCAAACCTCCCTGGGCAGCTCCTTCCAATATTTAACAACCCTTTCCATGCAGAAATTCCTCCTGATGTCCAACCTGCCCCTCCCCTGGCACAGCCTGAGGCCGTTCCCTCTCCTCCTGTCCCTTGTTCCCTGGTTCTCTGCTCACAGGTGTTCCCCCCTTCCTCCTTCTCCAAATACACATTTCATGTCTGGAGTGAGTTTGTTTTGCCTTGGGATCTTCCAGTGGCTCCTGTAACTGCAGCATAAAACCAGCACAGCACTGCCCCTTCCCTGGCAGTGTCCTGTCCTTGGGAGCACATTCCCCACTGGGGAGCTGGACACTTCATGCTGAGAGGCAAAGGAGATAATTCCCAGACAGTGGGGGCCTGGATTTTTCAGGCTCTTCTGTTTCTCTGGTGAAATATCTCTGGCACAGAGGTTTCTAAGCAGCAGGACTGAACAGGGGGCTGAGAACACTTGCTTTTATTCAGGAGCATCTGAATCTCACTTGTGTCATTCAAAGGGGATTAGAATGACAACAACTGTGTCCAGCTGAGACCAGGGAAACACAAAGTGCTCTCCCAGCACTACCAGGAGCAGGACACTTAGGGGAAAATGTCAATAATTTTGCTTCCCCTTTCCAATGTATTTTTCTCTCACAGCTTTTTCAGTTCTTAGCTAAGAAAGTCTCACAACCCCACAAAGGGCATTTGGGGGGGGGACAGTGGCAGCCACCAGAACATCACAGCCACCTCCTCCGTGCCACATCCAGCTGGGATGTTCTCCAGATGCTCCTGACTTAGGGTGGTTACAGCAGACAGAGGAGTCCTGGGGCATCTGGCTCTGTCTGTCTGCTCTCAGCTCATCTCTGGGCACCTTCCAGCCTGTTCTTGGCTGCTGAAAGGTCCCCAGAGAGGAGAATGAAGACAAAAAGAGAGGTCAGGTGAGTGCAAAAGAGAATATCAGGAACCAGGCAGGAAGGGAGATACTGATAGGGAAGAACAGCCCTGCTGTCCCTTACAAATTAATTCTGTTTTCCACAGCTTTGGCCCTTCCTCAGCCTGTTCCCAGCACACCTGGATTGAGGCTGTTCCAACAAAGCTAAAATCTGTCTGTATAAACAACCAACCCTCATCTCAGGTGCTGAGGTTCCCCACACTCATTCCAGCTCCCACAGGTGACTGTGAACTCCGACCCCACCCCAAGTGCATTCGTACAAAAAAAACTGAGTAAAGGCAAACCCAAACTCCACAGAAACATCCAACTTTGCAATTTTCTCCCAACCTTATTAAGCTTAATGATTTATGCCTTGTAATCACCACAAATGGGCAACAATCCCTGAATCTTAATAATCCTGAGCGTGCCAGAGGTAAATTCTAAAATCCCAAGCAAAAATTAAATGACCATAAAATGTGTGTTCACCTCCCAAGGGACAGCTCTGTTTCAACGTGACAGCTTAATTAAAAGCTCAGTAAATCGGTCACAACATTTTTTAATAAACATTCCATCTCATCAGCATGTGGGAGAGAGATGGGGCTGGGGATGCAGCAGAAGTAATTGAAGTGATCACAGGTCCCCACTCCTCAGGTGACCTCTGCAGCAGCTAAAATCAGCTTGAAACGCTGCTGGGGGGAAGCTGAGGCAGGTGAAGCGCTGGAAACCACATTTATATTCCACAATATCCACCCAATTCAAATTAATCACTCAGATTTAATGACATGGAAACGCATTTAGAAGTTTTAAGGTGTGGCTGGACCTTTGAGGTTTCAGTGCTGGGTTTGTGGCCTGTTCCAGGTGTTCTTGAGAGGCTCTGATTTGTCCTGCTGGGAAATATTTCACAATATCCCACTGCTAAAAGACTTGGAAACCATCATTCCTTACTGCCAGGGCAGCTCCCTCGTCTCTGATGAGTCTGTAACCACCAGGTTGATGGGTTTGGACAGTCGGGACCTGGGGTCAGGAACACCCCCTGTAAGGGATTGTCACACCCCTGATCATTCTCACTAACCTCAAATTCCTTTTTAACTTCAGGATAATGGAAAAAAACCCCAAACCACCCTGGTTTCCAAATCATTTTCTGTTTTATTTATTTTGAAACACAAAACCCCCCTCGGCCACTCACACGAAATGTTTCATTTCAGGGCAAATGCGGCACTTCATTCAGCCTGAAATGACTTTTTCTTTCCCATCCACAGGAGCCAGCCAACCAAAAAATTGGTTATTCCCTCACCTCTCCTTGCTCCCCTTCTCCTAAGCCAGATGGTCCTTTTGTAATTCCTGCTGACAAAACACCTCCCAGGTCCCCCTCTCCTGCTTTTCCTCGGCACCGTCGCGTGTGCAGCCAACTCGTGCTCTGCCCTCGTCACAGGAGCCACTTCCATTCCATCTCTGCCACAGGATTGAACCCTCTGACCATTAATTCTCTGCCTGATGTTTCCTCTCCCTCGGTTTAGGGTTGTAGGAGGAGGTCAGGTGGTTCAGAGCCATGAAGGGAAAGAGTGAGAGCTGCCCTGGGATGCTCCTTCCCCTCGGAATGGCTGCGGCCCTGGAGGCTGAGCCCTTTGCCCAAGTCCTTTGCTCATCTCCAAAGCCAAAGCTCCACGATCCCAAGGGCTGGGGCAGTGCCCTGGGAAGCAGGGCTGTCCCCTCTGCCATGGGTGAGGTGTGATGAGGATCCCCACTGATGTGGTGTGGAGGGACCTGTCTCCCTCCTCCAGCTCTGTGCTTTTCCTCTCAGATCACAAAGTCCTCAAAAACTGAAAGGCAAAATCTTTTGCATGAGTGGTGTCTCTCTTTCTGACACTTGGGCAAGAAACCAAACTAAGGAGCTGGTGGTTTCCAAATCTACTAAATTTTTTTTGCTAGACTTACAGAAATTAGCTTTTCCATCCAGGTCAATTCCATTCACACTGAAAGCTGTGAAGTTTTTATATCTCCCAACTATTTCTACCCTAATCTCATGAAAACCTGTGTTAGTGGATATCAACCAACCCACCACACTGCTCCACGTGTGATGTCTTCACCCATCTCCAGGCATGGGAGAATCCACCTTTATGACTAATTCCCAAAAACATCCAACAATCACTGATGAGAAACATTAAAATCCCAGAATGGTTTGGGTTGGAAGGGGCTTTAAAGCCCATCCAGTTCCATCCCCTGCCTCGGGCAGGGGCACCTTCCACCAGCCCAGGTTGCTCCAAGCCCCATCCAACCTGTCCATCCCCAAAGACACCTGAGGGTGGGATTTTGGAAAACAACACCCAGTTAACCAGGACATCTTCATGAACACCCTCCAAAACACTCCAGAGCCAGTTTAAAGGCATTTTGCTACTTCCATGTCCCCCTTTTCTTACCATTGAACTGCTGCTGTAAAAATTAAAAGAATTCACTCAAAACACTCTGTTTAACTAAAAGCTAAAGAATATTTTCTTAATATCCTATCCCAAAGCTGTGGCCCAGCCTGTTTGTGGACTCACATATGGAAAAGCCAACACAGTTGTCCCGGGGGCCTCAGTGCAGCCTCCCCTATAATGGAAGTCAGAGAGTTTTTCCCTCTATTGAGCCAACCAATCCCTGAATATGAAGATGAAGTTTCCTGCAAAAGCTGAGGATCTGGAAAGAAGCTATTCAGGCAGGATTTATGGATCATCTACAACGCTGTCAGGATTGGCTTGCAAATGATTTACTAAACAAAAATGGGGCTGAGTTCATAATGGATGTTACTCAAAGCTGGAAATTTGACTGGCTCTATATATTTCATCTCCTGGACATAAAATGCATTTGCTGTAATAAAGAGAAGATATAAACGTTAAATATATTCTGGTGGGTTGTTTTTTTTTTTCCTTTTTCCCCACATGTGGGTTTGTGGTTAAGAATTCTGCTGGGCTGTGGGCTGTGATTGATGGGAGCCTGGCTGACAGCTCTGCTCACACCAGTTCAGTGCTGGGCAAATTTGCTTTAGAGGATCCTTGCCTCGAACAAATACGCTTTGGAGTCCATTAAAACTGTTTGTGAATTTGGCTTTGAAGCCTCCAGGAATCTCAGCAGCCCCAGAGCTTTTGGGAAGATGGATTGTGGCATCTGCTGGTTCAGAGCTCCATAAGCTCTGATTGCTTGGAGCTGGGGAGGGATGAGTAGGAAAAGGGTTTTATCCTGCTTGTGGTCTGTTGGACAGGGGTGCTGAGTTTGGAGAGCTGGTCCTACAGGTTGTTGTTGGGACTGAAGGGAGTGGGCTTTGCACGTGCAGAATTATAATTGATATTATCCCATAAAAATGCCAACAGCCCCTCATGTGCCTCCCCCCAGCACAAACCACCCCAGGGCACGGCCCAAATCCACCAAACCACAGAATCCCAGGATCACTGAGGTTGGAGAAGCCCTCCAAGACCATCGAGTGCAACCTGTGACTGACCACCCTGGGACTTGTCCCCCAGCCCAGAGCACTGAGTGCCACATCCAGGCCTTCTGTGGACACCTCCAGGGGTGGGGACTCCAAACCTCCCTGGGCAGCCCCTGCCAATGTTTAACAACCCTTTCCATGGAGAAATTCCTCCTGATATCCAACCTGCCCCTCCCCTGGCACAGCCTGAGGCCGTTCCCTCTCCTCCTGTCCCTTGTTCCCTGGGAGCAGAGCCCGACCCCCCCNCATTTCTCTTCCGCCTTTCACCACACACCCTCCTGCACATATCAGAATCATCCTGTTGTTGTTTTAACTGCTTTCCTAGAGATGGTTGATTTATTTTGCACTTGTCTCCACACTTCTGAGGTCTCAGGCTCTCAGGGGAGAATATGAAAAGGAATCCCAAGCCTTTGATCCTTGGACATGTCTGCATTATTGATCACCTGGCACACACAGGACTGTCAGGAATGCTGCCTGCTGCAGGAATGGCACCTGGAATGGTCCTACATCCAGAGGGACCTACTCCAGCCACCTCAGGGACTGTCTGGGCAGTCTGACACGTCTGACTGCAATACTTACACATTCTAGAAGTGGAGCAGGTCCAGGGACAGGATTTCTGTGCCCTGAGGTGCAGACTGTGCACAAGAGCCCCTCCAGAGGAACAGGACCCACACACAGCCCTCCATCTCCACCTCAGTAGCTCATATGGAACCTCTTTGACCTCCCAAAGTGTTATTTCATGTGGGTTTCCAGGATGGCCTCCAACCAGCCACGGGGCTGGAAGTGATGGGAGCTGAACTGGGTTCAGGGGCTCAACACACCCCACATTTATTTTCATCACAACAGGACACCTGAATCCAAGGGAATGGCTGGAGCTGTGTCAGGGGACAGGGTGGGATTGTTGGGGTGTCCTGGGCTGGGCCAGGAGTTGGACTGGATGACCCTTGTGGATCCCTTCCCACTTGGAATATTCCATGACTCTATGACCTTCATCTTCAAAGAAAATTCTTCAGTGCTTCCCTTTTGTTGCTTTCAGAAGGATCCTCCTAAGATTTCTGAATCTCCAACAGGACAGGAATTAGGAATTTTGTCCAGATTGTGGGACAAAATAACTTGTACAGCCCCACACCTGCAGTCACCCCTACCAGCACCTGCCGTGGGAGATGAGGATTGCCCTGGAATTGGAAGAGGGAGCCGGCTCAGAAATCCCTGATCCCACTGCCTGGAGCCCTGATGCCAAAGGAGACAATGTTTTCAAAGATCACAGGAGATATCACATCTCCAGGTTTGATCCCGGACATCTGGAATCCAAAAAGGAGGCTGTGCTGTTCGAGGATGAGAGGCTAATTAGCTAATGATCTCTAATGGCCAAAGGAAACCGAACACACGACCAGCTGTCACTGCTGCTGGTTTGAAAGCCTTTCATCAGTGTCTGACTCACATTAACGATGATTTCCCGATCCATCATCCCTACGGTTCCTCTGGCATGAAAAGGGGAATTATTTGCAATGGTAAAACTGGCAATGACCCTGGCATAGCCCCTCGTTAACTGCAGCACCAGTGACTCACAGGGGGCTTTTATTGCCGGTCCTTGCTTTGCTTTGTCCAGCCTGGGGCACCTCGATTCACAGCCACCTCTTCCCATGGATCACAGATCCTTCCCTGCTCCAAGGGTTCCTTTCCAGGCCTTCGGGGAGGGCTGTGGAGCAGCTGTATTCCAGCTGGAATCCACGGCCGTCCTTACAAGAGGATGTTTGCACCACCGGAGCATGGAGTCGTTAAGGCTGGAAAAGACCTTTAAGATCATCAAACCCACCTGGAAAAGACCTTCAAGATCCTCAAACCCACTTGGAAAAGACCTTCAAGATCCTCAAACCCACCTGGCAACCAGCACCACTAACCCATTCCCCGGGTGCCACGTCCACATGGCTTTTAAATCTTTTCAGGGGTGGGGACTCCTCCACTTCTCTGGGCTGGACAATTATTTTTGTGATGAAATTGTCCCAGATATCCAACCTAAACCTCCCCTGGCACAACCCAAGGCTGTTTCTTGTCCTGATCAATCCATAATATTCACAAGTCTCTCCTGCCAAGTGACAGCCCTTGGAATTGGTGTCCTGCCTCCGGCCTCTCCCAGCGCTGTTCTTGCCAGACAGATTCCCCAATTCCAGCTCTCATCCAAGTTCACAGAGGGGTTGGGAACACACCAAGCTTTGGAGCCTCCCCTCTTTGATGACTCAGGGCCAAAAACCATCAATGAAAGTGTTTCATTTCAGCCTGTGGATCCCAGAAATAGGCCTCAGGGGGCAAGAGGCAAAGGAAAAAATACCAAGAAAGAAGAAATGCCTCGGTGGGGCAAGAGAAAAAGGAACAAAAAGAAAGAAGAACGAAAGGTCAACGTTTCCTGCAAAAATCCTTCCTCCAATCCATGCCACTGGCCATGAACTGCCACTCAGGAGGCTGCAAACAGCAGGGAAAGGTCCCTGTGCAAAGAGTGGGCACCTGGGATAAATCCTGGCTTTCCCTCTTTCCCTCAGGAGGTGTGGAGGGGCTCTGAGAGCTGCTCTGCTCCAGGAGGGATGTGGGGGCTCCGACAGCTGCTTGTGCAGCTGAAACCAGTTAGAAACACATCCTGTTAACCCCTGGCTCTGCTCTAAGGAGGTTTGTCATCCTTCCTGCAGTGCACAGAAAGGGATTACAGCAATTGTTGTGGAGCTGTTGGCTTGTTGAGACTGATGATTGATGATGTTTTGAGAATGATGGTGGTGGGATTTTTGGGGATGGTTCTGTGCAGGGCTGGGAGCTGGATGATCCTGATGAGTCCCTTCCAGCTCAGGGTATTCTGTGACAAAAAAATACACTCAGGTCTCAGTATCAGCACAGACACAGTGACCCTGGGAAGGAACTCCACTGGAACTTAATCCCCCTGCAATGCTCACCTCTGGCAGTGGTGGCTATAAATCATCTTTCCAGCCTCACTCCTGGGTCAGGAAGGGCAGGTGAGGGCAGATCTCCCACCTGCTGCTCCCAGATTGTGCTGGGAGGGGAACTGCTGGTCCCCACAGCAAAACTGGCTGCACTCACAAAACTGTTCTGGTTATCCAGAGGTTTTCCTGCTTTAGAGCCTCCCTGAAGTGCAGCTGGGCTGGGCAGCAGATGGGCTGAGCAAGTCCTTGCTCAAAATGTCACCTTCCAGAGGGTGATTTAGGGCTGAATCTTAAAGGGAGAGATAAATCCTCCTCATCATGGAAAAACTGGCCCAGCCAAGTCCTGACTAAACCCACACAGCTGTCAGACCTAAGAGGAGCCCTGCAAATATCTCAAGGTCAGGAATACTTTTCTGCAGCCCTATTTTCTTTTATTAGGTCTTTTAGCCCTATTAGAATGTACTAGAGAGGCTTTTATGAGGGAACCAACAAAATTTTAAGTCCAGCCCTTTTCTATTACTGCAACTCTAATGACTTCTTTGGAGTTATCACCGAGCAGAAAGCAGGTTAGTTCTGCTGCTCCCTGACAAACAAAATAACCCCCAAAGCCATCATTAAGCAAATGAGAGAGGAAAGGAGCAATTTAGCTGGTTAAAGAGAGGACAGTCTTGCAGGATAAGGCTTGGAAGAAGAGTCAGGAGCTTGGGAAGGAGCATCTTGCCTTGGCAACAGTCACCTCTGCAGTGTTTGGGGGGCAAATAGGGAGGGACTGAGGGTGCGGGATCACAGGGAAGGGGGTTCAGGGGCTCTTCTGGCTTGCAGAGGAGGAGGCAGATATAACACCTGAGTTCCAGCTCCAAGGTGGCACTGGAGTGGCAGGGCTGGGAATGAGACCTGGGGTTTGAGTCTTGCAGCTGCAAGATTAAACTAATTCCACAGGTCAGTTCAAAACTCTGGGTAAATGTCTCTCTCTCTTCTCTCCGAGCCCTCGAACACAAAGAAATCCCCCAGCCCAGTTTAAAGCCCCTTTTTCTGCCCTTTGGACAATCATGTTTTCAGTGCAGGGCATGACACTGCTCCGTGTGGGGCTGCTCAGGGTGGATTTTGAGCCCTGGAACAAGCAGAGCCTGGGGGAAGGTTGGAAATGAAACCTCTGCTTAGAGCAGAGGGGGGTGTTTCTGGGAGTTCCTCCTGTCTCCTGGCAGGAGAAGACAACGGCAGCCAAACCAAAGCCTGTGGGCAGAAGGGACCATGTCCCAGGATGCCAAGGTGAGGATAAACAGAAGGCAGAGGCTGGAAAGGGGAGTTGCTTCCATACCTGTGCCCAAACATGATGGCACACAAGCACTTCAGCTGCACTGAAGATGAAAGGAATGACTTTGCACCTGCTCTGGTGGCCGAGGGCTTTTTATGCCTTTGAATTCTTCCTGCAAGGCACATTTCCTTCCCCAGCCTTCAAGTCCAGACTCTCAAAGACATTCTGACTCTGCACAGCTTTGAAGATCTGTCCCAAAACCTCCAGCCAGGGGCTACTGGAGGCAAGAGAGGAAAAGATGTTATTTCTGCAGGGGATGGAAACAAAACCACCTTGTGTTTGCTGCGCCCTTCTCAGCAAATAAAGCCTTGTGACTTGAAGCAGAAGTGTGGAAGGAGGCAGGGCAGGGCTGGGAGGGGAGTGTCAGGGGAAGGTACAGATCTGATGGTGCTGGCAGGAGCCCCCAGCCCACCTCTGATACATGAAAGAGGATTTTCTCCAGCTTGCACACGTTGCCTGCGGCCTCAGCGCAGCTCACGCGGATTAATGGCTTGAAATGAAACCTCTGCTCGTGCACAAGGGCAGGGGGAGCTTCCAGCACAACCTTCCTCTGCTGGCAGGAGGGAGAAACTGCCCTGTGGCATTTGCACAGGGGCTGCTGGTGGGCAGGAGCTCTGAGCAGCAGGTTCTACCCCGTTCCACATCAGCTCCTCCGACCCCACTGCAGCAGCTGAGCTCAGTGAAGGGGAACCAATCAAGCCCCACCCAAGCCAAGATGAACCTGCAAAGTCTGGTTCTACAACACCAAGGTGCTCAAGAGCTTCACCTCCTTCTGCTCTCGTGGTGCCAGTGGCTCTTGGGGCAGGAAAGAGTCAATGCAGGAGGGAAGAGAGAGATGTTGCTTTGTACAGTGTGGACCAGTGGTCACCTGGGGTTGGAGAAAGCCAGTTGTGATCTCAGCTCCTTGACCATCAGCTGATTGTCAGCTCCTTTACCCAGTAACTGCACCAAAAAAAGGGCTGGGAGATCTGGGGGTTCAGGTTGGAGAAGAGAAGCTCCAGAGAGACCTGGGAGCCCCTTGCAGGGCCTAAAGGGGCTCCAGGAGAGCTGGAGAGGGACTGGGGACAAGGGCTGGAGGGACAGGACACAGGGAATGGCTTCCCACTGCCAGAGGGCAGGGAGAGATGGGAGATTGGGAAGGAATTGTTGGCTGGGAGGGTGGGGAGGCCCTGGCCCAGGGTGCCCAGAGAAGCTGTGGCTGCCCCTGGATCCCTGGAAGTGTCCAAGGCCAGGCTGGATGGTGCTTGGAGCAACCTGGGCTGGTGGAAGGTGTCCCTGCCCATGGCAGGGGTGGCACTGGATGGGCTTTAAGGTCCCTTCTAACCCAAACCATGCTGAGATTCTCTATAAACACCTGCAGGGTGTCTATAAACAACTTCCCTTGACAGAGTGAGGTGGAAGCTCCTGTGCCCAGGACTCCCCACAGAACAAACCAGCAGCTCCTGCTGTGGAGGAGCTGAATCCCCAAGGCCTGGAGCCACCACAGGCTCTGCTCAGCACAGAAGTGTCTAATAAGGAGGAACAGGCAGGATCCTTTGGATGCAGTTAAAAGTCTTTTAGCAGCTTTCCCCAGAACATGATTCTGCCCAAGGCTGACAAATTTTCTTTTCTTGTCAGACACAGGAATAACAAGGAAACCCAAGAGAGAGGAGACTCCAGCCCATGAACCTGCAGCCATGGCTCTGCTCTGGCTGGTGCCAGCAAAACCCAAGGGAAACTCTGTTTTTCCAGACTCAGTGATTATGTTTTTTCCAGACTCAGTGATTATGTTTCTGTGTTACAGCAACACTGAAAATATGGTTTTGTGCTCTTTTTTTTTTTCCATTAAAAAAGAGAATATTTGTGTTTATGGCCAATATTCTGTATTTTCTGTAGCACAAACCCTCTCAGGTGCCTTTCAAGGAGAAAACCATGTCCAGCACAGCCCTGAGAGCACCAGCACAGGGCTCATCTCCCTCCCTCCTCCTCTCCCCTGGCTGGGACACAGTCAGCTCCGTTTTTGTTATGATTACTTTAATTTTGCTTTCATCAAAACCAGATGAAAACCCTTCCCTAGAGGCCATTGGCAAGGGTAGAAATGGGAAATGCAGAGTGGTAGCTACTAATAATTACACTGCAGTTCCCAGCTGGTGGCTCCCAGTTGCACCAGGGAATGAGATTATTTCTTGGGATGAGGCCTGGGCTGGGCACTTGTGTTTAATGCCCAGTGTCTCCTCCTGCTTTGCTTGTTTTTTGATTATTCATTGCTTTCAAGCTCCAGGAATGAGCTGGGGGTTGGTTTGTTTGTTTGCTTGTTACTGGGGGGTTGTTTTTACTGGGTTTTTTTACAGTTTTCATCTCTGGGATTTTGTGTTTTCCCCAATGACAGAGCCTGTTTTACATAAAAAGAGATTTTTGCATCCCTCTGAATTTATACACTCTGAACCTATTGAGCCAACACAGCTGGACCAAGGAGGTCATCCTGAATATTTTTCCCCTCTTCCTCATGCAGAGGGAGAATGAAGAGCAATCAAACATTTATTTTAGATCCCAGCAATCCCACACAGATGCCTCAGGTTTACCAGGGGCATTCAAAGCCTTTCTAAATAAACTCCCAGATATTTTGTTAGGGTTTTTTTTTTCCCCTTCCTATTTGGAAAAACACAGGCATATGCAGTCCTTTCAATGTGGCACTTCCCAAGCTGTTTCTGCCTGTTTACTCTCCCTGTAAAATCTCGGAGCAATGAGGGCATGATAAAACCTCCCTCCACCACCTCCCCCTCTCCCATCCCTCTTCCCCTCATCCCACCTCTTCCCTTCGCTGCAGATGCCTCAGAACAAACCATAAATCATGTGCTGAGGGGCTCTGGGCCATTAAAACCCAGATCCTGTGTCAGTGCTGTGGAAATGCAGCTCTTTCACCACCAGCCCAGACTGGGATTTTATGGGGAATTGATGGGAAGCCACAGATGGCTGTTGACAGCGTGGAGAGATTAAGCAGGGAAAGCCTGGCCACTGCATCCACCCTCCTTCCCTGGAAAAGATTAAATGATGCTCATAAACACATCATTTCCCTCCCAATCCTCGTGCCCTTCCTTGCCAAGGTGTGGTTTTGCAGGCTGGACCTGATCCAACGCCCACCAAGGCCCTGGGAGTGGATCCTGCCAGGCTGGCACAGATGGACAAAGCATTTAGAGCCAGGATTACTGAGTGGAGGCACCAGGGGAGGAGCTCAGTGAAATTTAGCCCCTGAAATGCAAAACTGCAGCTGGGAAGTGCTGGTTAATCCTCCGTGTCCTGGGCCGGGATGTTCCCTGAGCATCTCAAGTTGGATCTCATGGAATCACAGAATATCTGAGCTGGATCCCACAAGGATCATGAGTCCAACCCCTGGCCCTGCCCAGGACACCCCAAGAATCATCCCTCTGCTCCCCAGTCCTATTTCTGAGCTCCCTTCACCCCCTTTTTGGTACAGTCAGGAAAACCAAGGTGGAGAAACAGCTGCAGGACCAAATCCAGGATCATGTCCTGCTCAGTGAAATTCATCCTGAGCTTCCTACTGAAATACAGAGGATGTTTTCCCACCTCACTTTTGGTTGCAGTCCTGGCACTGAGCAGAAAAGCTTTTGACAAAATCAGGTTGGAGGGAGATGGAGCAGAAGAAGCAGCAGGATCCCAGTGCTGGGTATTTGGGACACGCAGCAAAACAGCCCCATTTCCCCCAGTTCTTGATTTATTGGCTTTACTGCCCATTTAAAGTCATGTTAGAAAGCAAAATAATAATAATGAAAATAATAATAATAATAAAATATCAGTTACAGATGAAAATTTCCAGGTGCCAGAGCAGATTTAATGGGAAGCTGGATCATAACAGCCCTGCAGCCCCTGGTGCCTGATTTCCCTGGGCAGGATGGGAATCACTGGGCACTTGTAGAAGTTGGGACTTGGGAGCGTTTTAATGAACCAGGAGAAAAACTAAGTCTCTACAATCCTTTTTTTCTTTTTTTTTCTCTTGTCCTCTGACAAATATTGCCCTTGAATTTCATGCTCTGCACTCAGCCAGGGAAGAGCTAATGATCCAAGATGTAAACATTTTATTTCCTGTCTCCAAAGCTCAACACAACTTTAACCCTTGCCCAGCAAACATCAGCAGCTGTCAGGAGAGCTTTTATGGACTGCAAGGGCAAGATCCTGGCTCTGCTGAAGTCAGGGGCACTTTTGGCATTGCATTGGGGCATTTTGGGGAAAACCAAAAGG
This sequence comes from Pachyramphus minor, assembly GCA_013397135.1. Taxonomy (NCBI): domain Eukaryota; kingdom Metazoa; phylum Chordata; class Aves; order Passeriformes; family Tyrannidae; genus Pachyramphus; species Pachyramphus minor. The sequence continues at coordinate 36,899 of VYXB01001644.1, forward strand.
GGAAAGCACCAAGGACAGGAAGATAATTGTTGTCAGATCCAGAGCCTGCCAGTCAGCACAGCTCAGACATTCAGCCAGTTACATCCAACTGGAATATGAATTTAGGAGGCATTTTGTCCTCCAAAAGTGGGCAGAAGTGGCTGCTTTGTTGGGGCTGGGAGGGTGTTTAGAGGAGAGATGCCCTTCTTTGAAGGTCAGTGGGAATCAGTTCCAAGTCAATGCTGTCACTGGGGCTGGGTGGGATTCAGCTCAGCCTAAAGCAGATCCAGATGATTCCCATCCCAAATTCCAGTGCCTATAACTCTGAGTCTTATATGTCTGTAATGGAGGGACTTTGATGTGACATAAATCTGAGCCTGAGGAGGGGTGGGATTAACCCAAATGTTCAGTAAAGATCTCATGACTACTTCATCTGTCACTGCCTCTCCCTCTGTGACCACCAGTGGTCACAGAACCAACCACTTGGAAAACACTCCTTGGGTTTGGCCAGAAGCCACCACACTCAGTTTAACCCTGGATACAAGATGCTGCTGCTGCTGCTTTCCCCCTTTCCCAGGTTTTTGAGGGTTTCCAGCACATCCTGTGTATATATTATGGAATCTTCCCTCCTGCTGCTCCATTCTCAGAGAATCTGAGAGCACAAAGGATGACAAATGAGCAGTCACAGCATTTAATTCACTCCCAACCATCATTAATAGAAGAAAGAGGGAAAAAATGCCCTTGTATAAATTAAGCAACTGTTTGCTTAATATTTCTGGTCATGACAGGAAAGCTCATGGTCGATTATTCTTAGAAGGTGCAGGATTATTTCTGAGCTGATGGATTTCTTGTTTCTTGTGCAACCTCTGTCTCAAGCCCTGAGTTCTCTCCATGTCCTATTCAGATTCCTTTAAGACACTCAGCCCAAGTCAAGACTGAGCAGCAATTTGTTTTTGTTTACTTGCCCAATTAGGGTCAAGTTAATGAAGCATCGGGTGGAAAACAGCTTCTCTTGTTATGTTGCCACAGCAGCAATTACAGTTCTCTTGAAAGAAGGTTAAGGAATTAATTGTAGATATAAAAAATAAGCAGAGGGTCTGTCTTAGCTGGGCTGAGGAACTCCCTGACCTGCCTGGTTTCGTGGGTGACATTTATTGACAGCACAGGGGGATGAGTTCATTCTTTACTCAGCCCTGGCTGGTGCTTGAGGGAGGATTTGTGCTGCAAAAGCAGAGAGAGCATCCCTGGGAAACATCAGTCCTGGGGAAGTGATGGATGTGCTTTCAGGAGCTGCTGGCCTTTGGCTGCCCAAGTCTCAACAAGACTGATGGCTTTGTCCCTGAGGAGCACCTGGAGGACAGGTGAGCAATTGGGAGAGCAAGCCCAGGGTCATCCCAACCTGGACAACTGACCAAGGGGAGAAAACAGCTGGAGCAACTTGAGGAGCTTTGCTCCATCCCTCTCCAAGCTCCTCCACACACCTGGGCTGCTTCTGCCACACCACTGACATGAATTCTGCCCCTCTGCCCCTCAGTGAGACCCCCCTGCAGAGCTGCTCCAGCCCTGGGAACAGCACAGGGAGGACATGGAGCTGCTGGAGAGAGTCCAGAGGAGGCACCAGGATGGTCAGAGGGATGGAGCAGCTCTGCTGGGAGGAAAGGCTGGGAGAGCTGGGATTGTTCAGCCTGGAGAAG
>VYXB01001644.1:38735-60321 GCA_013397135.1 Pachyramphus minor
CTAAGGTCCCTTACAGTCCAAACCACTCTGGGATTCCATGATTCTGTGAAAGCCTCTGGGTGCAGTTGGACCCTGCTGTGGGTGACTGATGGAGAACATGAACCCCTGGGTGATCCTCAGCTCCTGGGGACAAGAGCAAACTGCCCTTGTTTTGCTGCTGAAACAAAATGCCCCTTGGAAGTGGAAGTTGATCTCAGAGTTCACATCAGGGGCTTCCAGGTGACGTCATTTTAATTAGTGGAAAAATGAGAGATCCTGGAAAACCAAGAATTTAAAATAGAAAGTCAAAGGCATCACCTGCAGAGGTGCCAGGCACTGAGGTGCCAGGCCAAGGCACCAGGACAAATGTCTTGAGCAAAGAGACCACCTGTAACACAGGAGATTCCCTAAAAGTTGTTCCAAACATTGGAATTATGCAAAAGTGCAACTTTATCCTGTACCCACAGCATTCATCCTGCTGCTTTGGCTCTTGGTGCCAGATTTAAAGAAGAGGACCCAGGAGCCTCTCCAAGCTGTGGAGTTTTTACAGCCAGCAATGAAAAGCCATCAAGAGAACCCCCCAAAATGCTGAGTGAGACAGTGAGAGGATCAAAGTGTCTCATTTTAAACACTACAAATGCATTGCCCAACGTGGAACGATTGCAGGACTCTTTGCAAGATTGGCACCAGGAAATTTTACCCTGCAGGAAGCTTTAGAAGGGATGAAAAAGCTTCACTGTCAGCCCTAAAGGACTTTTTTTTTCCCCTCCATCAGCGAGGTCACAGCACAGCAGCCTCCCAGAGTCACTTAGAGCACACTGGACATTTGATTCATAGGGAAAGCTTAACACAGTTGGCTTGGTTTGATTGGGATTTCTCTGCTCTGGATGATTCTGCCTCAAGAATGATGAAAAAGGCTTTTGTGTTTAGAAAGCACTAAGGATTCACCCCTGTAAATTCAGCTCTTTAAGGGTATTTTTCTGTAGATGCATCAATTTGTTAATTGGAAGGTACTTGGTAAAAAATAGAATTGCTGCTGATGCTGAGCTTCAGTCCAAGCCCTTGAACTTCTGTCTGAGCCACCACAGCTGCAAAGATGATATTCATGGAGCAATAAAATTGTTTAGGTTGGAAAAACCCTCTGAGATCATCCAGTCCAACCATCCCCCAGCACTGCTGAGGCCACCACTGCCCCATGTCCCCAAGTGCCGCATCCACAGGGCTTTTAAACCCCTCCAGGGATGTGACTCCACCCCTGCCCTGGGCAGCCTGTTCCAATGCTTAACAACCCTTTCCATGGAGAAATTTCTCCTGATGTCCCACCTGCCCCTCCCCTGGCACAGCCTGAGGCCGTTCCCTCTCCTCCTGTCCCTTGTTCCCTGGGAGCAGAGCCCGACCCCCCCCAGCTCCCCCCTCCTGTCAGGGAGTTACAGAGCCAGAAGGTCCCCCCTGAGCCTCCTTTTCTCCAGGCTGAGCTCCCCCAGCTCCCTCAGCCTCTCCCCACCCCCTGCTGCTCCAATCCTTTCTTTGCCTTCCTGGATTATTCCTTTGCTCTGACACAGAAGCCTTTTTAACACTTCAGGACAGTTCCAAAATCCCTCCTCACTGTTCCCCTCCTGCAACTCAACAGCCCGACTTTGGGGAGGGTAAGGAAGGGAGAAGAGACATCCTGTATTTCCAGCCAACCCAAAATACTGCATTAAGCTAAAATACTGCATTAAACAAAACAGAAGCAAATGGACAAGTGAAGAACCATCAGGCCCAGTGACTTCATCCACAGCCCTTTGTACCTATTCCTGAAAATAGGCATTAATTACATCATCAAGGCTATTTTTTCCTCCTGGTCTCTGACTCAGTGCACAGGATGAACCTGCCCTGGGCAGGATGAGGCTGTTGCCTGCAGGATTCTCTTGCATTAGGAAAAAAAAAGGAGAAGGAAACAAGAAGAAAAGAAATAATAAAGTCATGTCTGAAATGGAGGAGATATTTTTGAGCAGACAATGCTCTCCCCTGCTTCCTGCATTATAAATGTCCTTTCTCTGCCCAGTGGATGGGGAAAATAATGGCCTGAGTGGTTTATTTTATCTGGCAGGTTTTGTTTTTCAGAGATGGGCAGAAAGCAATTCATTTTTAAGCTAAAGAGATAAAAAGAGATTTCTGAGTTGGGATCAAAAGCTGTGAAAAAGAAGATTTGCTCAGCATGGCCACAGAAATGACCTTCATCATTTCTTATGTCCACTCCATTTGTTGCTTATCTGCCTTTGGAGTGTGTTAAACATCTGGGGGCATTTTGGCAGTGACCTTCATGGCCTGAGCTGTGTCTGTCATCTGCCACAGGGACTGACAGGGATTCACAGAGGTGAATCCTTGTTTTCAGCTCTCTTCCTCTCCCCAAGGATTAAACCTTCTGGGTAATTTTCATAATCATTATATTCCGCTGGAAAATGGGATGTAAATAAAACCTCCACCTGCTTCACAAAGCATTTATTGATGCTGATGAATTTCTTGGGGAGTGTAAGAGTTTCTAAACCAAATATTCATTTTTTGTTTCTGTTCATTTGTATTCTGATACTGAAGGAAAACCTTCCTCAGGATGAAAACTGAGCTTAAGCCAGTTCCACGTGCAGAACCTGCTCCTGGCTCTGAATCTTTCCTTCTTCCACAAAAGCATCACTCAACAACCATCCTCCTCATCTCCCTGGAGCCTGAAACCACTGGCTCCACCTGAATCCCTCCCAGGCCATGGCTGATCCCATAGCTCACCCACTCTCACCTCACTCCTACTCTACATCCTCATTTTTCCACTCCCACTGTTCCCAGCTGTCTCTGGTCACTTGGCTCACCCAGCACCCCTGGGTCTTTTTTCACCCCCTCCTTCCAGAGCTCTCTGAGCAATTGGGAAATTAGCTGGCTCTCCTGCTGGATTTTATTTCTTTGTCACAAGTTGATCCTCTCTTTCCTTTCCCTCTTGGCAGAGCTTGAAATTAAAGCCCTTTCTCTGCCGTCCATCGGTTCCCTCCTCCCGTTCCGTGCCCTGGTGTGGATGCAGAGGGATCAAATCCCCTCCTTGTTCCTCAGAGCACCCAGCACAGGGCTCCCTAAACCCTCTGATTGTTCATCTCCCTGGGAACATCTCACCCTGCCCCCAAGGATGGAAGATTCTGTGACTTGGACCTTCCAAACCGGTGGAGCTGTGTGTGCTGTGGAGAATTTCCCTGCCCTAAAATCAGGTGAGGACAACAAGGTGCTTCCAACAAACACCACAGTCCTGGGCTTTGTTATGGCCTCAGGGTGCTCCTTCTATCCAGGGGGAGAAATGGCTTTGGATTCTCCCAGAGTCATCCCCAACAGCTCCCACTGGAGCACAGGTGACCCAGGGAAGGGGCAGTGACTGGGATGCACTTGGTGTGTGCCCAGGAAAACACTGCAGCCCCAGGCTTCCAGGGGGAACACAGCTGAGCAGGGGCTGAGCTGGACAAACTAAGCACAGGAGAGCGAAGGTTGGTGATAGAAGGAGAATGTTTCACAGAATCCCAGAACCACTGAGGTTGGAAAAGCCTTCCAGGACCATTGAGCCCACCCTGTGCCCCATCCCCACCTTGTCACCCAGCTCAGAGCTCTGAGTGCCACATCCAGGCCTTCCTTGGACACCTCCAGGGGTGGGGACTCCAAACCTCCCTGGGCAGCCCCTGCCAAGGCCTGACCTCCCCCTCCTGTCAGGGAGTTGCAGAGCCAGAAGGTCCNTGAGCTGGACAAACTAAGCACAGGAGAGGGAAGGTTGGTGATAGAAGGAGAATGTTTCACAGAATCCCAGAACCACTGAGGTTGGAAAAGCCTTCCAGGACCACTGAGCCCACCCTGTGCCCCATCCCCACCTTGTCCCCCAGCTCAGAGCTCTGAGTGCCACATCCAGGCCTTCCTTGGACCCCTCCAGGGTGGGGACTCCAACCCTCCCCGGGCAGCTCCTTCCAAGGCCTGACCTCCCCCTCCTGTCAGGGAGTTGCAGAGCCAGAAGGTCCTCCCTGAGCCTCCTTTTCTCCAGGCTGAGTCCCCCCAGCTCCCTCAGCTGCTCCTGCTGCTCCAGCCCCTTCCCAGCTCCCTTCCCTTCCCTGGACACACTCCAACCCCTCAATGTCCTCTACTCCTGGAGGACATTCAGCTTCCTTGTCACCCTCCCAGTGCCTCTCCTTGTGAGTGACAGGAACACTGTCCCAGACTTGTGATGGACAAGCTCCTTCCTACCTCTCCCCCTTCCCTTTTTCCCTTCACAATTTATTTTCCTTGACTTGGCTGCAGCCAAGAATTCTGACATTTTTCTGTTTGTTTGAGTTCACTGTTCTAAGCTGTTTACACTCCCCACTGAACACAAAGGCTTGAGAGATTAGGAGAGGAGTTGATCAGACCCAGGACCCCAAAAAAACCTCCTGCAACGCTCAAGTGAGTTCCTGGAGTTTGAAGTATGGATTTCAAGGACCAAGCTGTCTGCTGGGAATGTGTTGGTGATGCTGAGTTCACTTCAAGAGCTGTGACTGCTCATATGGAAATGGTAGTGGGGGGACTGATGATGACAGCACCTCTGGAGCCTGGTCCAAACATCCACAGAACAGATTTAAGGGTGTAAAAGTGGGCACAGAGTCAACTGGGACCTGGGGAAATCAGAGAGGTTACAAATGGAACTGCACAGTGTTGCCCAGGATGTGTCACAGTGTTCATTTGAAAGATGAATCGAAAAGCAACAAAATCCTTAAAATTCCTCCCCTAACCCCCTCCCAAATGAGTCCATACCTGAAAAACTTTCAATCTATTCTAATAAAAGCAGCTTCTACCAGGGGACAACCCCACACTTGGACACTTATATCAAGCCATGCAAGTGTGTGTGTCCTCTTTGCTTTATCTAAAAAAGATTGATTGCTTTAGATACTTTTTATGCAGAATTTTCTTGGCTTCAAGTGTGTGCTCCAGCAGCAAGTTGAAAAGCAACCATTCACAAGCCCATCACGTCCCTGAGGAGCTGGGATGGCCAAAAAGCAAATCTGTAAGAAATTCCTTTTTTTTTTTTTCCTTTTTTCTTGCTGATTTTGGTCCAAGTTGAACTGAAACCAATAGTACTTTTTTAAATTCATCACAGAGTGGAAACTCCCACGGTTTTGCAGCTGCTCCCGTGAAACCACGAATCCTTCAGCTTCCCTGAGGGTAGGAATGGGAAAGGCTGGGAATGGCACTGACAGGCTGCTGGGGAATCATAGACTCATGGAACATCCTGGGCTGCAAGGGACCCCCAGGGATCATCCAGTCCAACACTCAGCCCTGCACAGACACCCCAACAATCCCCCCCTGTCCCTCAGAGCATTGTCCAAACCCTCCTGCAGCTCTGGCAGCCTTGGGGCTGTGCCCACTGCCCTGGGGAGCCTGGGCAGTGCCAACCACCCTCTGGGGGAAGAACCTTTCCTGAGATCCAACCTGACCCTGCCCTGACACAGCTCCAGCCCTTCCCTGGCTCCTGTCCCTGCTCACCACATTAAAGATTTCAGGAGAGGTTCATTAACTGCTCTGCTTTAAGCTGCACTTGCAGTCCCCTGTGTTGCAGGGAGTTTGTAACACCAGCTGCACATTTGCTGCAGGAATTCTGCTCCCCATCTGACTTCTCCAGACCCACCTTGAGGCTCCACCACCTCCCTCCAGTCCACAATAATTTTCTGATGTTTCCTAGTAACTGCCAAGCTTGATTTCAGCTTGACAGTGTGTTCTCTTCAGGTAATTTGGACCTCGATGGGGTCACCCATGGCCAGCAGAATCCCTTTTTTGGGGGAGATGTTCTGTCCCCTCGTCCTCCCAGCAGAGCTGCAACACCTTCACTCATTAAACTGCTGTAGACCCAAACCCAAAGTGTGTGTGAGCATCATTAGAGCTAAATATGTTTCCTTCAGTGGTTTTATTTTCTGAGGGAGGAGATGGAGGACTTGTCTAATGTGGAGCTGGTTGGCAGGGTGGTTAATGAGCTGAAGGCAAGGAAGGGATCAGGGAGACACATCCTGGCTGTGCAGGAGGGTGGGGATGGCCCCTCACACCCTCACAAACAACAGTGACAGACACAAAGCTCCCAGTGACCCGTCCTGCTGAACTGGTCCCAGTATTGTCAGGCCTGAGCACCTGGGGCTTTGTCCCAGGGAGGTCTCTGCAACAATGAAATGCTTTTTCTGTCGTGAACTGTAGCTAAAATGGTGCGAATTCCACAAAACCAACACAATTCCTCCTCCTGTGGGGAAGGGGGAGAGGGAGCCAAGCAAGAATCCATCAAAACGCTGGAGTTTCCTTTGGTTTCAGCTTCTTTCTTTTTCTTACCCTAAAACCACTAAAATTTATGACCAGTAAGGTCCCAGTTTAACACCCAGAGAACCCTTATTTAAAGACTTAAATGTTTGGACTATGGCAGTGTTTTTCTTGCAAATAATTTCAGGTCAATCAGAGCTTCAGATCTGCCTCTTAGGGCTGTCACAGACTGGAATTTTTTGGTGGAAGGAAAATCCCCTGAAAAATTCCTGGTGGCCACAACCTTCATTTCCAGCCTGCCCCAGTGATGCAGAAGTTGTGTTGCAGTGCAAAGGTGAAATCCCTGGGGTTTCAATGATGAAAGAAATGCTAAATATAGATTTAAAAAGTTCTAAGCATTATCCTGTCCTCCCCTTTTTCTCCTAATCTCCTGCTTCATGCCAAGGTGCTGCTGGACACCTTTGGTCACCTGGAGCTCCAGCTCAGATTTAGGAAGCTGGAGCTGGTTTGGGACAATCTGGAGCAGTGTAGCATTTCCAGTTTATCCCACGTGGAGCTGGAATTCTGCAGAACACACAGTGGCAACAAAAAATTGGATTGAGGCATCACACTGTAAAACTTAATCTCCCATATAGAGACTTAGTCTACCATAAAAGAAACAGTGCTGGAGGATGTAGGAAAACACGGGGCCCTAGGGATGATTTAATGTCCTAAAGACATAAAGACACGAGGCACAGCAATGCAGGAATGAGCTCAGGAACACACAGGCTATTACATTTCAATTGCTTGTGTGTACTCCACATAAAACACAATCAAAACACTTGTTTTTAAAGGATGTAAATGCCTTTCTCGGGCTGTGCAGGAGCAGTGATACTGATCTAGAATCTTAAATATCATTTTAGGCTTTAAACTTGAGTGATGCTCCCTCTGTTCAGCCAAAGTGCCTGGAGAGGTTGGAAAGGACAAGTAAACTTTGTTAATGTGAGGTCTGGCAGCTAAATCAGGCAAAGCAGGTGCATTTTCCCTTGTAGACTTTGTGTGTGGATTACAAGAAGATATTTAACCCCTGGCTGCACATTTATGGGCTCTCATTAAGTTGTGGCTGTCCTGCCTGGGGGTGGGTCCTGGTGGATTCCCCCACCCAGATAGAAGGTTCCTCCAGGCATTCAGATGTCCAGCCCCAGGAATGCTTTTCATGGAATTCCAGACTGGTTTGGGTTGGAAAGCACCTTAAAGCCCATCCAGTGCCACCCCCTGCCATGGGCAGGGACACCTTCCACTGGCCCAGGTTGCTCCAAGCTCCATCCAACCTGGCCTTTCTAAGCAGAGCAAGTTGCTCATTCAGCAGCTTGAGCCCCTCAGCCTGAGATCTTTTATAAGGCAGAGTTTGCCAAATTTGCCCCTTTGCTGTGGCTGTGTCCAAATTTGCCCCTGATTTGGCTTTTTTTAACAGCAGCCCTCGGTCTTCTGGGTTTGGGTGGGGAAGTTCTGCTCAGGAGAGGTGATGGAGTCTGTGGAGGGTCTCCAAGTAAGGGAGTCTAAAAGGTAGTTATTGAATTTAAGAAAGAGTGAAGCCTCTCTCCTCTTCTCCTCCTTTCCTTCATCACCCCATGTCTATAACCACCAAACCCCCCATTCCTGGTGAACATCTCTGAGGCCTCTTTCTGGGAGCACTGAGAGGAATTGGACCTATTGCTCCAACCTGGGAGGGCTGTGGAATAAAAGAGTATTTCAGGGAAAAAACCCCCTTCATTTTCCAAAATGGGAAGGTCTAATGAGAGTGAGTCACCCTTGGAACTGGAAATCATCTGCAGTCAAAACAGGGCTCTTAATTTCCAGTTTCTTGTTTGATTTAACTCTGATTTTGTGCTATTGTTTTAATGTAGCACAGTGAGGTGTAATAAGAATTTAAATAATATAGAATGTGATCCATATTTTAGAGCTATTTTAATATTTATATATTACATTTGCTGTTTCAAATCACTCTGCTTTAATGTCGGAGAATGAAGCATTTCCAGAAGGGGGTTCTGACATTTCCAAAATGAAATTTCCTCTTGGGGAAGAATTTCCAAATTTCCCTTTTCATTCTGCTGTGAAGGGAAAATGAGTTTCAAAACACTGAAGCTCCCCAAAGACAGGAAATGCATTTTGGGTCTTGTTTGGTGCCATTGCCCTGTTGCACTGGGCTCTGGGGGAGGCTGTTCTCAGGCAAGGCTTTGAGGAGAACTTTGCAGAGCTAAGTTGGTGCCATGGGAGATGTTTGTTATTTAAATGCCATGGATTTCTGTGGCTATGGAAGCACCAATCCCTCCATTTCCACCTTCTAGTGAGGGCCTAAGTGTTCATCTGAGCTCCTCCTGCCTGTCCAAGGCCATGATTCCAGCAGCATTTTGGGCAGCAAGGTCAGCACTGACCCTCTGAGTCCTTGGGCTGCAGGACTGTGGCCTCACCTCAATATTGGGGCAGTTTGGTCACTGCAATATAAGGAAGATCTGAAGCCATTGGAGAGTGTCCAGAGGAGGCCATGAGGAGGTGAAGAGCCTTGATTTGAAGCTGTGTGAGGACACTGAGGGCACTTGGTGTGTTCAGCTGGAGCAGAGGAGCCTGAGGGGAGAGCTCAGTGCAGTTCCACCTTCCTGGGCAGGGGCAGAGGAGGGGCAGGACTGAGCTCTGCTCTGGGGGGACCAGGGACAGCACCCAGGGAAGGGCTGGAGCTGTGTCAGGGAGGGTCAGGTTGGATCTCAGGAAAGGTTCTTCCCCCAGAGGGTGGTTGGCACTGCCCAGGCTCCCCAGGGCAGTGGGCACAACCCCAAGGCTGCCAGAGCTCCAGGAGGGTTTGGATGATCCTCTGGGGCACAGGGTGGGACTCTTGGGGAAGGGTCTGTGCAGGACTGAGGGTTGGACTGGATGATCCTTGTGGGTCCCTTCCAACTCGGCATATTCTGGGATCCTGTGCCTCTGTGACTCCTGCTGCTGGAAGCAGGGTGGGTTTGCAACCTCTGGCAGCTCATCATGGAGCTCTGCCACCCTCTGCCGGGGACCAGGGCAGGGCTGGGGCTCCGGGACCAGGGCAGAGCATCCTCCTCTCCCAAAAAAACCCGGGGGAGGGAACAGGGAGCAGCCCTGTGCCAGGCTGAGCCCTGCCTGTGCCCTGCCTTCTGCTCACCCACATGGCCTGGCCTTGCTCAGGGACAGGAGTCTGGGGCTTTGGAGCTGGTCCATGCCCCAGCTGCACTGAGGAAGGAGCCCCTGGGATGTGACACCAGAGTCATTGTGAAGGGGAACCACAAAACAAGAACTTGGGACGTGGCAACTTGCACTCCCAGTGGGAAAACCCAGCATTTTTACTGCACTTTGAGTCATTAGTACTGACCACACAAAGGTTTTTACTGTCTGTATCAACAGATGTGGAGTGATGGAATTACAGCTGATGGAAAGAATGAGTTTCTTTTATGCCTTAACAAAAAAACAAACCAAAAAAACATTGTTTGTGGCAGCAAGGGAAATCCTGCACCCCAAAGGCAGCAGCTTTGGCACTCATCAGTCCTGCTGAGCACAAGAGCTGCAAACTCACCCCCTTGAGCACTTGGGTGCATGAGGATGGGCCACCACAGAAAACACTCAATCCTTAACCCTGTCCCACAGGAACCCCAAACCCTTTACACCTCTTTCTCTTCCCTACACCTTCCAAACAGCCCTCCCATCTTCCTCCCCTGAACTCATCATCCAGAGCTGTCCCTGGTCACTGGGACTTTCTTAATTCCCCTTCTGGACCTGCTTTCAGTCAGAGGAGAATTGAAAGAGGTGGGTTTTGGGAGCTGAGCACAACGTGTCCCTCAATTACTGCTTCATCCCTGATTTGAACAGCCTCAGCATCCACCTCTATCTGCTGCTCCCAAAGGCAGGGAAAAGAGAGAAAACAATCAAGGAGGAAGATGGAAGAAAAAAGATGATTAACCACACAGGGAGTGAGGGAGAGTGACCCCACAAGTGCAAAGGGTCAGCAGAGGGTGGGAAGCAAGGAGGGGGCAGGAAGAGCAGGCAGTGAACCTGAGCACTGGTCTTGGGAAAAAGTCTTCCTGGATAACTAAACAGCCTGGAAACACCTTCAGAGTCAGAAGAATGACCCAAAGTTCTGAGCACAGGCAGAAAGTCACTGAGGAGTGCACAGAGAACTTCCCTTCCCCGCCTTCTGCAGGATCATGTTTTCAAAGCAAACTGCAATAGGCTTAAACTGAAAGCTTGCCCAGGCTCTGGCTCACCAGGGTAGGGATTGCTGACCTTCTGGAGTTGAAATCACAGCAAAATCCTGCTCCTGGCTGCCCCAGGACCAGGCTTCGTCTCTCAGTGTGTCACATCCATCAAACATCTCCTTATCCATCATTTTACCCCATCCCTGGGAGTGTTCAAGGCTCCAAGGCTCCAATATAAGGTCCCAGTCACCTTCTCACCCAGGAGAAGCCCAGGGAAACACATCAGATGAGAAACTGGATCAGCTTTGGGCTGGAAATCAGCTCCCTGTGATCATTCAGAACCCACCAAGTACCAAAATACTCTGGTGTGAAGATACGTGAATCCAGATCTTGCACCACAAAACCCCTGGAAGTGTCCAAGGCCAGGTTGGACGGGGCTTGGAGCAGCCTGGGCTGGTGGAAGGTGCCCCTGCCCATGGCAGGGGTGGGACTGGATGATCTTTAAGGTCCCTTCCAACCCAAACCATTGCATGATTATATGACTTTTATTATCAAGCCCTTCTGCACAAAACCAGCTCCTGGACGCTTGTTCTGAAGTCACCACAGTGTCCAGGAAGACCCAAATCCTCTCCACCCATGGCCTCAAGGTTTCTTGTGGATTTTTTTCTACTGCAAGTGTAGAACAACCCCAGTCTTGCCTGAGCTGGATGAAATGCTGGATATCATCTTGCCTGACCTGCTCTTCCACATCCGATAATCAACAGCTGCATAAAACTCCCACCTTGTTCAGAAAGGTCTTACCATCCCTTTGTGCTTGAAAAACATCATCTACTGCCCAAATAATAAATATTGGATTTTCAGAAAGTCAGAATCCTGCTACAAATGGATGTCCCAAAGTCCAAATTTGTCCTCTGAGGTGCAGGAACAAAGGACACCAGTGAGCTGCTCCTGATGGGAACATCTGCAGCTCTCAGAAAGCCTTGGAAAGGAGCTGCTGCTGTGCTAGAGCAGATTCCATGAGAGTGGGTGAATTCACTGCCCCTCAGTCTCAATATAAAGGGAAACACCTGGATTTATGCTTCTGCTTATGAAAATCACTGCAAGAAGCAGATGCTGATGTTTTGGTTGTCTGGGACTTGGGATGAAGCTGTGGCTGCCCCATCCCTGCAGTGTCCCTCACCACCAGCCAAACTGGATCTGTTTATGCACAAAGATTAACAGGGATTAGCTGAGTGTGGAGTCCAGTGCTGGAGGTGGCTGGGCTGTAACTGAGGATGCTTTAGAATCCTCCTGGGATCAATGAATTATCTGAATTCCAGTCATTTCCATGACTGGACTCACACACGTGTTTGCAGGAATTGCCAGTTGTGTTCCACAACACCCAGCTCACCACTTCCAGAATAATGCAGTTTTTTTGGTAAATCACTCCTTTATCCTGATTTTTTGTCAGGCAAATATTTGATTCATTTTCACAGGCAACAAACTGCAGGAGTGCACGTGGGAGAAGATAGAGGAGGATCACAATGGAGCAGGAAATGGATGTTCAGGCTCAGAGAATGGGAACACACAACTGCATTCAGCAGCTAATGGAGATCCCAGTTTTGCTGGGAGAGGGAACTCATTTGTGTTTATCTATTTTCTGGGTGTTTTGTGGGATTTTGGAGAGTTTTATAGTCATGGATTTCCCTTTATATTCCAAAACCAGGCAAGCAAATGAGAAACATGAAGAGAGGGGCATAAGTTAACCACGAATTTGGGATTTCAGCTCTTTATACTCCCAAGAAAAGTGCAGAAAGGAGAAAACAATCCTTCTGTTTTCAAGCCTGAGGGCAGGCACTGCTTGAGGGCATTTCTAATGTTTTTTCTTGATAGAAAAAGGGACATTTCATCATTTCTGAGCCCAAAAATCTGCTGCTGCATATTGTCAGCTCAGGGCTGCCTACAGGTAACCTGAGTGTGACCCCTGATCCCCTCAGAGCTGCAAGACCTTTTCATTCCTGTGCTCTGACTGCTTTTCACCAAAGAAAAGCAACCAAAGGAGTGTGTTATCTCCTCAATGTGGTTATTACAGGAATGCCCAAGGATCAACCAGGATTAAATCCCTGTTGTTTCCATGAGCTCCACAAGCGCTGAGAGCTGCAGGAAAAGGTGTTGCCCAAAGAGATGCTGTTCCTGATCCATGTGTTATCCCCTGGCCCATCTTATATTTGAGGCAGGATAAGGAGAAATTGGATTAATTTTTAACAGGGGAGGTTTGGGTTAGACAGTGGGGAAAACTCTTTTGTGGTGAGCTCAATGAAATACTGGAATAAATTCCCTGGGAATGGTACAGCAACAGCAGCACTGGAGTTGTGCAGGATGGTTGGATGGGCATCTCTCAGGATGAAACAACCTGGGTGAGCCTTTCTTTGGCAAAGCAAAGACCACCTGAGGTCCCTCCCAATTGTGATTTCCTATGGTTTTAATGACTGTTGTGACAAACCAGTCCTGATGCCCTTTGTCCTTCATCTTTCCCCAACTTCCCCACGCTGTGACACAGGCCTGGCTGAGCCAGGCTTAGCAGAGCTCCTCTGTGGGTTTTCCTGTGGAACAACACACCATAAACCTCATGTTTTTGTTCTGTCTTTGCAATTTAAGAAGCAGATCCTTGTCTGTCCCCATGTCCTGCTTTCTTATGTTCAGTCTCAGGACAGGTGGGAGAAAAAACTTAACCCCAACCCCTGCACTCCTCACAGGGTGTTTGTGGGCAGAAAGGACTGGACCTTCCAGCACAGCTCCCAAATTCACATTTCAGCTAAAATAATCACTTCTGGCACCTCTCAGTCATGTTCCTCCCCAGGGATGCTCCATTATCTGCACCACAGGCACAGGAGGGGGTTCACCCTCCAGCTCTGGGTAAGAACCTCGGTGGCTTTCAAACCCTGCTGCTGACATTGGGTCGAGGAAATGAGGCTGTAGAAGAAATTCCCAGGTCAGATTTGATACCAGTTAATGGGCTGATGAATTTGGAGGATTGCTGAACATCTGGATTCAGCAAGTGTCTAATGGAAAGCAAGTACAAGTGATCCCCAAGGAATGTGAACCTGCAGATCACAAAGTCAGTGCGGCAGTTTGAGGAGACGGACCTTGATGTTTTAGCAGAGTGGAAGAGAGGAGCTCCTGTGCCAGGGTTTGTGCAGAGGAGCTGGAGAGAACATGTGGAGATCCTGTCATTGAATCCCACAATGGTTTGGGCTGGAAAGGACCTCAAACCCACCCAGCGCCACCCCTGCCATGGGCAGGGACACCTTCCACCAGCCCAGGTGGCTCCAAGCCCCGTCCAACCTGGCCTTGGACACTTCCAGGGATCCAGGGGCAGCCACAGCTTCTCTGGGCACCCTGGGCCAGGGCCTCCCCACCCTCCCAGCCAACAATTCCTTCCCAATCTCCCATCTCTCCCTGCCCTCTGGCAGTGGGAAGCCATTCCCTGTGTCCTGTGTGGCACTCGAGGCCATGGCTCAGTGAACATGGTGGTGTTCAGCCAAAGGTTGGACTTGCTGATCTTGGAGGTCTTTTCCAGCCTTAATTATTCTGTGTTTCCATGATTCCATGTTTTCCTTTTGCATCCAGAAATGACAACCTGGCTGTGAGGACTGGAGGAGGGGAAAAAAAAAAGTCTTCTTAAAGAGTTGCATTTTTTGAATGGAAAATTTTTTTGTTTGCTCCAAAGGGCCCAGTTTCTTCTCCTGTGCTCCCTGGCTGCTCCCCAGGGTGCCCTCAGGACAGATGTGGCTTTCCAGAAAGGCATTTCATTCCCATGGAGTGATTGCAGGAGGGTTTTTTGCAGCTCAGGCTCAGAGTTCAGCTGGCTCAGAACACCCAGATGTGCTGCAGAGGTGCTGCCTCGAGCAGGAGGTTTGCTGGGCACAGCTTTGTCCAAACAAAGAATCTCGAGGAACTTGGGGTGGATTTCTTGTGTACACAGGGACATTCCTGCCAGGAGAAAGGAGAAAGCTCTTTGCTCCTCCACTGGGTGATGGGATATTTTTCCCCAAATCAGAAATCAGCTGGTTCTGAGTTTTCTGACATCTCAGGTAGGAAAACACTCAAAAATAGTGCTGGGACAAAGGCAGTGGCAGCTTTAGGGGGGCATTTAGGAAGACTGGATTTACCCAATTTATCCCATAAAGAGGGATGCTCTTTCCCATTCCTGGAAGTGTCCAAGGACAGGTTGGATGAGGATCAGAGCAACCTGCTCTAGTGGAAGGTGTCCCTGCACATGGGACACCAGGGGGTGGCACTGGCTGGGCTTTAAGGCCCCTTCCAGCTGATGGCACCAAGTACAGGCTTGGACCTGACTCCTGCATTGTGCTTCCAACAATGTCTGAACAACTTCCAGCCCCAGAAAAGCAGTTAATTGTCATTATTGTCTCTTAATTCCCCCCTGCCTCGTCCCTGTGCTGACACATCACCCCGCTGAGACGCTGTTTCTGCACTAAACCTTTGTTGTCACTTGGCTTAAAACAGTCACACCAGAAATACCTTTATTGGTTTGACATTTCTCAGATGTTTTCTGCGTTTCTCAAGAACTTAATCAGCTCTTCCTGAGTTATGTGATCATCAAAAATATCTACAGCCCTTAATTCTTTTGTTTTCTTTTTTTTCCCCCACATCCTTCTTGTGATCAAGTAGCTAAAAAACCTCTTTGTTTTGAAAAGAGCTGCTGGTAAAATGTTCCCTCCTACCCCTTCTTTCACTGTAGAATTTTGCCTTTTTGTTCAGAGTTATTTGGGTTTTGACTTCAGGGCTTTTTGACGAGTGTTGAAGAGCAGAAGAGGAGCTGGTGCCCTTCTGGAAATACAGGGGAAAATCCAAATCTGATTTTTTGCTTGGGGTGTTTTTTTTGGTTTGTCCTGGCTTTGAACTCAAACTCACTTTCGAGACAAGTATAATTTTAGAGTCTTAAGCTATAAATTGTTTCTAAATGCCTGTTTCTTCTGCAGAAGAAAAATTCCAACTGAATCAAAGCCTCCTTTCTTCGGGAGACTGTTTGGTCCTGGAGGTATTTCGAATTAGACCTTTACATGTGATATGTTGCACAAATGGACTCAACCCCCCAAAATCAAGTAGATTTTTACAGAATCATGGAATCAGAGGATGGGTGGGGTTGGAAGGGCCCTTAAAGACCATCCAGTCTTTGGAAAGACCCCCCTGCCATGGGCAGGGATGGAACCCACCAGACCAGGTTGCTCGGGGCCTCTTCCCACATCCACAAGGACCATCTGTGAGAAGAGCAGATGCTCTTGTCCTGGTGATGATGGTGCCAAACAGCCCGAGATTGCCACGCTGTGACAATTTATGGGATGTCACCGTGGTGCAGCCTCAGCTCCAGCTGGGAACACACCCAAACTCCAAAGAGCTCCTCACCAAATCCACGCTGCCCAATCGGGAACCGCCCGTTCCCAGCAGAGCTCGACCCCCAGCAGTGCCCACGTCCCAGGGGAGGTGCTGTGCCAGGGGAATGACATCACTGGGAGGACAAGCACGTTTTGGAACCCAAAAATGTTCCCTGGCACGCTGCTGGTTTCCCATATAGATTGAGCCAAAGGCACCGTGTGGTGCCTATAAATTCCCCCCGTTTCTATGGCTACAGGATAAGCACATCAGAGAGGCAGAGATTGCACTGCCCCGACAGAAAACCTACAAGATAATCACTGTGATTGTTCCTGGCTTCGGAATCAATTAATCTGGTGGAGCAGGAGGGCTGGAGGGCAGCCCTGAACACGCTGCCTGGAGGCCTGAGGCCACAGCAAAGGGCTCCACGTGCAGCCCTGGCACATGAGGGGAGGGAAACCCGCAGGTCAGATGTTCCCACAGCAGCTCTGGCTCCACAGGTCTCCTCAGAGGAAGGGGAACGTGAGTGGAAATCCAGGAGCTTGGATTTGGCTGCAGGAAGTGGGGAGGAGAGGGAAGGGGATCGAGCAGAGCTGGCTCGTGGTTGCTCAGAGAGAAGCTGGGCTTCACCCCCAGCCTGTCACTGAACAGCAGCATAGTGGACATGAAAAATGCTTCTCTTTACAGAAGGAAAAAAAGAAAAACAAAAAGCAAAGCTGGTTACCTACATCCCCTGCCAGGAGGTGCAGCACAGGCAGAGCTGCTCCGAGACTTTCATGATCAAAGAGTCCTTCCCAGGCTCTTTCTTCTGCCATCACAAAGTCAAGCCCTTTTACAAGACTAACAATATGCAGACATTTAAAGTGTGATACAAAGGAAACAGTGAGGATCATGCATTTGATTAATCTTTACATTAGAAACCTAAAGGGGAGGATTTGCTGGCTCTCCCTGCCTGGCTACTGCAGGCTCTGGAAACTATGGATTTTTTTCCCACTCCATTAATAAGAAAGTACAATAGACTGTGCAAACATTGCTGCTTCTTCGTGCTCTCAATCCCCACCTGATTGCTTTGAAATCCCCTGGGCTTGGTTGTGCCACTCCCACCTTTGTCTGCTCCAAATGCAGGACGGAGCTCAGACCGAGGAAGGGAACACTGGGGCTCTGATGACCTTTGATTGTCTTCCTACAAATATGCTGGTCATGTAAAACCAGCTTTCTGGCAAACAAGAACTGCATATAAAACAACCCTGGCTCCCACTTCCCATTCCAAGGCTCCTCAGCACAGAAGTCTCCCTGTGTGACAGCTCCAGATGATGAATGGACTGACTGAGATGAGCTGGGCTCAGCCAGTCCTCTCCTCCTAGGACGAGTTCAATTCCAGCTTAAAACTAAACTGCAGAACTGATCTTAGCAATCTACACGTGACCTTCACCTCTCAGATCTCAGAGTCAGCAGAAGAAATAGGTTCAGCTTTTTTTGCTGCGTGAGCAAGAAAGTCCAGTTTTATTTTCAGGCCTCTTTCAGGGCAGAGTTTGAAAAATGAGGCCGTGCCTGCCTTGCCAGCGCCCTGGGAAAGCTGTATTGCCACTTTATGTGAGAAGCAGAGTTTTATCTCCCCTGCCCTGTCCAAACTCCCATTTGATCTCCCTCCAGCAACACTCCCAAGTGCAGTAATTCCACCCTGGGAGCAGCTGTACCTACGTTCAGCATCGGAGCTTTGCAGAGCTTCGTGGGCAGGAGACTCAGCTCTGAGCCCATAAAAATTCAGAGTGTTAATATAATGGTCTTGAATTTTTCAAGCAACCATCCTGAGACTTCATCACAAGTGCCAGAGATTGCTCTGGAGGAGATTTTCACAAGCACTTGGCAGCGCTGCTGGTGATTGGACCATTAAACCAAGGCTCCACTCCAAAATTAAGCCAGATCTTCAAAGACAGAACCATTCCTACCTCCCCTTTCCTGGAGGTTGGAACCAGTTTATCTCTAAGATCCCTTCCAAGCCAAACCAGCCAGTGATTTTATGATTCTATTATCATATTCCAATTGTTTTTTTCTTTTCTGGGTTATTTTTCTGCCCATTCAATGAGCTGAGTCAAGAAATACCCCTGGAATAAGAACTTTTGGGGTGAGACCATTCCATGCAGCAACACACAGTAGATTTTTTTTTCAGCCAAGCTCAGGAAATCTCACATTTTTCTTATTCTCAGCTGAAAACAGTCAAATAATTCTCAATGCCCAACCTGTACTTTCCCTATTATGAGTTTAAGTCTATTGATCTATGGAAACAATTTGGGGGGAGCACAGAAAAAAATACAAACCACAGGACACCCCTAATAAAACCTTTGCCAGTGATGGTTCCTGTCTTTGTCCCATCCATCCTCTGCCCCTCCCCTGGTCCACTCATGATCTATTAAATTTTCTAAGGAGGCTGGAAATAAAAAAGAAAAGGCATTTTTCTAATTCTGCTCCAAACACACAACAAAAAAACCCAACCCCAACACACAACAAAAACTCAGCTGCATTTATTATATCGACCGGGAAGGTATTTACCTGAAGCACTGAACAAATGTCTCTGCAAACATCAATATTGGTATTAGACTCATAAATGTCGTCTGTATTTCATAATGCAAGAAGAAATGACTTTTGGGAACACTCAGGCCCTTCATTCATTCCAGCTCCTTTCTTTTTTAACTCCCTTTTCTGGAGGCTGCAGGGCTGAGATATATTTAGTGCCACAGTTCTGAGTTTGCTGCCAGGGAAGACAGATTTAGCCAGTTGGCTCAACCCTGAGCAGAGGAATGGATTGGGATTTTCAAGGTTTCAGGGCACTTCCACTTGGCATTAGGTACATATTCCATGGAGGAAAGAGCCTTGAGACTGGGCTCTTCCAAACTTTCTGCTCTGGGACTCTTTGCTCCAGCAGCCCAAAGTGAGGGGAAACAAGAGCTCATGTTTTATTTCCAGTCAACAGAGGAAATTGAGACTCTAAAATTTAAGCTGCTCTATTTGTGGTCAAGAAATGAAACAGGCACTTCAGGAGCTGCCCCAGCTCCAACACCTTCTCTCTTTACACCAGTTTCTCCCCAAGATCCCGTTGTTTTTTCCCCAATTCCACCCCAATTTACTAGAACACTTCTTGTCTCACAGCATCAGATCTGAAGAATTACTGACACAGTTGAGGTGAGGTTTAAACAGAGGGAACAAACCCTGTGATCCTCAAAAGTGTCCTGGATTCCTCTGGCTGTGGGGGTGTCCCAAACTTCCAGATGGTTGAGATGGACACTTTGATGGAATTGTCCCAGAATGGTTTGGGTTAGAAGGGACCTGAAATATCATTTAGTCCCAATCCCTGCCATGGGCAGGGACACCTTCCACCAGCCCAGGTTGCTCCAAGCCCCATCCAACCTGGCCTTGGACACTTCCAGGGATCCAGGGGCAGCCACAGCTTCTCTGGGCACCCTGTGCCAGGACCTCCCCACCCTCCCAGCCAACAATTCCTTCCCAATCTCCCATCTCTCCCTGCCCTCTGGCAGTGGGAAGCCATTCCCTGTGTCCTGTCCCTCCATCCCTTGTCCCCAGTCCCTCTCCAGCTCTCCTGGAGCCCCTTCAGGCCCTGCAAGGGGCTCTCAGGTCTCCCTGGATCCTTCTCTTCTCCAGGTGAACCCCCCCAGCTCTCCCAGCCTGGCTCCAGAGCTGAGGGACTCCAGCCCTTGGAGCATCCCATGACCCTCCCCCAGAGTCACTCCAGCAGCTCCATGTCCTTGTCCAGCACCATCCCCTTCAGCCACTTGAGAAAAGC
Source organism: Pachyramphus minor (assembly GCA_013397135.1). Lineage (NCBI taxonomy): Eukaryota > Metazoa > Chordata > Aves > Passeriformes > Tyrannidae > Pachyramphus > Pachyramphus minor. Next base: position 58,350 of record VYXB01001644.1, read on the forward strand.
AGACAGCACCATCCCTTTTTTCAGCAATAACCCCCATTATGTTGTTTCAAGCACTGGATAAATCAAATCCTCCTAAATACTCACCACTACACTTGGCACTGGTTTTGTCCCAGTCTTATTTTGGAGTTAAACTGCCAGAACAGCTCCATGAAATGCTTGGGAGCTCAGTGCAGGAGCCCTGTGCTCCAGTGCCAGTCAGGCATCCCTTTGGAAGTGCTGGAGCAGAAAAGAAAAGCTCCCTGCACACTTCAGGGGCTGTCAGCCAGAAATGAAGGACTACATTATACTTTTTTTTTTTCTTTTTGGGAACAAAACCATCTTCTAGGCCAAGAAAGGAAACAAATATGTTAATTCATAAAAAAAAAAGGGGGGTAGGGAAGGAGGAGGGGGGACTCTGCTTTATTTCTTGCATTGCCTCGAGAGAGAAATGCCATCTTTCATCTTCTTCCTCTCTTTCTTTTCTTGGTGTTTCTTTGCCCTCCTTTCCTCTGAGTTTCTGAGGAACTGGGGACAGCCCTGCAAGTATCAGCTGTGCTGTGTCCCAGGGGACAGAGGTGACACGTGGCCATCCAGGCCAGAGCTGCAGAGGCCACATCAGGCCACGAGCAGAGCAAGTCCAGCCCGTGTCCCTCTCAGGAGACACCTGAGGTGACAAACCCTGGGTGTCCTTCTGCTCCACCAGGCACTGAGAGGCTTCTCCAGCCTCACAAGGGGCTCAACTTATTGCCAATAGCCAAAAAAACACGGGCAAGGTCCAGTTTCAACCCTGAGAGGCAACAGGGGGAACCAAGGGAGGTTTTTCCCCCACCACAAAGTCCTGTAGAGCTCAAGATGCCACAGGGTGGAGCTCAGGTCAGCCCTGGGACTGCCCTCACCTCCTCCCATCCCTTCAGGTGTCTACCTGAGCAGAGCAGGACACTGGTTTTATTACATATTCCTCACATTCAAAAAAATAACATCCTTTCAAAACTGTGTTACCCTCCTTATACACTTTAACCCCCCTTAAAAAAAGACTGGATCAAATGACCAACAAACAGAACTGAAATCTCAATATTAAAAGGTTGTCTCTGGTATCCAGAGACACTTAAAGCTGGCAGGAAAAAAAATAACTTATAAGAATTTAGGAGAAGGCTTCCTGAGAAGATTCATGTAGTCAGAGATCACCTCTCCAAGTTTCCCTGGGAGTTGAGGAGTAGCTGTATTTTTATTAAAGTTTCAAGACTCCAAGGCATGTGATGAGATGCAGCTTTCAGCTCAGTAACTTCCAGCACTGCTGATAAAAAGCAGCAACTTAAAAATAACACCTCCCCTCCAGCTTCAAATCTCACAGAATCGGTTAAAAACCCGAGAATCTGACAAATTTTCCATTTTAAAAGTCACATGCTTCAAAAGGCAATCTCCTGGATTTTTTTTACAAAGTGGCTCTGAAGTTTTGGATGTTGCAGCACTTTGCAGGTAATTCTTGCTGAGGGGATTTCAGGTTGTTTTGCTGAGCTGAGACCAGCACAGGGCAAAGTGTTTCCAGGAATCCAAGGTGATGCTCTGGGAAAACAGTTGTGTGATGGAAGCAGAGCTGAACAAGGAGTTTGGGATGTTTGGGACTTGATAACACTGAGCAAAAAGCAATAATGTCACATCACTGCATCCTTAGATTGGGCAGAGGTTTTTCCACTTTCTGGTGCTTCAACAGCTCTTCTACTCCCCCTCAGTGGGGAATGGAGACAGGAGAACTCCTCAGGAGAGCACTGGAAGGGAACCTGAGAGATTTCAGGTCCAGTTCTGGAATTCTGATGCATCAGAAAGCAGCGGGGAGGTGCTGGATAAAAAAGAATCCCAGAATCCCAGAATGGTTTGGGTTGGAAGGGACCTTAAAGAACATCCAGTGCCACCCCTGCCATGGGCAGGGACACCTTCCACCAGCCCAGGTTGCTCCAAGCCCCATCCAACCTGGCCTTGGACATTCCCAGGGATG
>VYXB01001644.1:60546-112462 GCA_013397135.1 Pachyramphus minor
CCCCACCCTCCCAGCCAACAATTCCTTCCCAATCTCCCATCTCTCCCTGCCCTCTGGCAGTGGGAAGCCATTCCCTGTGTCCTGTCCCTCCATCCCTTGTCCCCAGTCCCTCTCCAGCTCTCCTGGAGCCCCTTTAGGCCCTGCAAGGGGCTCTCAGGTCTCCCTGGATCCTTCTCTTCTCCAGGTGAACCCCCCCAGCTCTCCCAGCCTGGCTCCAGAGCTGAGGGGTTCCAGCCCTGGCAGGTTTTGAATGTAACTGGGGCAGCTCAACATCAACACAGGAAAAACTCAACCAGCCCCTGGGTCTGCTGAAAAAGCCATTTGTCCTGGCTGGAAAGGAAAATACGGCAATCAGTGTGATTTGATGGGACTGGGCAGGTTTAGCAAAACTTTTGTTATTAAAATTAAGCCCTCCTGAAGTGATGCAGGAGCAAGAGAGGCTGGGAAATGCCAGCTGGGAGGGAAGCACACCCAGGGCTGGAGGAGGGCAGGGCAGAGGGCACGGCTGGGGCACGTTTCTCCATCATTATCCCAAGGGAATGGCCTGAACCAGCTGCTCCATGAGCTCCCACCCGGAGCAGCCCTCAGGTCCTGCAGCTGCTGGGTGTGAGGATGAGGCTGAGCTCTGCTTCCTCCAGCACTGCAGTGCCAGGGAGCCCTCGAGGGACTGAAGAGCACATCACCCAAAATTCAGCTCATGGCTACACTCAGAGCCTGGTCACCCTTTCCAGATGAAGTGTCTGCAAGCTCCAAGGAACTGGGCTGCTTTCCTTTTACTGTCATGTCCTTTCACCACCTGAACATGTCCCTTTTCTACTTGAACATGTCCTTTCTCCACCTGATCATGTTCTTTTCCACCTGACCATGTTCTTTTCCACCTGAACATGACCTTTCACCACATCCTTAAACCAGAAGATTTGCTGGTGTGACTGTCACTGGAGACAAAGGGATGTGGTGCCTCCTCTGAAAACTTCACCCCACTGGGTTTGGGAAAGGCAGGGGGGGGGTGTCTGACCATTTAACTTGTTCTTTCTTCCCCACTGGGGAAAGAAAAAAAAAAGGTGATTATTCCCAGTCTATTTGTGAAAACATCAAGCAGGCATGAAGGAAAAAGGAATTCCTGAGCCCAGGAATGCTTTCAGTGAGTAGAACGGAGGAGGTGGAGGAGGAAGCTGAGATATAAATTGTCAGTGGCAAGTGGTTGGTGCAACTCTGCTCCTCTTTGCAGTGAGTTCCTCTCCAGTTCCATTCACACTTGCAGCTTAAAAATAGCAGAGTTTCTGTCCCTGGCAAAGAGGTGCCACCCTTGGGGGTTGGATTCACTCAGCTCCACAGCCTCTCCCTGTGGGAATGTCCTCTTGGTGTGTTTGGGAGTGATGAGCTCTCCCAAGGAGTTTGGCTCCACTGGAGGATCCTCTGGAGAGGCTCAGAACTCACTGCCCGTTCCCAGAGGTCCCTGAGGAGTTTGAACCTTCCCATCCTCACCCAAGTCCACAGCTCTGCTCTCTGCTCCCACCCCTGCTTGCTTGGAGACACCACAAATGGGTGGGGAAGATCCAAAATCTGTTCCTCCTGAAGGGGAAGATCCACCTGCAGGTTCAGTGCTGGAGCCTCTCTTTCCACAAGGAGCTGAAATGTCCCCATTCCAGGTGCTCGAAGGGTCTCTCCTCTCCATGGCATCAGCTCTCCCTTCCTGGGGCTCTGTGTGCTCCTTCCTGCCCCCATCCCACAGGCCATGGAATCCAGGGAATGCTTTGGCCCTGAGGGCCCTTCCTGGCAGGATCAGGGGCTGGGGTGGCAGCTCTGTGACACAGCAGCAGGCTGGGAGGCAGAGAGCTCCTGCCAGCTGCAATCACACTGCAGTGAAAAATGGAGCATGAAGCTGCCTGGGAGGGCTGTTGGCTCCTGGCACTCCTGGCCAGGGCCAGATCTGCCAGCAGAGCATGAGGGAGGCATGAAAGCACCTGGAGATGTCACACCATGAGCTGCTCATCACCCAGGCCAAGGCAGAGCTTGGTGGGATGTGAGAATGACAGGATGTCATCGGGTTTTGCTGCGGGTTAATTAACCTGGGAGGTCACCAGCACCTTGGCTGAGCTGTCCTCAGCAGCTCATTAAGAGGGGTTTGACAAATTGATTCCTTTTTGTCCTCTCTTTTTTCCCAGAATGTGAGAAACAGGCTCCTGTCCAGAGCACCAGTGAGCCTGTCCAGCCCCCAGAGGGGACATCAGGGGAGGGGGACAGGGGGGCTGGGCAGCAGGATGGGGAGAAATTAGAGTTCATTAATTACTCTAATTCTTGATGAAGAGCTGAGGAGGGATTCCTGTGTCTCTCTCTCACCCTCAACTTCCAATTCTTCCCCCTCTCCAGCTCTCAGGCAGCTGCAGCAGGAGGAACTGGGTGCTACGACTGACCTGAGCTTGGCCCATCACTCTCCTCTCCACAGGGCTGACTGTCCCCTCTCTTTGCTTTATTTCAGCTGCTGAAACTCAAGTTGACACCATGGTCTTCCTCCTCAGAGACCCTGATTTCAGCATTCCCATTCCTGTTTGCTGGTCCAGCCCTGCTCAGATGGTTCCCCAGGCACGGTGCCAGTTTGCTTGTTTTATGTAGCATTTGATGAGGCCTTTTTTTTCTCTTTTAATCTCTGTAATTAAGCCCCCCACCCCCAGCTGCCACAGCTCCAGAAGCACCACAAGTAACAGCAATCTGATAATACCCCATAATTCCCACCCCACCTTCTCCTCCCTCCCCGCCTCCCTTTGTTGGTGCTCTCAGGTGTGACACCCCAGCTGGGTGGTGGGACTTGTGAGGCAAACAACAGACCTTGTGCTGGTCTCACCCACTTCCAGGGAAGTCAGTGGCACAGCAGAAACACCCCCCTGAGCCCAGAGTGAAGGTCTAAAGGCAGAGAGACATTTCATCGTTGTGCCTGACGAGCTCATTTGTGCCAGGATGTGTCATTCCCTCAACACTACAAACCCTGTCTTTCCCAAACCTCATCAGCAGCCCCAGATCAACAGCACAGCACAGAAAAGAAGTGATGAAGAATCAGAGCTGGAATTACACTGACACAGGAGACAGCAATTTAGTGGAATTGGTTCCTGTGGCTTTGGAACCCTTCAAATGTTGCTGCTCCAAATGAGATCACTCACTCTCCTGTCCTTTTACTTCTTCTTAATGAACTCAGTGTTAATCAATGGAATGAGGGGAGTGCAGTATTATTTCTCCATGGTTCAAATAACACAGCAGGTTCACTGTGGTCAGAAGTGATGGCCAGGTCTGGCTCAGAAAATATGAAGAACCCTGAACTCTTCCCAGGAATGCAGGGGGGCCACAGGCACTCAGTAATTTAACTCTCCTTTCAGGATGGAGCTGTTCCTTTGCACCCTGTCGATATGAGGGAGCATGGCTTTCATCTCCCAGGGGGAGGGAGGCCAAGCAGAGATGGAATCCACGGCCCCATGGCCCAGATAATGTGGGAATGGAGAGGGATACAGGGAACAGGAGGGTGTGATGTGCTGATCATCTATAGGGACACAAAGGTGGTTCAAGGCTGGAGCCCCTCTGCCATGAGGAAAGGCTGGGAGAGCTGGGGGGGTTCACCTGGAGAGGAGAAGGATCCAGGGAGAGCTGAAAGCCCCTTGCAGGGCCTAAAGGGGCTCCAGGAGAGCTGGAGAGGGACTGGGGACAAGGGATGGAGGGACAGGACACAGGGAATGGCTTCCCACTGCCAGAGGGCAGGGAGAGATGGGAGATTGGGAAGGAATTGTTGGCTGGGAGGGTGAGGAGGCCCTGGCCCAGGTTGCCCAGAGAAGCTGTGGCTGCCCCTGGATCCCTGGAAGTGTCCAAGGCCAGGTTGGACGGGGCTTGGAGCAACCTGGGCTGGTGGAAGGTGTCCCTGCCCATGGCAGGGGGTGGCACTGGGTGGGTTTTAAGTTCCCTCCCAAACCATGCTGGGATTTCTCCCCCAATCCTCTGGGTGATGAGCTGTGGAATGCTGACAAGCAAACAGTTTTTAAGGTGTTCCCACACAAACAGCTCACAAGTAGCTTCTGCACCTCAAGAATCCTTTCACACACTTTGGAGGGTTCTCTGAACTCCTCCTCTCGGTGAGGGGAAACTCTGCCTTGTGCTGCAGCCCCAGAGGTCTGGCTGGATGAATTTGGGCCTCTCTTTTTTAAATGTCCTGCTGATATGGACTGAGAGACACGGCCCTGCCTCACCCTCAGCTGAGAGGAGGGGACAAGGACGAAGAGGAGTGTGTGGGACAGGGAAATATGTCTGCAGATAAGGTTTAATAGGGTTTCATAGCACTATTAAAATGCCTGAACATCACCTATATTATAATCTTTCTTTCACTACATGAATTTATATTTCTCAGGGACTGAATTATGAGGGTTAAGTTTCACTCCAGCAGCTCTTTATATCACCGAAAAAATGAGTTCCAGGGAGAATTTACCTCTCCCAGGAAAGCCCTTTGTGGGCAGGGGTGATCCCTGACTATCAGTCCATGCCCAGGACCCCCAAACTCACCAAGGAGCCCGAAGGCATCAACATTTTGTGTGATAAACACAACCAAACCAAGTCACCTCCATTTTCAGACTGTTTCTATTTTCCATATTTTTAAGAAGAGCACAGATTTTAAAGGAGAAAGCAATTCTGGCAAACACTCAACTCAACCCCCCCAGTCAGCCCAGAATTAGCCTTAAAACTCTTTAAAATTCTGGACATTTCTTCCTCCCCACCAGACCTTGCTGATCTTTGCCTACTTTGGTCTGAACATGACACCACCCAGAGAAGTTTGTCCTGCTGTGTGTCATTTATCATCCTGTTGATTGTTTCTGCTGCCTTTCCATCCTTTTATTACACATATGGCTCTGGAGATTACACAGGGACATGCCAGGGGATGTGTCACAAGGGAGACAAATGGTTTTGTCTCATCCTGAAGCAGCTCAGAGAGCAGAAAGTGGCTGATCAGATCAGCTGCTGGAAGAAAGTTCCCTGCTTTTCCTTCCTGGAGAGACACGTCACTGCCATTATCACTGGGCTGATGCAAATCCGTGGTGTCACATGTGGGACTGGCTCAAGTCCTACAGCTTTATTTCCAGAAATGATCTGATTTCAAGCTCAGGGATCCCTTGGGGGTAGGGGAAAAATAAAAAGAAAAAAAAAAAAGAAAAGAAAAACCAGAGTGTTTCTATTTTTTAGCAGAAACAGCCAACAAATAAATAAAGAAATCAGTAAACCAGGGAATTTTCACCCCTGCTTTGAATGTTCTGCTTTGAACTTCTAAAGGTGTTTTTCGACTCTCTGCTGGTTCAAACTTCTATTTCCTTTTTGGCACAGAAATGTTGGATTTTTAAATCTGACCGTTGTAAAGGCAGCCCCATCCTGCTCTCCCTGGCAGAGCCTTTTGATCCATAGAATCACAGGAATGGTTCGGGTGGGGAGGGACATTAAAGCTCATCCAGTGCCACCCCTGCCATGCGCAGGGACACCTTCCACCAGCCCAGGTTGCTCCAAGCCCCGTCCAACCTGGCCTTGGACACTTCCAGGGATCCAGGGGCAGCCACAGCTTCTCTGGGCACCCTGTGCCAGGGCCTCCCCACCCTCCCAGCCAGGAATTCTTTCCCAATATCCAACCTAAATTTCCCCTCTGTCAGTTTGACCCCATTCCCCCTGGTTCTATCACACAATTCCTGATGAGCAGCCCCTCTCAGCATCCCTGTACCCCCTGCAGATCCTGGAAAGTGCTCTGAGGTCTCCACACAACCTTCTCCAGGCTGAACAGTCCCAACTTTCACAGCCTGAACCGTGTTATTTAAGCACCATCAGTTCAAACCGATTTAATCGAATGTGTAACGAGCAAAATAATTGTGCCAAATTAGGCATGCGAGTGATGAGCTCTCCGTGTGTCAGATGGCATTTCCAAATATTTCTGGAGTTCTTTAAAAGCATCAGCAGCCATGGAACAGGCAGGTTTGCTTTGCTCAGCTTGGACCTGCCAAGCCAAAGCTCCTGAGCTTGGAGCAGTCGCCGTGTGAAGCTCAGGGGCAGTGACAGGACAAGGGGAAACAGCCTCAGGTTGTGCCAGGAGAAGTTCAGGTTGGATATTAGGGAAGATTTCTTCACTGGAACAGTGGATAAGCACTGGAACAGCTGCTCAGGGCAGTGGTGGAGTCACAGCCCTGGAAGGGTTCAAAAGAGGAGTCAATGAGGCACTTGTTAACAGGGTTTATTGGCTGTGGTGGGATGTGGTCAGAAGTTGGGCTTGATGATCTTGGAGGCCTTTTCCAACCTCAATGATTCCATGGTTCTCCTCAGCCTTAACATACACGACCTTTCAGCCACTGCCAGCTGGAAATCTGGCTCCACTTCCACACTGGTTTCCCTCTTCTCTCCTTTCCTGGACTGCTCCTTCCAGCCCAAACTCCTGATCTCCTGCAGAGACCTGCAGCTGCCCAAACAGCAGAGAAGGAATAATAGCAGTGATTCACCCTCCAAGCAGAGAGATTCACCCTCCATGCAGAGAGTTTTGGGCACAGAAACTCTGAAAAGAGCTGGAATATGTGCAAAGAGCATCCAAGGAACCCAGTGCTCTCCCTCAGTGCATCAAGGCCCTCAATTATTTTCCAGTAAAGGTTTCTATGAGCTGCAAAGAGCTTTACATGCAAGAATGTCTTTACAACATCAAAAGCTAGTTAAAGGCTGGGAAGAAAAAATAAAACTTCACCCAGGCCAGGCTTCTATAACTTTATGCCCATTATCCTCACATATATACATATATCTTAATTTACTGCCAGTAAAAGCCATTTAGGAAAAAGAAAAGTCATTCCAGGCTCTTTGTCTCTTTTTGATAAGTGCATGAGTCTATACATTAACAAAATCACCAAAAAAATAAAGGGAGAGAGAAACGTTTTAAAATTATTTTAATTAAAATGCGATCGTGCAATTGTTTAAGGAGATAAAAATAATTCTCATTCATTTTAATTAGTCTTCGTTTTTGCAGGCCTGGAGCATCTTCTGTGCTGGGGCCCTTGAACACTCCTCTGTCTCCTCCTGCCTCTCCCATATCCACAGCTCCATGTCCTGCCCTGCACAAGAGCCAAGGTTGGGAATTTGGGGCATTAAAAAAAAAAAGAGAGGAGAATTTCCGTGTCCAAGGCCAGGTTGGATGGGGCTTGGAGCCACCTGGGCTGGTGGAAGGTGTCCCTGCCCATGGCAGGGGTGGCACTGGATGGGCTTTAAGTTCCTTTCCAACCCAAAGCATCTTGTGATTCCATGTAAGAAAAGAAGAAACTGGGAGCTCCCCTCCCCTGGTCAGGAAGGATTGGGGCGTTGCTGGGAAGGAGAAACCCCAAAGGGTTTGTAGGGTGGGGTTTGGCAAAGTGGTTTTAGTTGGAAAGCAATGCTTTGTGGAACTGCCCCTTTGCCCTTTGGCTGAGGAAGGGCTCAGGTCTCCTGCTTTAGTGGGAATGGGATGCCTGGAAAGGAGAAGGGCCTCAGGGTGGAGCTGATGGCACTGGGATTGGAGCTAAAGGCACTGGGATTGGAGCTAAATGCACTGGGATTGGAGCTAAAGGCACTGGGATTGAAGGTGATGGCACTGGGATGACGCTGATGGCACTGGGATTGGATCTGATGGCACTGGGATCAGAGCTGATGGCACTGGGATCAGAGTTAAGGCACTGGGATCAGAGTTAAGGCACTGGGATCCTGGGCCTCAGGTGGTTTAGCAAGTTGCCAAGAGCATTATCCAGTGGCCACGTGCTGGGTCTGCCTCATCCTGAACCCAGTGCCAGGGGGATGTTGCTCCTGCTGGGATTGAGGCTGGAGAGTGGATCCACTGTGGGTGATAAAAAAATGATTCCCAAAGAGCTCAACCCCCTCCAGGTGCTGCTGGGGAGCCCAGACTGGACTCCAGTCTAAAAAACCCTGTGAGTGTTTGTAACTGGGAATGAAGTGCTTGAGGGGAGGGCTGGACCAGTGAAGTCTCCAGTCTAACCCTGGTCTCAGCTCCCACTTCTCCAAGGACCCTCAGGCTGCAAGGTGCAAACGGCACAAAGGCTGCAGCAACCCTTGCCCAAAATTCCTGTGCCTGAGCAAAGCCTCTCCAGGCTGGAAGGACCCCTGAGACACCCACACCTGCAGCAGCCACAGCACCACTGCAGTGCCATGGACAAACCAGGAGCATCTGTGCTAACAAATCACTGCAGTGTTTAACTCCAGTTGGACAGGGAGGCAATAATGCCCCCCCAGTCCTGGGGATGATGGTTGGGTTTGCAGCTCACATTCCCAGAGGGTGCTTTAGAGGCTTTGGAGGGGACAATGAAGCAATAATTTTTCCTCCAGGTGCTGTCCTCCTGTGACATTCTCATTTCCTTCTGCTCAGAGCATCACTCCCCACGACCAAGACAAAATACTGATGGGCTTTGCTAATACCAGAGCTGCAGAGTCTCCCTCCCACTCTGATTTAATTCCTCCAATCATTCTCCCCATTGCAAATATTTTCTGCTTTGGAACAGCTGAGGTTTGAAAACAATGCTGTGTGCACAGAGACAGAGCTTTTCTCTTGTTTGCTTTGATTCCTCTGGAGAAAACAGAACCGATTCATTTATTCATTGAATATAAATTCACCAACTGTTTGACTCTTCTTTTTTTAATCATTGTGCCACAAAACAACCCACAGCTTAATTTTTACAGGTTTACTCATTACTCACACTTGCTAACCAGCACATGTGTACACTGAGGTGCTCTTCATTTATTTACTAATCATTCATTTTGTCTAGAATTCCTCCTCCATTTCTTCTGCTGTTATTTCTGCTTCTCAGTTTGATGTTTTAAGCATTTCTTTAACAAGAGACAGGCAGAACATTAGTGGTAAATACTAAGAATTACATATAATTGTGCTTGTTTTCCAAAGTAACTTTGTTCTGTAGGCAGAGTCTTTCCAGAGCTTCTCTTTCCATGAGGTAGGAGCAGCTGCTCCTCTGATATAGAGAATTGCTCCATTTTATCCTCTGCTCAGGGTGTGGAGTGACCACCTTAAACCATTGTCCCATCAGTAACTACCCCTCTCATCCCATAGCAACATCTTCATGGAGTCATGGAATGGTTTGGGCTGGAAGGAACCTCAAAGCCCATCCAGTGCCACCCCTGCCATGGGCAGGGACACCTCCCATGAGCCCAGGACATTGGACATTTCTGCTCCTCCATGTGGGGACAGCCCCTGCTCCACCACAGTGGGGAATGGCTGGGAAACAGGAATTGCTTTTTGCCAAGTGTTGAGAGCTTTCCCACTTCCATTTTCACTCCCTGCTGATGTGAAAACAGGAGCCTTCAAAACTCTGATGAGAAAAGCTGCAGAGAAAGGAGCTGTTCACCTGCCTGAGGAGAGGCCAGAGCTTGGATCCTTTCACCAGAACTCACAAGAGTCTCAATTCAGGTCCTGCCCTGCCCCTACACAGCCCATCTTTAAACAAAGCCCCTCAGCAGCTCCTCCCTCTGTGTCCTGACCATTGCAGAGAAAATCCATAACTACCTACCCACAAGTTAATCCAAATCCCAAAAGATTCACTGAAAGAGACTTATTTCTATTTTTTAAATGGTCTCACCCATCAGAGCCCAATTTATTCCTGTTTGAAAAGGAAAGGGTTGGCTGAAAAATTGCCAACGAGCTCCAAAAGTGATTGCTCTTAGAAAGTCTCCAGCAGGATGGTCTGGCAGGGAATGTGGGGTTTTTTTAGGGATGCAACAGGCACTGACTCACCCAAGGAACAGGGAATTGTTGCCCTGGACCGTGACAGAGCAGAGGGAGGATCAGCCAGGAGCTCTCATGGCACATCACCAGGGTTAGGAGGGAAAATACTCCCAGCCTTTAAACCAAATGGGCTGGAACAAAAGCTGTTCCTGGGCTGGAAAATCACTGTGGCACCGGGAAAGCAGCTGGGATGGGACTGCTGGCCCTGGAAGCACAGAGTGTGTCCTACTGAGTGACTTCTCCAGCAGGAGAAGAGATGGATTTTGTTAAAGCTCCACCCCTGGAAGTGTCCAAGGCCAGATTGGATGGGCCTTGGAGCAACCTGGGCCAGTGGAAGGTGTCCCTGCCCATGGCAGGGGTGGCACTGGATGGGCTTTAAAGTCCCTCCAACCCAAACCATTCTGTGATTCTACAATTCAGTGATGTCTAGAGGCAAATGGGGAACAAATTTGTCTTCTCTGTTTTTCCATAACTTTTGTGCACCCAAAGTGCAGCTTCTCACCTCTCCCAGGCTGCACAGGCAGAGGGAGGTGGTGGAAGTGCTTTACTTGTCAGACTGTGCAGGATTGGGGGATCTCAGTGGTGCAGTTACAGAATCACAGAATATTCTGAGCTGGAAGGGACCCACAAGGACTGTGGAGTCCAACTCTTGAGTGGATCCCCACACAGGGGATTGAACCCATGAGTTTGGTGTTATTAGCACTGAGTTTTAACCAACTGAGCTGGGTCTGGCTGAGCCAAAGCAGAGCCTCCCCTCCCCTCCTGCCATGGACTTCATCACAAACCTTTTCTGTGTGAGCCTGGGCTCAGCCCAAGCCTCTTGCACAAGGGAGTTCATCACTGACCAAGGAAAATCCTCCTTGACTTCTGCCCCCCAGACCCTTCCCCACAGCCCTGGTGGCAGCCACTGATTTCTCCTTTGGAATTCCAAAGTCGCTGGTGCTCACAGAGGAGCTCTGTTCCACCCTGTGTTTTCTGAGATAACAGTTCTCTCTTCCTCAGAAACACCCCAGGGATGTAATTTCCCGGCTGACCCCGTGTTGAAGTGTCCCCATTGCTCACTGTTCTCCAGCTCCATTATCCCCCCCATCCCCAGGCACCCCTGGCTCTCCTGGCTGAGGGTTTTCATCACTGCTTGGGAGGCACAGAGATCAGCACTGCTGTCACCCTCTGTGTGGAAGTGATGAGAAGGGAGAGACATCCCTGGGAGCCTCCCTGCTGTGCTGGGATCATTAGTGGGACCAGCACATTCACCTTCCTAAGCACAAATGGGGCCGGGGCATAATCAGGAAATAAGTGACTCGCTGAGGGTTATTACAGAGATTATTCCAGAGGGTGTTGAAGCTCCCATTTGTATGGGAACAATAGGTCACCTCCCACAGCACCCAGGAAGCCCTGACAATCTCCAGTGCATTAAGCACAAGGAAAAGGCCCATTAGGATTTTTTGTGCTGTGGTTTGCAGTTGTTGGGAGTCAGAAGAGTCAGTTCTGGCTTTAATCACCAAGGCTCTCTGGGATCAGGGTTGGATGGCACAGGATGAGCTTTTCATGCACGAGGGGTTTGCTGCCTGGTTCCCACTGAGACAGGGCCTCTGGTGGGGGGCAGGAACTGGTTTGGGAATGGCAGTCAGGTCTGGGAGCCTTTGTATGACAGGACTTTGCTCTCCACACTGGGGCTGGTGAGTCCCACCTTCAGCACCCACAAAGACAACCTTGTCATCCACTGCACACACAGAACCATGGAATCATGGAATATCCTGAGCTGGGAGGGACCCCCAAGGACCATCCAATCCAGCCCCTGGCCCTGCAAGACACCCCAACAATCCCCCCCTGTCCTTCAGAGCGTTGTCCAAACCCTGCTGGAGCTCTGGCAGCCTTGGGGCTGTGCCCACTGCCCTGGGGAGCCTGGGCAGTGCCAACCACCCTCTGGGGGAAGAACCTTTCCCTGAGATCCAACCTGACCCTGCCCTGACACAGCTCCAACCATTCCCTGGGTGCTGTCACTGGTCTCCAGAGCAGAGATGGAGCTGCCCCTCAGGAGGGGCTGCAGACCCCAGTGAGGTCTCCCCTCAGTCTCCTCTCCTCCAGCTGAACAAGCCAAGTGACCTTGGCCACTCCTTGTGTGGCCACTCCAGACCTTTCTTGTTTCCATGTCCCTTCCTTGGACACTCTCCCACAGCTTTAGATCTTTTTGTATGTTGTGGTGCCCAAAACTGCCCCCAGACCTCGAAGTGAGCGTGGGACAATCCCCTCCCTCACCCAACCAGTGCCTGATGCCCCCCAGGGCACAGTCGGCCCTCAGATGACATGAAACCTTCCCCTGCTGCCCCTGGGCCTTTGTGGGGCTGGGAAAAGGTGGTAAGGAGGATAAAATAGAGCCTCCCATAAATCACCCCCCTTCAGAGGTTCAGTGAGGAGGAATTCTCCGGGTTATAACGAAGCCAAGCAGTGCAGAGCGAGGCAGGAAAGCCTTGAGACAGCACGTTCACTGATGACATTAATGAGAGTGAGGGAGACCCAGTCTCACATCACAGAGATAATGTTTGTTTTCACTGCATTTGCTGTGGAGAGCCACAGCTCAGAGACCTGAAGGTCTCACGTCCCACCACTCCCCCTTCCCCTCTCCCCCATGGACAGTGAGCTCATGTCTCTCCCGGCTGTGGGAGTTTGTCACTGTTCCCAGAGCACACCCAGACGCTCCCTCACAGCTCTGGAGGGGCTCCTGCTGCTCATTGCCACCCATCCAGCAGCTCTGCTTTGCCCTGCACCAGAGCAGGGGGAATGTGAGCTGGTGCATGGAGCCAGACCCCCCAAGACACCAGGAGAGGGGAATATGGTTTGCCCTGAACTCAGCCCAGCTGGGATGAAAGGGAACAGTTTAGGGGAAAACAGAAGGTAGAAATAATTCCTTTTTTATTTTGGTTTCACTGCACCCCTTGAAAGCAGAGAGATCAGCACTGCTGTCACCCTCTGTGTGGAAGTGAGGAGAAGGGAGAGACATCCCTTCCTGCTCTGCTGGGATCATTAGTGGGACCAGCACATTCACCTTCCTGGGGCATATTCAGGAAATAAGTGATTTGCTGATGGTTATTCCAGAGGTTATTCCAGAGGGTGTTGAAACTCCCATCCGTATGGGAAAAATGGGTCACCTCCCACAGCACCCAGGAAACCCTTTCCTGAGAAAGGCAGCAGCCCCTGTGGGCCTGAAGCTTCAGAGAACCACAGAATTGTTCAGGTTGCAAAAACCCTCTAAGATCACACCAAGCCCACCACGAAACCACCTCCCCAAGTTGCCACATCCACAGGTTTTTTTGAGCACAGAAAAGAGTCTGGATCAGCTTTGGCTGGAAATCTCAGTCGAAGAATAAAACCAAAAGGAAGAAAACACAATGGAAATTTCGTTCTGTTGTTTCAGCCAATGCAACTCTCCAGGGCTTGTTTTGAAATGGCCCAACATGAAAGTCAAGCATCCAAACACAATATCATTGTAATGCTCCTGCTTAAGGGACAGTTAAACTGTGCCTACCATGGTGCTTCCAAGGATTAATGGGGAAAGGGAACGAGGTAGGAAGAAAACCTGCCTTAATTAGAGGACCCAGAGTTTAGTGTGGAAGAGAAAACGAAGAGCTTTTATCTCAATAACCTTGTGGCACTACAGGATTTTTACAATGAGGGTGGGGAGGCCCTGGCACAGGTTGCCCAGAGAAGTTGTGGCTGGCCCTGGATCTCTGGAAGTGTCCAAGACCAGGTTGGATGGACCCCTGAACAACCTGGGCTGGTGGAAGGTGTCCCTGCCCGTGGGAGGGGTGGCACTGGATGGGCTTTATGGTCCCTTCCAACCCAAACCATTCTGGAATTCTGAGATGAAATAGGGCAGGACAGCTCCTGAGAACTGGTGGAAGGCTCAGGGGATGTGTCTGCAGGGCCTGACTGCTCTGTGCCCCCTGCACACACCCTGATGTGTGACACTAAAACACTGTGGAACTTAAAACGCTGTGGATTCCTCCTCCATGTAAGCTGGAAGAGATGAGAGAAGAGCAGGACACCAAGGAGGGCAGAAACAGAGAGTCTGAGGCAGAGTCAACCTCTGTCCTCAGCTCCCACTGAGGCTGCAATGAAGTCTGAGCAAAAACAATTTCCCAGGGAAATGTCTACCTTTTCCAGAGATTTTTCAAGGGTAAAAAATGTTGAAAGGTGGATTTTCAGCCAGCTTTTTTTACTGGATAAGGAAGCTTCACCAGTAATACGATGTAAGGGCAGGATTTTTCACAGCCTGTGTGTCAGGGAGCCCTTTTCCTTTCCTGTTTGGATGGAAGGGAATGTGTGTGCCAGGGAGGGAGCAGCTCTTTCCTGGCTCATTCCCAGTGTAGGCTGCACATGTGCTGCACCCCCAGGGTGGATCTGCCCCCTGGGAAACTCCAGCTTGCCATCAAATGGAAAGTCTGATAATGACAGAGGGAAAGGAGAGGGGGAGGTGGGACAGAGGACTCCTGCAAATATGATTAAATCACTGTGGGGCTGGGAAATCTTTCCCTGTGTGTGCAGAGTGCAGGGGCCCAGCAGGTAAAGGGAGTTCTGGAGGGGTGGGGAAATCAGCCTGGAAGGGGCAGCACACAGGTAGTATCCTCAGGGAATCATGGAATATCCTGAGCTGGAAGGATCAAGGCCCATCCAGTCCAACCCCTGGCCCTGCACAGACACCCCAACAATCCCCCCCTGTCCCTCAGAGCGTTGTCCAAACCCTCCTGGAGCTCTGGCAGCCTTGGGGCTGTGCCCACTGCCCTGGGGAGCTTGGGCAGTGCCAACCACCCTCTGGGGGAAGAACCTCAGCATTTAGGAAAGGGGTGAACTGAGGCAGCAGAGGAGGAGCCAGAGCTGGGCCCTGACCCCCAGGGACTCACAGCAGCCCCTCTTGGCAAACCCTGCAGGGACTGTGGGCACATGGCCCTGTGTTATTAACCCTGGGGGGGTTTAGCCCCATCCACACCCTGGGCACCCCCAGTGTTGGGGTGGCCATCGGTTTTTAGGGCCCCCAGCCCAGCCCAGGCTCATCAGCACACGCTGTTCACATCTGGTTTGGAAGCAACACAGCAATGCCAATCACCTCTGCTGCTGGAACACATATTGAAATGTTCTCCCAGCCTGTCAAATTCTTCAGTGCCCGTTAATTATCCAGATCAGGAGCTGCTCTCCATCACAGGCTCAGGTCACTGAGCTGAGCACACCAGCCCTGCCACTGCCTGGACTAATGAAGCCTTAAAAACCCCTGTCTGCCCACATCTTTTGTCAGGAAATAATTCACCTTCAGATTTTGACTAATTGCAGGAGTTCAGAGTGGCTGGGCTGGCTCTGAGCCAAGGCCTGTCTGCAAGGAAAACCCTCTCTCCAGCTGCAGGCAGTAACTGAGGCTCCAGAGAAGGGACTCAACCCCTCTGGACATCAAGATGGATTGGGGTGAGGAGGGAAAGCACCTTTGGAGTTGCTGGCCTGACCCTGACTCTGGGCAGACAGGGTATTTTCAAGGCTCAGGGTTCAACTGCAAATCAATTAATCACGTAAAACTTCCAGGAATGGGCTCCACCTCACTTCCAGGCTTTCCCTGTTCATGTTTACCTGACTTGGAATGACTTGGCTGGAAGGGGTGAAATGAAACTACAGAGAGGTTTTGTAAAATTTATGAGTCCAGATGGTGACTTCAGTGATGTGAGCAGCACTTGTGAAATATTTGCACGTGGGCAGCCAGGGTCTGAGCAGGGAACTGCCCCTGTTTTATAGCTGCCTTCCCAACACTTGCACAGAAGCAATTTTCAGCTAAAAAAGGGAATATAAAAAGCAGGCAAGTTGTAAAGAGATATGTACCTTCAATGTAGATGTTACTTAAATAGAGAAAACCATGACCCAAATCAAAATCACTGTTTTCCCTTGCCTTTCATCTTCCCAGTCTGTATCTTGGCTACATGGAGGATGGATGGGGATTGGAGCAACCTGGGCTACTGGAAGGTGTCCCTGCCCGTGGCAGGGGTTGGAATTGGATGATTTTAAAGTCCCTTCCAACCCAAATCATTCTGTGACCTGTGATCCTATGATCCTCTAGCCTGTTGTACAGTCATCAAGGAGAAACAATATAATATCCACTCAGGAGATCAATCACACTCTGTGGAGAGATGAAGTGGGAGAACTGGAAGCCCTGGGAAAGAAATTGTGAGCAAATCCACAGCCTGAAGTACCTTCTCAGCAGCCACCCTTCAAAACACCAGCAGCTTGTGACAAGGACAAGTCATTTCCCACACTCAGGGGAAGTGGCAGGGAGGATTCAGTGTTTTGCTTCAGAGCTCACCTCACTCCAGTAGAGAGAAAACAATTTATATATCACTCTTGATCCTCAGCCTCCTGTTTCAGCTCCTGGCTGGTCACAGCAACCTGGATTTCTGTTCTCCAAACCCTTGTGTGTGATGAGCAGGGCCCCACCAGCTCTGGTTTGGCCTCAGGCTCTGCCTCTGTCAGCCCCAAACACCTCTGGCTGCTGCAAAGGGTCCCCAGGGATTGGAGGCAAATCCAAACCCACCCCCCAGCCCAGGGCTTGTGCTGCAGCCCCTGCAGAGAAACCTGTGAGCAGTTCTTGGGTCTTAATGAGCTCCAGCTCCAGCTGAACTGGTGGGAGTGACTGGGCTGGTGTGGAATGGTTTCACTGGGAAATGCCAGCTGCTGGCTTCCACAGTGTCCTGAATCCTACTCCAGGAATCTGGCTCTTCTGCAGCTGGGACTTCTGAGATTTAGGCATCAAAGTGAGCCACGAGCAGTTGGATCAGTTAAATCAGGCAGAAGGTTGAGCTTGGGGAGCAGGGAAAGGAGCACCAGCCTCCCAAACCCCTCTGCAGCTCCTGCCTCTGGGCTGGCCTCATTAGCTGCCACTTCCAATCAAATATATTCCCATTTGAAGCCTAAAGGGACCAGAAAGATGAGGTGTCCAGCTCCCCAAGGCATGTGGTGTCTGCTGTGAGCCTGGCTCAGCATTCAGGAGAGGCAAAGACCAACAAGTGCCTTTCCACTGCCTGGTGTTGCTGTTTCCCTGGCAAAGGTGCTGCAGGCCCAGGAACATCTCCCACTTCTGCATCCCTGCATAATTTGGGCTTTGATTGGCAGCAGTGGGGGCACAGTGCTGGGTTGTGTCCAGGCAGCACAGCGCCCTGAGCCAGGCAAGGGCCAGGCAGCAGGCAGGAAAGTGCTTTGCTTCAGCAAAGAGCCGTGAAAAATGACCCTGTGTCTGCAGCTGGATTGCCCAAGTGACAGGGATTTGTCACTGCTGGATCCAGGGGGGAACCTCTGAGCTGAAAAATGGAGGTTTTCAGTCCTCTGATGGGGTGGTGATGGCAGATGTCACCTCTCCCCTCCCTCTGCCATCACCCAAGGATGCAGATCCTGTCAGCGACAAGGAGACACCGCCTTTCATGAAAAGCTAATTTTACAAGGCAGGGGGGGAAAAGCCTTCCCAAAGCCTTTCCTGGTGATTGCTCTGCTGGTTCAAAGCAGAGGAAACACCTTCAGGGTCTCAGCTGGAAAAGCTGGGAAGAGAGAGCTGGCAGCTCCCAGGGATGCCCAGTGGGGAGCAGGGTGATGTCAATGATTCCACTAACCCAGTTCTCCATAAATCTGCTGGATTTCCAGCACATCACTCCGTGCCTCAGCTTCCCCATTTGTAAAGCAAAACTTGGTGACATTTTATTCCTCCTGTTTCGCTCTGTGCCTCCGGATGTCACCTCAGCTCCTTCCCGGGGAGGAATGATTTGGAAAGCACATCCTCCAAGGTTTGCCCCGAGGTGAAGCTGTTCTTGCTTTGGTTGGGGGCTGGAATTTGTGGCTCGAAGGAGCCAGTTCTGCTGGAAATCAGCAGGTGTGAATGATGCATTGCAAATATTCACCGTGGAAGTGGATAATATGCACCACCAGCCTGGGATCAGAAATGATACCTCGGGCTTGTCAGAGCAATCACAGCGCTCAGGTTGTGAGTCCTGCAGCTCCAAACATGATTCAAACACAGGGAAGGAATGAACTGGAAGAAATTGCAGTCCAGAGCAAATTTCTCAGAGCATTATTGCTGTGAATTATGTGCCTTCCCCAGGGCTGACAGATCACAGAGAGCTCTGTGCTGCCTGGGGGGGAAAGGACCCAGCCAGGCTTTCTGCTCTGCATTTGGAATATTTGGCTTTCCCTTGCTGGTTTTGTCATTTCCCAGGTGAATTATTGCAAGAAAAGGGGGGTTTGTGTTTTAAATGAGGGTCTCAGACCCCTGGGAATTGGTGGAGCAGCAATGCAGAGGCAAACATCTGTATCAGAGCCCTGGGGCACATGTAGCTTTATTCCCACAGCTGGATTTCCTCCCTGGCAAATCCTCCCCCACCTCACCCCCTAAACCTGCCCAGAGGTCACTTTCCACTTCAAGAAAAAACATGTTTTAGCAGGAGACAGGGAGAGCTCTTTGTGGGAAAGGGGGTTGATGGAATTAAAGAAAACACAAAGTGTGTCAGGCTTCCTCCAACCAGGGGGAATTTCCTTCTGGTGGAAACCTGACTTCTCATCAAAATCACTCATTTTCAACCCAACAAATTCCTGGGGTGGGTTTTTTTTTTGGTGTTGTTGTTTGTTTTTGGAAAAGGTTGGGTTTGAGCAAAAATTCAGCCGCAAATGTCCAAGGAAATACAATAAAGGGAGAGTGGGCAAGTGCTTGGGGCTTGTTTTCCACAGAGGCAACAGAACATTCCAGGCTTTTGTAACACTTTTGAACATTCAAATCCTCTCTTGCTTTCCAGCTGCTCCCCAGGGCACCTGAAGTGCACCCAGTGCAGGGGACTGGCCCCAACTCAGCCATTTCTCAGGCTCATGAGCCACCACCAGATGGGTTCCTGCCCTCCCAGCAGAGGTTAAACTCTGCTCAACCAGGCTCTGGACTTTACCCACCCCTTGAGTCTCATACAAGTCCCCTCCTTTCACAGCTCAAGGTTCACACTCCTCTGGGATATGAATAAAGACATTGTCTTTATTCTGTCCCTGAATAAAGACTTTGGGTTGGAGTCTGCAGTGTCCTGGAGGGTTCAGCCCTCAGCAGGTCCCAGGAAGGGCAGCACCTTTCCCTGCACACACAGAGCCTGGCAGGGCTTGCTGAGAGTCAGGAGCCTGCAAAAACCCCCGGGATGGAAATCAGCAGAGGATGGAAACTCTCAGCAGAGCAGAGGGTGGAGCAATGGAGAGTTTGCAGGGATCTGGCTCGAAGGCACAGCAGGGATCATGGAGATCATGGAATCACAGACTGGGCTGGGTTGGAAGGGACCTTAAAGCCCATCCAGTGCCACCCCTGCCATGGGCAGGGACACCTTCCACCAGCCCAGGTTGCTCCAAGCCCCGTCCAACCTGGCCTTGGACACTTCCAGGGATCCAGGGGCAGCCACAGCTTCTCTGGGCCCCCTGTGCCAGGGCCTCCCCACCCTCCCAGCCAACAATTCCTTCCCAATATCCCATCTCTCCCTGCCCTCTGGCAGTGGGAAGCCATTCCCTGGGTCCTGTCCCTCCATCCCTTGTCCCAAGTTTCTCTCCAGCTCTCCTGGAAGTCCCTCAGATACCGAAAGGCTGCAACAAGTTCATCCCAGAGAAGGGGAAGGAGGAGGGGTGGGATGGATGGGAAGGAATATTTTGGGAATCAGAGGCTGCATTTCCCACAGACAATGGGCAGAGCAGCAGTAAAACATTTTGTAACAAGCTTTTCTGGTGCCTTCCTCCTTCACCTGAGGCCTGATCCCTCCCCAGCTCCTTCATCTTCCCCCCACTGGCACTGTCCCCTTGCACCCCTCGTGTGACAGTGCTGCTGTGACACATGATATCTATGTCTGTATTGTATCTGTAATATCTAGATCTGCAATATATCTAAACTATATCTTAAATATATATCTATATCTGTAATATCTACATCTATAATATATCTACATCTATAATATATCTACAATATCTAAAACACATCTGTAATATCTAAATCTATAATATAGATATATCTAAATCTGTAATATCTATACCTTTAATAAATCTATAATATCTATATCTATAAAATATAGGTATCAATATCTATATTTATATCTGTAATATCTATAATATATCCATAATATCTATATCTATAATATACCCATAATATCTACATCTATAATATCTATATCTATAATATCTACATCTACATCTGTAATATCTATATGCATAATGTACCTGCAATATCTGCAGGGCCAGTTCTGAGCACACAACTCCTGTGTGTGGATGTTCCCTTGTCCCCTGTCCCTTCAGTGACAGCTCCAAAATCCATCATCCAAGAGGTCTGGAGGAACAAACCCAAACCACGTGTCAATAATTATCTCCTTTACCAGGCACACAGCAGCTCCTTGTCCCCTCTTTGCCTCCAGAGGGTGACACTGCTCCCTGTGCCCTCCTGGACAAAAGGCATGTCCAGTTTAACCCAGTGCCTCCCAAAACTGGGCTGGATGAATTTCCTGGAGGTTGGCTGGGAGCAGCAGGAGCCTGCCTGGAATGCCAAGCAGCCCTGGCAGAAAGGGCTGATCAATTGAATCTCCTCTTAAATCTGACTGATAAAATACTCTGCCCTGCTGAGGGATCGGGGAGAGCCAGCTCTCCATGCCCTGGGTTTGTTAAGCCTTCCCTGGGAAAGGAGTGGCTCCAGAGAATATATGGAGTAAGCCTTGAATCTGAAGTCAAAGCCTGGAGTTTGGCTCCTCTTCCCAAGCCCAAGCTGCTTTCTAGTCCCAGGTGCTTGATATGTTGCTATAGAAATAACACAAAGCTCTGCCTGAGCCTGGAATTCTCCACCTGCCCCTGCACTCAGGATTTTGGGGTGCAGTGGCAGGAACTGGCACCTCACAATGGCCTTGCCAGACTCTGGCAGAGGCTGACACCACCCAGAGCCCTCCAGATAAATCTTCCTCTGCTTTTGCTCACAAATAAACCACCAAAAGTCCTGCTTTCCTCACCCCAGCAGGGAACTCTGCACTAGCACTGCCCTGAGCACAAGGTGGGTATTATTCAGCCCTGCTTAGAGACATATTTAAGGTTCCATTATTATTATTTATTATTGGATATTGGGAACACTTCCCATGCACAGCCAGTGCTTTATGTGCCTGGGATCAGGGTGAGCCCTCCCTCTCCAGTGGGCCCTGAAATCTGTGCCCAAATCCTGCAGAATACGAGACACCAGACCTGAAAAATCACATTGTAATGTGACAGCAACTTTAGATCACTTCTCATTCCCAGTGTTTCTCATTTCCAAGTTTTCCTCTCCTCTCCAGGCCCACAGAGTCACACTCAGCTCGGGGATCTCCTGCTTAGTTTGCAGGAAGGAAAACAGTAGTTCTGCTACAAAGGTTTAAGCCCCAAACTCCCAATAATCCTAAAACATTTGATGCATTTCCTGCATCCCCTCAGGATAAAATCCAATGTGAAGGAGCCAGGGGAGAATCCATCATCCCCTGATGAGTTTTAGCAAGTGTTACTGTGGCTTCTGTGCAAGGGGGGAGGGATCCCAAAATGAGGTGAACCAACCATCCCACAGGATTCCCTGTGTGGGTGTGTCTGTCCACACCCTGGGGAATGTGGATTTGGCAGTGGATCACAGCCTTGGGAAGCTGTGTGAGGCCACAGAGGGCCTGAGCTTTAATTAAACAGTGAGAATAATGTGAATATCATAGTTAATGGTAAATGAGAGATCAGAAATGTAACTCCATGACTTGGATCACAGGAACATGGAGTGATTTGGGGTGGAAGGGACCTTAAAGATTGTCTCATGGACAGGGACACCTCCATCAGCTGCCATTTCTGAAGGAAGAAGTGGAAAACAGATGATTTCCCACCTGTCTGTCCATGAGGCCTCTGAGCTGCACTAATGGCCTGAGGTGGGTCTTAGGCCTGATCTAATTTGACACTTCAATGTTCTCAAGTGAAGCCTCCAGGAAGTTTGGATAAACCTCCTCTTACACCTGGTGAACTTTCCCACTCTGTCATTCCCTGGCTGGGAAATTTGCTGCTTCCTTCAGACCCTGGGAAGGTGCTCAGAGCCACGAGTAACAAATATTCAATGTGATTTCACCACTTCCACTCTAGAATAGAAGCTCTCCCTCCCTGTTTGCCCTCAAGTCAGTAGGTCAATAAGCAGTTAATAATCTTCCCTGGAAGGTAATTAATGGTCAGCTTAGATGATCCTTTCTGCCCTCTTTGTCTTTTCCTTTGCTGGAATTAGAAGAAACACTTTCTCATGTGTAACACCGTGATTTCTTCTGTTCTGGAGAACAAAATCGATGTAGATTGATAAAGAATTGGTACCTAAACACTGAATAACTGAGGAACTGGGAAGGAATTCTGTGTGCAAAATGAGAATAATTACTAGTAGGATGGAAACCAGTACGTTGTTTATTAAAACACAATATTGTCACCAATTCTGCCCCTGAGAAGAGGGAACAAGAGGATTTGACGCTGGGATTTCAAAAATGAATCGACAAAAATATTACTTCAAACAACTCATTTTCTTCTGTTAGGAGTAAATCAGTGGCTTAACATGCAACTTAATTTCCCCAGAGAAAAAGAGGAGGAGAAAAAAGAAGTCTTAGAAACACTTCTGTTCTTTTTAAGCTTTAAAATCAAAATCTGATCCTGTGTGGACTGTTCCTTGGTTTATGGCTCCAGGAACATCTGTGCAGTCTCCAGCTGCAACATTTGCACCTGCATGGAGTTAAAATCCTTCAGGAAAATCAGCAGCCACATTCTGTGTGTTTGCTGTAACTCTCCACTGCCCAATTTAAAAACTGATTGAGGGACTTTCTTCCAATGGGATCTATTGAATGCTCTAATTAAAGGAGAAATCACTCTCATGTCGGGAGCTCCCTCTCAATCAATTGCCCTTGGTGATGTTTTTTACTGTTGCTCTGACAAAAATTAAAGGAAAAAGAGACAACAAGGAAAAAAAATCTACTTATTGTAAGATAAATAAAGGAAATGCAAAAAGTTTGGGAGAACTTCTGTAAAGAGACCTCAGAAGAGCTCAAAGTGCATTGGAAGGGGCTGCTCAGGGCAGGGGTGGAGTCCCCATCCCTGGAGGGATTTAAAATTCATGTGGATGTGGCACTTGGGGACATGGTGGCCTTGGCAGTGCTGGGGGAATGTTGGACTTCATGGTGCCAGAGGATTCTTCCAACCTGAACAGTTCCATGATTCTGTGTAGTGAGAGGATCATCCTCCAGCTGCCTGAGGTGAGAGCCACCCACGTTCCTCCAAAACACCTGTGTGAGGAGTCTCAGCTCCACGTGGCTCTGTGTCCACTCCAACATGCAAACAAACCCTCAGTCACCACCTTTACACCCTGACTGAGCCCAAACCACACCTGCAGCTCTCCTGCTCTGTGGTTTAGGCACCCAAAATCTCTTTTCCACTGGTTCTGCAGGGTGCCCAGCTCACACTGTGATGTCTCCACGCTTTTAGCTGTGATGGAACATCCCTGAGGCCACGGATTTCCTGGGTTGTGTGGATGGATTTATGGAAATCTGGATGCTACAGCCTCAAAGATACCCTGAGTTCAGGTCCTGGCACAGAGCAGATGTTCTGAGTGCAGTGTCAGGACAGAGAGACACAACAGAGCAGCCCAAGGGCACCTGGGCTTGGATTGACAGGTTATTTCTCCTCTTGGGCCTGACCTGGATTTAATCCCAGTGACAGCACACAGTGAAGTCCAGTTTCACCCCATTTCTCAAACATTCCTACAGTGGGAACTGAGAGCAGGTCAGCACAGGGCACAGGGAATAGCTCCAAGGAGGGGGGCTGTGCTGAGGTGATGCACCAGGACCAGGAGCTTCCTGGCTTGTCAGAGTTCCTTTGAAGGGTGTCACACTTATCCTGCTCTAATCCCCTGCAAAGAATCCTTTGCTGTGGAATTTCTGCTGAAATCTCTTAACCTGGGATTCCTTGTGCTATCCCAGGTTGCTCAAAACCTCATCCAGCCTGTCCTTGAACAGTTTCAGTCATGGAATAACCTGTGCCAGGGCCTCCCCACCCTCCCAGGGAAGAATCCCTTCCCAATATCCCCCTAACCCTCCTCTCTATCAGCCATTCCCCCTTGTCCTGGCACTCCATGCTCCTGTACTGGCTCTCATCCCAGGCCTGTGGCACCAAGGGCCTGATCCCTTTTCCCTGGAGACTTTGTGCTTTCAGTGCTCTCACTCCTGATTTATACCATTGTAAATGGAAACAGGATTCAGCTCAAGACTCAGTAACTATTCATGTCTCTGGGAAGATCAGGGACCAATTAACTCCTGAATGGACAATCTAGTTTGGAAATGAACCCAACAAACTCCAGCCTGGAAAGGAATAGAGGTTTGAAAGGATCTACTTCTTCATTTTTGCTCAAGCATCCACAAAATCAGGCAAGACCTTCCAATAAAACACTCTCCAAAGCACTGGGCCCATCAGTTGGTTCAGTATTCCCCATTCTAAGTAAGTGCTGTTCAGACTTAATTAAATTGGGCTGGTTTCTGGATAAGGGAGAAGTGCCTGTTGGATGTGCTTCCCTGATTTGTTTATTCCTACAGTAATCACACAACACATCCCCAGAGTGCTCCGAGTTCCTTCTTCATCAGCAGAGTTCATGGGAATCTCCCTGGACCCTCCTGGGACTTGGAGCAGGGGGAGTTAAGGAGCAATAAGGAAATGCAGAATTCCTGCCCTGGAAGGCTCAGGAAGGCTCTGGGAGCACCTGCATTCCTTAAGTCCAGCAAGACTCTTCCAGAGGGCTTTTTTGGGAATATATAACACGGCTTCCTGGGAATTGTGGAAACCTGGAGCATCCCTGCTCCCCCTGAGACCTTCTCAGCTGTAACCATGTGGTGCCCTGTGTCCATGGGAGCAGACAGGGAGCATCCCAGACAGTGGGGTTTGTGCTGGATCCTTTCTGTTAAAAAGGGAGTAAAAGGAAAAGACTTCGATCCAGCCCAGGAATGGAACAGACCTGGAGCACAAATGAACACGGGGGAGCCACTGCTGGGATGGGATTTAACAAGTCCAGGGGCTGGAATCTGCACCCAGCATGGAGCAATGCCAGGCACAGGGGTCAACTGGGGGAGGAAAGGCTGGAGAGTGACCTCTGGGCTTGTCTGGTTTGGAGAAAGGGGCTGAGGGGTGACCACAGGGATCTGTGCAGCTTCCTGAGGGGGGACAGGGAGGGAGATGTAAGCTCTTCTCCCACAGATCCGGGGACAGGATCCTGCCTTTAGCTCTTTATCCCTTCCCTTCCCTTCCCTTCTCTTCCCTTCCCTTCCCTTCCCTTCTCTTCCCTTCCCTTCCCTTCCCTTCTCTTCCCTTCCCTTCCCTTCCCTTCTCTTCCCTTCCCTTCCCTTCCCTTCTCTTCCCTTCCCTTCCCTTCCCTTCTCTTCCCTTCCCTTCCCTTCCCAAACCTTCCCTTCCCCCATTTTAAACAATCAACATTTTCTGTGGACACTCATGGAGTTCTCAAGGAGATGAGACTCTGAGGAAAGTTTTTGGAAAAGAGGAGAAAATTGTTTCCAAGCTGGAAGGATTAAAAAACAGACAAAAATCCAGCTTTTCAGAGAGGCTTAATTTTTAATGATCCCCTTCCTCAAGGACACTTTAATGAATTTTCTTTGTGTGACCAAAACAAACTGAGCAAAGCTCCCATCCCAGCTCAGCTTCCAAGGCAAAACCAGAGGAGACACAAAGGGTCTGGTGGGAAAGAAAAGCCCCAATTTAGCTGTACCTGATGATTCCAACTGTGAGATGGCAATGGAAGGAGGAAAAGAGTCCCAAGCCAGGTGAGATCCCCTCCCTGTGGCTGGAGCTCATCCCTGGGGACTCTGGGCATCTCCAGGAGATGGATCAGCCCCTTCAGAAATTAATTTGTCCTTCACAGGCCATTTGCAGCCTGGGAATCAGGTTTTAATCCCTGCATGAGAGCACTGGATACAACACTCCTAATTCTTGCTGTATAAATGCCTTTTGTCTCATGCATTTCACTGTTCAGCTGAAGATCCTCCTTTATTTCTCTTTATTTCCTTGTCCCTGCAAACTCCAAAAAAAAAAGCCATTCAAACCAGGAGATTCTCCTGCTTTTCTACACACAGGGAAATTCAGCCACACACACACACACAAAATAATCCTCCAAACCACAAAACTGACATCAGGCACATGGTTGTTTTTTTTTTTTCCTTGCAAAATAAGAAATGTGTTGATGGTGTTTCTGGGCTGCAAATGGACCTCAGCTGATGGGGTTATTTTTAACACTGGGGGAGCCACTGCTGTGACTTGGAATCCACAAATTGGACTGGGGATTAAATTGGAATCTTGCTTTGGGAGCAGCATATTGCAGTTCTAGCACATGCCAGTTGTAGGCTTGTTATGGAAAGAGTCAGGGCCTGTGAGAACAGACCTCCCAGAACCCCGGGAGGGAAAAGTTAAGGAACATATTTCCCCGTTTAAAATAAATAAATAAATCATTCGAAACCATCTTGGAAACTGAACTAAAAGGGAGACAAATCTCTGCTCATTCAAAGTTCACCACTGTTGAGAAAGGTGTGAAAAGCAGAAATAAAGAGTCCTTTGATGCACTGGTGGAGAACTGACTGTCCCCATATTTAAATCATCACGTGGCTCTGTGGATGCCAGACAAACCCAGAATATTTTGAGTCCCAGGAAAAGTGGGATTTTGGCTGATGGCTGAGAAATCTTCCTGATTCTGGGTTACTTTTTGGGGCAATGCTTGGGTTACACTATTGGGATGATTTGTTACTTTACTGGGACAAGCCTGTGGGTTGTAAGTCATGTGAGGAGTGGCTGAGCTGAAAAGAAATCTTCCAAGGACAAGGAGGCAAAAAATACCTCTTCAGTTATTTAAAAAACATTCTATATGAACCTGGGTTTTCATTTTTGCCTAGACTTGTGCCTTTGGGGATCAGGGGTAGCAATTGTAAGGTTCCAGTTAAAACAGGAATTAGAACTGGTCAAGCTGCTGCTCTGAAATCACACAATAATCTGATTTTCCTTGTAAGATCTAGGAGTAGAGACATCTTCTATCCTGAATTTCTAACAGCTCTGCTGCAGTGACTCCTGAGTTGGCTTCTTTAGTGGAATTGTGATTATAAACTATATTTCATAGTGACATTTTCCCTACTATTACATCCCTCACATTTACTTTACTTAGAGAAAATTAACGGCATATGAAACGTTGACAGTAGAATAAAATCTTCATATTTCCATCCAGGCCCATATTTCACATTCCAGGCCCAGAACAAGCTCTCCCAGGCTGTTTGAGACCCATCTCCCCTCCCAGCACCCCAACGGCCTCATCCTACGAAGAGAGGTCGTAGAATTTCCCTGGAACAGCTTCAGCAGTGACTTAAAAAATCCAGATTAAACTCTTCCTAATTCTCAGGACAACTCAAAGTCATGGCAGCAGTGCTGGGTGTCCAGACAGAGCCTTCAGCCAGTGCTGGGAACCTCTGGCTTCAACCTGGAGGTGCTTTGGGTGGTGTGGGGAAGATGGTTTTGTGCCCATCCCACGTGTGTTTCCTGGTCCAAATGTGCTCCTTGGCTTCAACCCCAAATTAACATTTTGGGTTAACAAGGGGGACATCCTTGGCAGTATTTACTTGCCAACATGATCCACAGGAAGGATGGAATCTCATTCCTGGCAGTGTCCAAATGGCCAGAATGAGGGGTTTTCAATCCAGACTCTGTGCTGGGGGAGGAAGATGATTTTGGACACAATGTTGGAGGATATTCCCCCTGGAATGTGACCAAACAACTCAATAGGACAGTGCCCTGTTTGTAAATGGATCAGGGGTGGGCTAAGAGAGGAAACCAGTCTGGCTTTAACCCCTAATTAACACCCTGATGGTGAGGAAACATCCTTCAGCCCCAAATTAACATCCTATAGGTGAGAGAACTCCCTTCAACCCCAAATTAACACCCTGATGGTGAGGGAATCACCTTCAACCCCAAATTAACACCTGATAATGATGAACCACCTTCAACTCCCAATTAACAACCTGATGGTGAGGGAACCTCCTTCAACCCCAAATTAACACCTGATAATGATGGAACCACCTTCAACCCCCAATTAACACCCTGATGGTGAGAGAACTCCCTTCCATCCCAAATTAACATCCTGTAGCTGAAAGAACTCCCTTTAACCCCAAATTAACACCCCGAAGGTGAAGGCTGTGGAATGACTGATGCTGCTGCCCACCACAAATCTCCCAGCTGGATTTTTTCCAGGCCTGCTTTGGGCAGCACAACCAGGAGCAATTTCCCTGATAAACAGCAAGGCCACCCAGTGAACACCTCCCATCCAGCTGACGACGAGATGAATTCTGATTAATGTTGGTTCTGAAGGGCTCAGCCCAAATCTGGAGGTCACCTCGTGCAAGGGGCACTTTCAGCCTAATTTGGAGACAGGATTTAACTGGGGCTCCACTGGAATTTATTTCATTCCCACACTGGGGAAACCACACTGTGGAGAGAGCTTTAACTAGGGAGTCAATCTGCTCTACAATATTTTAACAAATGTAATTAAAAGGGACTGTTGTAGCAGAAGACAATCTCTGCAAGGCTAATTAAAATATTGCTGGCCCCTGCTAAACTTGCTCAGCTTTCCTTTAAGAGCTAATGAAATGCAAAGTATTGCCTCCTGTTTTCATCTGTGAGAGTTCATTAATAAACCTTTCTGCACTGGATTAAGCCAAGTGCTCAGAAAGAGAACAAATTGAATCTCAGTAATTGAAGACCAATATTTTCTGGCTGAAATCCAATATTGGAAATTAAATCTTAAAAAAAAAAAAAAAGGAGAAATGGGAAGTTCATGTGTAAAAGAAATGTTGTGGCTTTGCTGCCGTGAAGAAAAACTCAGTATTTTGGGGGCAAGCAATTTCCCTCAAATGTTCTCTAAAAAACTGTTTGGCCAGTCCTTCAATAAGAATTTCTGGGTGGAGAAATACCCCAGGAAAAGATTTTCTTGGTATCTTATCCTCCAGCTTTAGTGCTGAGGACACACAACATCCCTCCCTGCAGGAGTGGCTGCTGCTGAGCAGAACACTTAATTCTGAGGCTAAAAATACAACCTCTTAATATAAGCAGGTAATTTTTATTTTTTTTTTTCCCTGCACCACTGGTTTCTAGGAAGTTGTTAAACCTTTCAAACCTCGCTCTGAGATTCAGCTTTGAAAGTGGATTTGAGGGATTTGAACAACAGGACAGTGCCTGGTTTGCAAAGCTCTCCCTGCTCTGGATTTGTTGGTGTCTGTGAGATGAGCTGAGGAATTTTTTCTTCCATGAACTGGACAAACTGCCCCATCTCCTCAGGTGTTTTTTGTACTGCTCTTTAGTAGAATCACTTAAAAAAAAAGATTATTTTGGACTTGGGTTTGCTGTTTCCTGTTACTGCCCAATTCCTGCAGGCCCAGCTCAGCTGTGCAAGGTCAGCTCTGCCCTTTCCTCCAGCCCCAGGCAGGGACTGCCCAGGGTTTGTCCCCAGGGAAGCAGCTCCCTGGGATGGGCACTGGGAGGCCCCAGCTCCTTCCCCCTCAGCTGGGCTGGGCCCTGGGCAGCATCACTGCCCTCTCAGCACAGCCTGGGGCAGCTTGGACAGGGAATAAAGGCTCCCAGAGCAGCTGGAATTGGGGCAGGTCAGGCAGCAGAGCAGAACTGGCTCCTTCTTCCCATTCCTTAGCCCAGCAAATCCCACAGTGAGGGGCAGTGGGGAACTCAGGGGAGTCCAGGGAATGCTTTGGGTTGGGAAAGACCTTTTAGATCCTTGGGTCCAAGTGTTGGGTTGGATCCAACAGTCAGGTTAAGGTCAGTAAGTGGAGGGCAGGGGCTGTCCCAGCACAGACCACAACTGGGGCTGATGGTCCTGGGAGCTGCTGGGATTTGCCAGTTGAGTCTGTCTTTCCTCAGCCATTGTCTGGGCACTGACTATCATGGAATCATGGAATATCCTGAGCTGGGAGGGACCCCCAAGGACCATCCAGCCCAACCCCTGGCCCTACAGACACCCCAACAATCCCCCCCTGTCCCTCAGAGCATTGTCCAAACCCTCCTGGAGCTCTGGCAGCCTTGGGGCTGTGCCCACTGCCCTGGGGAGCCTGGGCAGTGCCAACCACCCTCTGGGGGAAGAACCTTTCCTGAGATCCAACCTGACCCTGCCCTGGCACAGCTCCAGCCCTTCCCTGGGTGCTGTCCCTGGCACCAGAGAGAAGCTTTGAACCCTTGAGCACTCAAGGAGCAGAACCAAGACACACCTTCCCCACCCAAACCACGTCCCTTCCCCAACCAGGAACAACACGACCCCTCCTTGAAATCCAGCTACACTCCAACAGCTTACAAACTTCCTGAAACTGCTGAAACATTCCAAAAAAGCTCTTGCTGTTCAAGCTGCCATCTGTAAGAGCCTGGGTCTCTCATGTTTGGTGCAAGTTGTATGTGCTAATGTATGCACAGGCAGCTCTGCCTGTCCACGCCTCTGCTGTGCCACTTCTTGGCACAAACAAAGAGACTTTGCTCTTATTAACAGCATCTTATATCACATTCCAAGCTTCTGTTGCAGTTTTACTGGGATTTTATTCTCTCTATAAGGCCACAATCTGCAAGTGATAGCACAGATTTCTTGCAGTGATTCCAATTAATGACAAATAAACCCAGCGAAACAGATTACAGCCAGCTCTGGAGGCTGCATGTTAAGCCTTTTTTTCCTTGGAAAGAAGCATTTAGGGGTGAAAAAAATAAAAAAGGTAATAAAAACGTCTTAATTTGCTGCTCAAAACCAATGTTGCTCAACAAATATTTTTATTTAAGTGTAACTCTTGAACTGGGCACCCTGAGCTCTCTGGATTCTTGAGGCAGTTTGTCTCTGTAGTCATCTGCTGTTATTTTTCTCTCTTATTGTGTGGTCCCACCAGATTTCAAAACCCATGGAAATATGAATGTGATTGTACTAAAGGAACAAATAGGCAAAGTCTGGAGACTCTCAGATTTGCAGAGGCAGAAATAAGGTCAGAGGAGATCTTAAATTTTATTTCTACCCTCTCAGGTTGGAGCTTTCCTGTAAATCCAACCAAACACTTGAGTTTCCTGGAGTGTTACCTGTGAGCTCAAATCATTCCTGCAGCATTCTCCCCAAACATTTTTGATATTTGATTGCATTTTGCATTCAGCTTTACGTCCCCTAAAAGAATTTGAGTCTCATTTTTGGTGGGCATTTCGAAAGATCGACAATTTTATTTCTAGCTCAAATAAATCTCATCTCCTGATTGATCAGATAAAGCTGCTCTCACAGGGCTCAGGTCACATCCTACAAAAACCACCAAGCAGACAAAACCTTCCCCTGCTCCAGTGTTCCTGGAAAAGTGGAGGAAAACATCCTGCAAAGGTGCTGAGCGGGATGGAGCCTGGGAGTCACTGAGGTATTTACAAATTGTTTTGCTCATTGTGCTGGAAACCTGAACTTGGATAAATAATTCATGGGGTGAGTTTGGTGTTCAGATCACTCCTGTAAGCTTAACTAATTACCCCCAGAGCACTGTGTGCTCTCAGCTTTCCTTGCCCACTTAATTAAGCAGGAAACTGAGGCCCAGCTCAGGACGTGCTGCAGGTTGGAGCTGAGGAGCTTCAGGGTCTGCAGAGACCCCTTTAGAAAATAACTCTAGTTAATGGTACTTATTTGTTTCTTAGAATGATAACATCATATCCTGAGCTGGGAGAGAGCCACAAGGGTCATCCAGTCCAACCCCTGGCCCTGCACAGACACCCCAACAATCCCTCCCTGTCCCTCAGAGCGTTGTCCAAACCCTCCTGGAGCTCTGGCAGCCTTGGGGCAAAGTGATGGTCCCCAGCCCCAAACCCCTTGGATGGTGTTTGCCTTCACACCACAGGAGCAGAGCAGCCCACCAAGTCTCTGCCAGTTCAATCCCACCTTCCAGCCCCAAAGCTTTCCTCTTTCTTGCCTTTTCCCAGGTTTCTGTGAAGTTTTCCTGGAGTCAGCACAAATATGCAGCTCCTTCCAGTCCATTTCCAATTCCAGTGGTATTTTGGGGCATGTAAATGCTCTGCCTTCAGGATTTCCCCAGACCCTGAAGTGGAGATGTGCACAAACTGAAGGAAAATCAGGAGTGTCACATATGATTTATCAGCAAACCTAATACTGCTCCTCCAGCCTGAACTGGGCTGGGAATATCCAGCAACATCAGGTCCAGAGGGAAGAGCCAACAGGATCCTTCACTCCATGACATCTCCTGGCACCAAAATTTTTTAATTCATCCTTTTAAGGCAAAAGATATCAGTGGCTGCCACTGCTTTTTGTGTTCAGAGCTTGTTCTCAGTGCACACGAAGGGGAGAACAGGAGGAATGATACAGGTTGGAATTAGGGGGGGGGGAGAGCTTAAAAGCCTCCATGGCACTTTCTCTGTGCTCCTCAGCTGGAAACCTGTCCTGCAAGATGCACCATCACCTCCTCAGAGCCAGAAGAAGCCCCTGGCAGCTGTAAACACCCCCCTGTCCTTCAGGAACAGCCCCACTCAGCTTTAGGCTGAGCTGTGCTTTCAGCTCATGACTTATGTCTCCCCAGCCAGGGGTGAAGATCCATAATGGGATCAAGACCAATTATCTCATCCTTCAGCTCTTTGTAGAGGGTTCAGTTGCCAGAGGAAGGGAGAGAATGAGGATATCCAAGGACTAAAGGTCCCTGGGAGGTGACAAACCCTCTGCAACACGTGAGCAAAGCCCCCAACAAACCCCCTGTGAGGTCTTGGCCACTGATGCCCCTCAACTGGTTTAACAAAGACTTTGAAAAAGGCCTCATGTGGGTGGAAGTGAGTCTGGTTTGCACTTTGGGGCATCATCTGGGATGGAAAACAGGTTTCACCAGCTGAGCTACAAACCTGCCCCGTGCAGCTGGGCTGGCTCAGAAGCCCCTGTGTGGCCCCAGCTCATTCCCAGCTCATTCCCAAGTTGTCCCCATGTCCCAGTGAGTTGGCACAAGCCAGAGGATGACAATCAAGGGCAATTAGTCATTCAGGCTCTGCCTCCCTGTCCCCTGCACATGTGTCTCCCTGCCAAGCACATCCAGGCTCCTGAAAGCAAATGGGAAGGGATGTGAGACAAAGTTCCTGTGATGGATCCTTCTCCCTTCCTCTAAATGCCACCCAGGCCATTTTTCAGCCATAGAAGGGACTGTGACGACAGCACCTCCTTTAAATCACCAGCACTAATTTCCAGCTTGAATGGGAAACTTGTCCTTGCTGGCAAGGACAGATGGGCAGCCAGGGACAAACTGCCAGAGCAGACCCTGCAATGTCTTGCTTTTGGAGGAGTGCAGGAGTCATGAGAGCCTTCCAGTGGAACTTTGGAGCTCAGCTTCCCTTGCCTGACTGAGCAGGGAACTGAGCATGTTAAGAGCTCCAGAGCCAGAATCCAGGCTCCTGCCTGCCTTTGTGTTGGCATCCAGCACTCCCAGGGAGGGAGAGGGGAGCTGTTTCAACGTCTGCCAGTGCTCTTCCATGTACCTGGGGAGCTCCAGTGCTGGCAGAGATCTGCTGTTCTCCTCGGGGTGCTTTCTGAGGTCCAATTTATTCCTTCAGCCATATGGTGCTCGAGTCCCTCTCAGCACCTGCAGTGCTTTCAAGAGCTTGGCTTTGTTCTGGGACTGCTTCTGGCCAGATTTGCCTCCAAAGTTCCCTGTGGCTGCTCAGCTGGATGGCTGCAGATGGTGTGGCACTGCCTGGCTAATGAAGATGTGTCATGTACCAGCTCCTCTGCCCAGGACAGGTCTGTGCCCCCAGCACCACCCTCCTGCCACCACATCCAAGAACATCCCTCCTCCCTGGAGGCTTCCTTTTTCTGTACAGACAGCACTGTGTCTGTACAGAAGGACACCAATTTGTCACACAGGATGCTCCTTTGCTTCATCTTTCCCTGCCTCTAAGGTATTCCCAAGCTTTTATCCTGTCTCTCCCCAGCAGTTCCCATTTCCAAAGCTGTTCACTGTCACTGCTGCTCCTCAGCTCAGCTGTCAGTGCTGTCAGCCCTTCTCCAAGCTCCTTTTGCTTGTGGCAGAAACAACACTCTGGAATCACAGCAAACAAGAGCCCCTTTTCCCCCTGGGAATCCCATCCTGGCTGGCAGGAGCTGCAGAGCATCAGTCACACCCCACTGAGCTGGGAGGGGCAGAGGGGAGGCTCTGCCTGGTGCCACTGGCCAAATTCCTCTGTTTATTTTAGGAAAGGGCTCTGCCCACCAAGGGACAGTGTGGGACAGTGCCCTGATGGGCAGAGAGCAGGATCCTGGGGCATATTTCCCAGGGAAAGGCAGCCTGGCTCCCAGGCAGCACAGCATCCTCTGCTGAGGACCAGGGTCCTTCCCCCAGGCTCATCTCCTGTGTCAGAGGTCCCTGTGCTCCTCTCCTGACCATTCCCCCTCCCAGATTCCCTCTGTGTGACCTGCCACCCCCTGCACCTCTGTCCCACACCAGAACTCTGCTCCACCTCTGGTTTTGTTGTCAGAACATCAGAGAATGAAACAGGGAGGGAGTAAAAGCCCATCTCAGCCCAGGGAAGAGGCAGAGAGAGAACAGCCAACAGGTCAGGGATGATGTTCCGCTCACCCAGGCCTGGGTTTAAGGTGTAGGTTGAGCACCTCTGCCCCAAATTATCTGTTGCTGCCCACTCTTGGAGGCACCATCCTAAATCTGCTCTGAACTGGGGCTTCCTCTGGTCCCCAGCTGGGGCAACATCAGAGTAAATCTCTGCCCCTCAGCCCGTGCACAGTGTGGACCTGCCAAATTACTGAGCACTGGCAAAATAGGGTTGAAATAAAGGGCTGTGAGACACCACTGGGTCCTGCTGGCTCTCAGCCTGCTTCCAAAATCCTGCTGGAAGTCCATTCATTCCTATGTATTTGTACACTAAAGCATGTTTGGGGGTGCAAATTCGTGTGCACGGGCTGGGAACCAAACAAGTGCCTTGAATAATGCAGGAGAGGAGGGGCAGATTAGGATGCTTTCTCTGAAATAACTAATAGCAGCAATAAAGCAAACTCCTCCAAGGGGTTCCAGCCCATTTGTCAGGCTGCAGGCAGAATTTTCAGGCCTGTACCCGAAGCTCCCTCGTTGCAGCCCATAAATAAATTAGTGCCTTGCCTTGTCCCACTCCTAAATCCTTCCCCTCTCTACCTGGCTTCGCTGTCCTGCACCCCTGAGATGCCTCTCTGGCTACAACCAGCTGGGTGCTGTGTTTAGGAGCAGGATTTGTGTCCATATTCCTGCTGGGAAAGGGGAAATATTGCCTGTTTTCCCAGGCAATGGGATCCCTGCACCAAAACCCCACAGTCTGCCCATAGACCTCTTTAAAAACACAGAGCAGCAGCTCAGTCTCGTGCCAATGGTTTGGGAACGGTCCCAAAACTGAGGTGGTGAGTTAAATACAGGAAAATTGAAGACATTTATAGGGCCAGAATCCAGACACACACCACACACACAGGGATTCTGGAAGCAGCAGGAAGGGGAGGATGAGAGCCCAGCAGAGAGGGCTAAAAGGTGTGTTCAGCAAGAGATGATTCAGCCAGAACAGAAATCACCCCAAAATTCAGCAAATTGAGCAGCCTGGGCTGGTGGAAGTTGTCCCTGCCCATGGCAGGGGGTGGAACAAGGTGGGCTTTAAGGTCCCTCCCAACCCAACCCATCCTGTCATAATTCTAGGAAACCTCAACCTAATAAGTGGGAATGGAATCTCTTGTGCTGGTTTGATGTGTTACCCCCTAACCTGGGGCTGGACCCCCCTCCAGCAATGCTGGGAGACCCCCAAAGACCCCCAGAGCAGAACAGGGAGAGCCAGGAGTGAAGTTACTGTGGAGAACCAGCAGACAGAGGGGTTGGAATCAGTCCAGTGCAGAAATTAGGATTCTACTCATGCACTTCTCATAAAAAATTAATTAGTGATTAATGGCTAAAGCTGCAGTCACGGAAATTTGGGAGGCAATGTGCCAGCAATGCATTGGTGTCACCAGCTGGAGAAGGGCCTGTGCAGGGGGGCAGGTGGCACTTGGGGACACTTCAGTGTCCCCACATGGGAGGTGGATGGGCAGCTCTGGGCACTGAGGAGGGTTTAGTGAGGTAACAATTTAAGTGGCACTAACCCAGTGCTTCCTGCCCAGATTGAGGGAGGATTCCCAGCAGAGGCCACATTCCCAAACTCCTCCATCACCAGTTCTTCTGCCCAGCAAATCCCCAACATAGGATTGTTCCCCAAACTCCCAGCCCACCTTCCTCCCTGGCAAAACCTCTCTTTTTTTCAGGCAAGGTCAGTTGGCTGAAGACAAAAATATCTGAGACAAAGGATCAATTTGATGAATCTCCAGCCGGAGGAAGAAAAATGTTGAAAAATCACTGAAAGCTCATTTTGTCATTTCCAACAAAATAATTTTTGTTTGGAGTAACTTCGAGCTTGGGAATGTAACTTAGTTTACACTAAAAAATGTTTTTTAAAGGTCAAATGGAAATAAACAGCTTGAAGACCCAATGTTATATGACTGGCTTGAGTTTTTCTTCCTCAGTGACAAGCAAATGGAGATTTTTTGATTTTTCCTTCCAATTCAAAACGGGAAAATTATTTAAAGTTGGTTTGTTGTTTATTTTTTAAGGGGAAAAAACCATTCCTGTGCAGCACAAATTCACCTGAATTTTGGTTTGGGGCAAAAGAAAGCACAAATAACAAAGGGAGAGGATTGTGCAGAGGGAGGAACAGGAGACCTGTTTAACCAGAATCATTCATTTCAAACCATCTGTGGCTCCACAGAAAGAAGGTTCTTAGACATTTCA
This sequence comes from Pachyramphus minor, assembly GCA_013397135.1. Lineage (NCBI taxonomy): Eukaryota > Metazoa > Chordata > Aves > Passeriformes > Tyrannidae > Pachyramphus > Pachyramphus minor. Next base: position 97,213 of record VYXB01001644.1, read on the forward strand.
GGGGTACTGGAGAAGAATCAAAGCTCAATTGATGAAGTCAACTGATTGAGCAGGAGCAGCTGAGGGANTCCCTTTCCAACCTTAATGCATCTGGGGTTCTACAAACACACACTCCCACCCAGGCTGCTGGAGCCTGTGAGCCCTCCCAGAGCAGCTACACGAGCCTGGTTAAAACCATTTCCCTGGGAATAATGTTCTGTGTGAAGAGGAATTTGCCTCTTTGGTGGAAGAAGAGGTGGGAATGTCGACAGGGGAGGGAGGGGGGGACAAGCACAGTGGTGTGGAATTACAGAATCAGAGAACCATGGATTGGTTTGGGTTGGAAGGGACCTGGAAGACCAGCTCATTGCAACCCCCTGCCATGGGCAGGGACACCTTCACCTCTGGGGAGAGGCCATCCCTGCACACTGTGGGTCTGTGTTTCACCCAGCTCTGAGGTTCATTTGTGATCTTCAGGTCCTGCTTTTCCTGCTCAGTGTTTTCCACCAGCCCCAGGAGGTGCAGGGCTGAGTGTTGGACAGGGAGGGCTCAGGGTGACGATGTTCTCTCAGTGCCCAGGGTGAGCACTGACAGCCCTTTCTCATGCTCAGAACTTCTTTGTTCCAAGCAAGGCATGAGGTTCTCCCCTCCAAAGGGCATTGCCAGGGAGACATCACCTCCACAAAGCATTTTGCACTTTCCAAAGAGCATTGCCAGGGAGACACAGCCTTTCCAAAGGAACATGTCAGGCAGTTTGCCTGCAGAACAAGAGTCTCTCCTCTCTGGGGGTGACTTGGGGCAGGTGGGACTTTTCCCAAGGCCTTTTACAAAATTGCAGCTTCCTCTCTGCACCCACAGACACCTCCACAGGGATCCTGGGCAGGCAGCCCAAAAACTGGGAAAAGCCACCAACCACAACAATATCTTTGGTGATTCCAAGTTTCTGCTCAAAGTACTGTGGCAGCAGGAACAGGACACACAGCCACGACCTGACACTAAACCTGACAGGCTGGGAGAGCTGGGGGGGGTCACCTGGAGAAGAGAAGGATCCAGGGAGACCGGAGAGCCCCTTGCAGGGCCTGAAGGGGCTCCAGGAGAGCTGGAGAGGGACTGGGGACAAGGGATGGAGGGACAGGACACAGGGAATGGCTTCCCACTGCCAGAGGGGAGGGAGAGATGGGAGACTGGGAAGGAATTGTTGGCTGGGAGGGTGGGGAGGCCCTGGCACAGGGTGCCCAGAGAAGCTGTGGCTGCCCCTGGATCCCTGGAAGTGTCCAAGGTCAGGTTGGATGGGGCTTGGAGCAACCTGGGCTGGTGGAAGGTGTCCCTGCCGACCCTAAAATGTGGGAGTGGATGGCAAAAATGTGTGTTCTTTGGTAGTGGTCAAATTGGCAATAAAATCATAGAATCAAATGATGGTTTGGGTTGGAAGGGACCCTAAAGCCCATCCAATCCCACCCTCTGCCATGGGCAGGGACACCTTCCAGTAGATGGATCCTCTGCTCCCGGCCCCTGAAGGTCCCACATCCATTGGTCATTTCCTGCTTTTCTGTTCTGAAGCAAAACTGGCCCAGGCTCCTCCATCACTGTGCCAAACCCCCTCCCACCTGTGGGATGGGGATGAGGTGGAGTGTCCATACCTGTGCTGGAGGGAACATCTCCCTCCATCTGCTCATGCCTCAGTTTCCCAACTTGGGAAACTTCCAAGCTCTGGTCTGAGAGTGAACCCACAGTGTGAAACCAGTTTGTAACTGGGAACTGTGGGTTTGAACACAACCCCAACCCTTGGGTGTGGGAAAACAGCCATCCCAGGAGAGGGACATTCCTTCATAAACCCTGTGTCACCTCTGTGACTAATGAACACAATTTTTCCTCCATGGAAAGAAGGCAGGTACAAGAAGAAAACAAAAGCCACCATTTCCCAACCAAACCCTGCACTTTTGGTTTTAAATAAAGCACAAAAGATTCACAGTTTTGTTCGCTTACTGCACAAAAACAGAGGAAGATCTTTGCTCAGATATTCTCTATTTGCTGCTGGGCTCTGCTGTTTCTTGATAGAGAATCTAATTCATTTGTGTGCCTGGAGAGAAATCCAATAGGGAAGAGGCCCAGGATCAATACCTGGACCAGCACAGTGCTCAAAGAGTGGGACTTGGAGCTTCCAGAGAGCCAGGAAAAACAGCTCCTGGCTTGGAGTTGGAGTTATTACAGCTCCTAATTATTTATGTGATCGTGGTCTGAGAAATCTATGAGCCAACTGTGCTAAAAACACAGAGGGAGGATGAAAAGATGGGAAGACTTTGCACCAACAGTTGGATGTGGAGAGGAGAGAACCCACTGAGCTCTCTGTGCTGGGCAGTAAGTGCTGAACAGTGATTTCCCACGTGGCAGGGAAAGGCTGTCAGGAAAGGAGGGTTTGGGGAAGGCTCTGGGTTTGTCTGCACAGAGTTGCCATCGTTGTAAGGAGCAGCACAAAAATCCTGGGCTGGAAACCTCGTGGGTGGGTGATGGGGTGGTGTGGACAGGTCTCTTGGGGGCACTGGAGTGGGGTAAAGGGAGCTACAGGAAGATGGAGAGGAACTTTTTGCAGGGGCCTGGAGGGGCAGGACATGGGGGAATGGCTTCAAACTGAGAGTGGGTTCAGATGGGATATTAGGAAAAAAATCTTTATTGTGAGATGGTGAGGCCCTGGCACAGGGTGCCCAGAGAAGCTGTGGCTGCCCCTGGATCCCTGGAAATGTCCAAGGCCAGGTTGGATGGACCCCTGAACAACCTGTGCTGGTGGAAGGTGTCCCTGGTTGTGGCAGAGATGGCACTGGATGGGTTTTAAGGTCCCTTCCATTCTATGATTCTCTGACTGTCTGGGGATGATGGTGAAGATCCCCCAGTAGGTCTCACAGGCCTAGAAAGCCAAGGTAAGGATCCCAAGCTGGACAGAAATGAGGAGGAACCAGCACATCCATGTGGGGAAAAGCAGCCAGGAGAGCCCAGCTTTGCCATAGCAGGCCCTGATTGTCCCTGCCAAGCATCACCTCCCTGCTGAACCAGGGACCATCCCCAGTGACACCAGAGTGCAATGGTTGCCCCTCAGTGTGGCACAGATTAGAGCCAGCTTTGTGTTTGTGTCCGCAGCTCTCCAGTGTGTTTGCAGGGACAACACAAGCACAGCCACGAGCTGGAGCAGAGCTGGCTCTGCTCCCAACACAAACCAACACACACCTCTGCATGACAGCACCAGCCCAGCACTGACAGCAGCCTCCTGTTTGGAGACAGGGGTGAGACACCAGGTCCTTCTTTAGGAGGCAGTGGCTGAACAAACCTCGAGAGCAGCTTTGCCCAAAGTCTGCAGCAAAAACCGCGCTGGAGAACAGGCCCTGTGTGTGCTGGGCTGCAGCAGAAACAGGGCCAAGGGAAACGTTCTGCCCCTCTCCTCTGCCCTGGGGGGACTTCACTGCAGTGCTGAGAACCTCCTGGACACCTCCCCCAGCCCAGAGAAGCTGTGGCTGCCCCTGGATCCCTGGAAGTGTCCAAGGCCAGGTTGGATGGGGCTTGGAGCAACCTGGGCTGGTGGAAGGTGTCCCTGCCCATGGCAGGGGTGGAAATGGATGAGCTTTAGGGTCCTTTTCAACCCAAACCATCCTGTGGTTCTTTGATTCCATTGTCTTTCTATCCCCACTCTCTCACCTGCCTTTCTCATGCTGCCTTTGTAGATGATTTTATTCACCTAGAGTTGAAAACCTGTGGGGATACCTGTCTTTCAGTACGAATTTATTAATGTATAAATATCTCCGACAACTTCTCCTTAAAAATTTAAGAAAATGCTCACTCTCCCTCCCTCCCTTCCCAGGGCCTGAAAGTTCAGTGCACACATAAAACAGAGCACGAGGAAACCCATTCAGCCCTCAAAGAAATTGCTGTGCTGAGACACAGAACAAAGGTAATGAATAAATAAACAAATAAATAAATGCTAGGGGTACTTAAGGGTTGGAACTGGATGGTCTCTAAGGTCCCTTCCAACCCAAACCATGCAATTCCATGATTCAGGTTGTACCTGGAGGAGCAGGAGGCTCTGTTAGCATTCCTTTGCTTTCTCTTGCTTCCAGGAGAATTCCCTCATGCTCCTCAGAAAAAGAAGGAGGGGGTGACTTGCTTTGTCCCATGGAAATTCTCCCCATGCTGCCTTTAATATTTATCTGCTGTCTCAGAATTGCTGGAGGGACCCAGCTGAGTTGCCATCTCAACTCTTCTTTCACCTTTGAACTTCCCTCTGGTAAATTTAATTCTAATTTCGATTGAAATGCTTCCAAAGCCAAATCTTGAGATTTTTACAGCACACTAAAAACTGCTCTCAAGGTTTCCTAAAGGAAACCTTACAAAAAACACAGTAAACACCCTTCTCTTACTCCAGAGCCACCTCTGTCCTCAGCAAAGCTGATGTGAAACGTTAAACCAGATTTTACAGCTCTGTGCTTCAGTTCCTGTGTTTTTGTAGCTGGGAGTGGAAGCACAGGCACATCCACATTCTGTCCTTCATTTCTTGCTCTCCCTAACACTAAATACCAATCAAGATCCTGCAGAGAGCTCGGGGCAATGTTGCACTGCTGAATATTCACCTATTCCTTCTATTTTTCTTCCTCATTGTTGCTGTTCTTCTTGCTCCCCATATTTGCATGAAAACAATGCTTTATTGCTCCTGTCCCCAGTGTGCTGCTGCATTTAAAAGTTTCAAAGTTATAAAAATGGCAGGTGATGAATAAGCACTGGAAGAGATGTGCTTAGTAATTAAAAATATGGGGATATTTTCAGCTGTTAAATACAGTCCATGACAATAAACTGTGGTGTTTCTGAGCAGAACCTTCCTGGGAGCTGCTCCCACATCCCAGAACTGTGGTTTGGGTGGGAAGGGACCTGGAAAACCATCCAGTCCCACGGACAGGGACACCTTCACTAGACCACATTGCTCCAGCCTGGCCTTGGACACTTCCAGGGATCCAGGGGCAGCCACAGCTTCTCTGGGCAACCTGTGCCAGGGCCTCCCCACCCTCCCAGGGAGGAATCTCCTCCTAATATCTCTTCCCTCACCCTCCTTTCCCTGCAGAGCTGCCAGCCAGTGTTCCCAGTCCATCATTCACAACAAGCAGCTCACCCTCAGCCCTGCAGCAGAGGTACCTCCAACACACAGAAATCCTTCTCTGCTCCTCCACGTGGGGACAGCCCCTGATCCACCACAGTGGGGAATGGCTGGGAAACAGGAATTGCTTTTTGCCAAGTGTTGAGAGCTTTCCCCCTTCCATTTTCACTCCCTGCTGATGTGAAAACAGGAGCCTTCAAAACTCTGATGAGAAAAGCTGCAGAGAAAGGAGCTGTTCACCTGCCTGAGGAGAGCCCAGAGCTTGGATCCTTTCACCAGAACTCACAAGTCTCAATTTGAGTCCATTTTCTCCCTTTTATCTGATCCAAACCAACCCTCCTTCAGTTTAGAGCCATCCCCCCTCGTCCTGCCATTCCACGCCTTGTAAGAGGCTGTGATTTCTCAGGGCAGTAATCCCTGCCTGGCTCTCAGCTCCCCACATCCCCATCCCAGGAGATCCATGCCCATTCCTGAGCCAGCACCTTCTGCACAGCCCCTGCTCTATGGGAGACTCTTCTTTGGAGCCCCAGGAACTTGGGCCAGCTCCAGCATCACCATCCTTTCTTCTCACCATCCCTCCTCTCATGGCCAGAGCCTCCCTTGCAGCTCCATCCATGTTCTCCCTCTGAGCCCTTTTCCCAAGCTTCAGGCTGGGGAGGCCTCAGCTGTTAAATCCTGAAAGCTGGTGATCCTGCCTGGAAAACACATCCTTGTGTGTCCTCCTCACATGAATCCCGTGCCTGGGAAGCTCCAGAGTGTGACTGACAGAGCCCTCAGGCACAGCCATTGTCTGACTAATGACACTCCTCTCTTTCCTTTCTCTCCAAGTGATGAGCAGATTGGCAGTGCCTTGATCAATACAGATTATGGGGATCAAATCTTCATCTCCTGTTAAATTTGCTCTCTAATGTGTTTCCTCTACTTTTGTCCAGCCTTTAAATTCCTGTCTTTCCCTTTCTGCTTTAATTATTTATCTCAACGACATCATTAACTCCCAAGCATCTTTTGGATGGGGTTTGTTTGTGTTGCAAGACTCAGAGTAAACCAGCATTGATTTTTGAATGCTGCTCCTCCACTGCGAAGTCACTGTGGACAAGTTACAGTCTAAAAGCTACAGATTTTGGCTCTGATCTTCTCTACACAGACACAGCTCTTCTGTTCTTCATTATCAGCCAGTTTAGTGGGAAGGGAATTACCCTCTGGAATTGCTGCCCCACTTGAGGCCTTTTATATGCTCTATTTTGGAGACAAATCAGAGGCAGACAGTGGGTACAGGACTTATTAGCACTAATTGCCTCCCAGAGTGAGATCAAACATCCAGATCACTAAAATGTCCTGCTCTGTTTTCATAATGGCCATTTAATTCAACGGACACAAGTGCAGGGAACTTTTCCAGGGAAAGGTAATACATGTAAATTGAAAGTGTAATGGGATATTGGGACACATTATACCCAGCAGGTCTGCCAGATGTGATTAAACTCAGTCCCTTCACAAAGGGATAATAGAGCTCGTGTAGAGCAGCAAAATAAAACCCTTGTTCTTGTGTTAACACCAAACTGACCTTATAAGTACTGAACAAATCCAAATTAACTTTGCCCATCCAGTTTGGGAAAATCCAAGGTTTATTGCTCCAGACATCAGGAGAGGGTGATTGTTCATGGTTTCCAGTGATCCAACCTGATTGAAAATCTTATTTTTGTTTGGTTTTATTTAGTTCCTGATGTCTGATAACCACCCCCTGGAATCAGTCCCTCTGGTTCCACCCACTCAGAAACATCTGGGCAGCTGCTGGATTGGAGCTGTGCTGGTTCTGGAGCATCACAGAGCTGGAAAATGGAAGGAATAGCCAGGAATTCAGGCTGAGCAGAGGCAGAATGTTCATGAAGAAGCTGGAGGGGGGGGAAGTTTGGCAGAGGAGGAATTCGAGAGCCAGCAACAGCCCAGAACTCGCCATCACAGAGCTGCAGTTCCTTGGGAGAGACATTTACAGCTCCCCGAGGGAGCAGAGAAGGACCTGATCAGCTTTTCCTTCCATCCTCCCCTATTCCCTACTGTCTAGCTCGCTGTTATCCCATTTTATGGACACGTGGATTCACCGCTGGCTCCAGTCCTGCTGCTGAACCCAACGTCTCCCACCTGGCTGCTTTTAAACCTTCCGCGGAGCACAACACACAAATAATAAACCCAGGAACATCACCAGCTGAATCTCAGTGCCCCTGAGGGCCAATTTCCTTGTGCTTTGTTTCCTTTGCACAGCCTGGTTGGGGTAATCAAACAATTAGGGACTTGCTAATGACCCAGTTGAATGGCTCCTGTTAATGCTGCAGGCATAAAACATCATGTTCTCCTGATTTAAGCTAAATCTCCTTAGTTTTTGGCTTTCTCCTTCATTTTCCAGGCTGGATTCAAAGCCAGAATGTCAGCTGGAGATTCTGAACACTTTATTTCTGTGGGTTTGCACGTGATCTCTGTGGTGACCCCAGAGAAAGAGCAAAGAGACTCAGAGGCCTTAGGAAGGATCTGCTTGTCCTGTAACAGGTTAATGGAAAGAGAAGAGGAAGGAACTATGCTGGCAGGAGGAGAAAAACCAGCAGAAAACTCAGCCCTGCTTTGCAGGCTCTCACTATTTTATAAGGAATGCAGAAACATTAAAGCCTCAGTTCTTCAGCCCTGGGAAATTCGCAGGTAGTGTTGAACAAACAAGAACTTTAAATCTTGCAGCTCCAGAGCAAAGCTCTCCTAAAGCTGGGAGCAAAAGAGAGAAGAAACCCTGAAATATCGCTGAAAACAAAAATCTCTTTATTCTTTCAAGGCTTGATTCATATTTTCCCGTTTGGGCCAGGACAGGGGCTCCCAAATTCTCTCCCTTTGCTGCTCTGCAGTGGGTTTGCAATAGTTTTGAAAACTGTGGCTCCACAAGGAACTAATTTCCCAGGAAGGAGGGATATAAACCAAGCTGGAGAAGAGGCAGGAGTGCAGCTTTCCCTGCCCTCAGCTCCTCAGTACCTGGTGCCCCCTTGGTCATCACTGATCTCTCCTGCTTTGGCAAAACTTGCAGCCCATCTCCATCAGAAGGATATTCCCCCTTTCCACCACTTTCTTTTCTCAGGTAGAGAGATTCCAGACAGATGAGATGTACCTGTCCTTGGCTGGGGATGGAATCTGGAGCCTGAATTCCTCATTTACCTACAAAGGTGAGTCCTGCAGCAGAGCTGGGGTCTGTGTTGAGTGTCATGTCCTGGTGAGAGGGAATATGACCCAGGGCTATTTTGGACTCTGTCACAGAATCAGAAAATGAACCAGGTTGGAAAAGACCTCTGAGATCATCAAGTCCAACCCCTGATCCAACCCTGCTGTGGTTCCCAGCCCATGGCACTGATGCCACATCCAGTCTCACCTTAAACACCTCCAGGGATGGAGAATCCCCCCCCTCCCTGGGCAGCCCATTCCCATGGCTGAGCACTCCCTCTGGGAAGAATTTCTTCCTGATATCCAACCTAAACCTCCCCTGGGGCAGCTTTAGACCGAGCCCTCTTGTCCCACTGCTGGTTCCTGGGAGCAGAGACCAACCCCCACCTGGCTCCAACCTCCTGTCAGGGAGTTNCTGCTGCTGCCACACTCTTCCTCAGCCAGGCCAGGATCCATTGGCCCTCTTGGCCACCTGGCCACACTCTGGCTTATCTTCAGCTTCCTGTCACTCCAGACTCCCAGCTCCCTTCCTGCCTGGCTGCTCTCCAGCCACTCTGTCCCCAGCCCGTGGAGCTGCCGGGGGTTGTTGTGGCCAAAGAGCAGGACCCGTCACTTGGCCTGGTGGAACCTCATCCCATTGGAATCAGCCCAAGTCTCCAGTCTGTCCAGGTCCCTCTGCAGAGCCCTCCTGCCTTCCAGCTCATCAACACTCTCCCCCAGTTTGGTGTCATCTGCAAATTTGCTGGTGGTGGACTCAATCCCCTCATTTAAATCACCAATAAAGATATTAAACAGGACTGGGCCCAGCACTGATCCCTGGGGACACCACCAGTGACCAGATCCCAACTGGATGCAGCCCCATTCCCCCCACTCTCTGGGCCTGGCCTGGCCATGGCTGTCTTAAGCCAATCTGTGCTGAGTTAAGCTGAGATGAGCCTGATGTGCCACTTTTGCCTCTTTTACAAAGCCAAAATGGCCTGAAGTCAATTTTGAAGAGTGTGATGGAAACTAATTCTGATGGAAACAAATTCTCCAGCCTCGCTGATCTGTGCATGGACAAGAAGATCCACCACACAGAAGGTAAATCTCTGGTAAATGGCAGCTGAGCAGGCACCAGGGAGGCAGCCCAGGCTCCTGCTGCCATTGCAGCACCACCTACATGTCCCTGACACAGCACAGCTCGTGGTGCCAGGCCCCAAGGAAGCACAAAACACAGCTGGTGTTTGGGGTGTGCTGGAGGTCAAGATTAAAACATTTAAATGCAAATGTATTCAAATGAGACACAGGCTTGGCTGAACTGCTGAACCTGAGCATCACAGCACTGGGAATGGGCTGGGTCACCCCTGATTCCCAACATCCATTCCAGCCTTGGCTGCTCTCCAGCTCTGCCATTGGAATACAATTAATGGCATCTCCAGCACAAGGCTTAGAGCATCATGACTGGGCTAATTCTTAATAATCAAAGTTTTCTTTTCTTCTTTATGGAGACCTCACTGAACTGACTGGATATACCCAGTCCCTGAGATGAATCCCAGCCCTTGGGAATTCAGACAGAGAGATGGAAAGGACCAAACCCACAATGGAATCAATTCTCAGCTTAGTATAAACGGCCTCAGCCTCCCACATTTCTCCTCATTCTGATGTTTTAATTGCCTTGGGGAGGACAAGTTGTTTTAGAAAGGAACTAGACAAATAAATCAACCCAAAAGATCTGGATTGATCCCCTCAAACAAAAGAAAAAGAGGCGGTTCAGTTAAAGAAGACAAAGAAACTTTGAATGTTAAGAATTAGCCCACTCATGATGTTCTAAGCCTTGTGCCATTAATTGTATTCCAATTGCTCCGAGCTGGGGAGCAGCCAAGGCACTGATGGACTTTAAGACAAAGGAGCTGCTACTTTGTGCAAATTGTCCTGATGGGCCAGTGCTCACCCAGGATGCCCCAGGCCTCGAGGAGTGATTTTACCCTCCCAGGCACTTTTGGCATTAAGGAAGTTGTTTCCAAGGCAGCAGCACTGGAAAGGAGCTGCCCGGGGTGAGGCAGCTTTGAAAGGGCAGCAGCGAGGTGATGAAGGGAGAAGGACATGGATATTAAGACAAAGAGGCAAGGATGGCTCCAAGTACACAGGGAATTGTTTGGATAGAGCTCTTCCAGCTCTCCAGTTTTCCCATTCAGGAAAAGAAGCAGCATAACCATCTCCTGTGGCCAATCTGCTCCTGGTGTGTCAGGAAGGGCAGGGGAGCACTGGAAGTGCTGCCTCCTCTGAACAGCCCTCTGGGCTCAGCTGAGGGGGGACTGGAGGCATTGCATGGAGGGATGTGCCTTCAGCCCCATCTCCAGGTGTCCAGGGCTGGGAGAGGACAAAACCCCCCCTGAGAGTTGAACACAGTGTGTGGATTGGAGGGATTGAACAGAGGGATGTCCTTCAGCTTCATCTCCAGGTGGGAAGAGGCCAAAAAACATCCTGAGAGTTGAACACAGTGAGTGGATTGGAGGGATTGCACAGAGGGATGTGCCTTCAGCTTCGTGTCCAGGAGTCCAGGGCTGGGAGAGGCCAAAAAACACCCTGAAAATTGTGCACAGTGGTTGAAATCATTGCACAAAGGGATGTGCCTTCAGCCCCATCTCCAGGTGTCCAGGGCTGGGAGAGGACAAAAAACCCCTGAGAGTTGAACACAGTGAGCTGTGGCAGCACTAAGGAAGACAAAGCTGCAGCCAGGGGTGTGGAGAAAGCACTGATCCTGCTCCACTCAAATAAAAACGCGCTTGGAAGTGGGTGAGACAAGGAAATTGCTTCAGAGCAACCATTTTCCCATTCTCAGGGAAACAAAAAGCTCTTAAAGGGAAACGATGGAACAAACTGGGCCCCAAGGGCAAGTAACACTACATGGAAGGCAGATTAGGAGTCTCTGCCCATGCCTGGGAAACATCCAGCTTTAGCTAATGAGCTGTTTGTGAGACACCACAAACAAAGGCAAACAAATAGAAATAACTGCCTCAAGCTGCAGCTCTTAGGGAGACTTTTGTATCTGCACTCCCAGGCTAAGAAAGAGATCTAAGGATATCAAACTTCAGTGATAGTCCTAAAGTTAAGTTTTCTCTTCTCTTCATGCAGCCTGCCAGTGTAAAGCTTTTTTTTACAGCTTCTGCTTGATCTGTGTTCAGCTGTGCTCTCTCTGAGGTTTTTCATTACTTGGGATTACTTATTAAATTCTTTGTGTGAGTAAAATTCCAAGTGGAACTGAGCTCTGACTGCAGGGTATTGTGCTTGGTTAGGAGCTGCAAAAGGAGGCACATGGAACAAAGGGCTGTGATGCCCAAATTCTGAGAATGAGAAGGAGGAACTGTGGGCAGAGCAGACCTATGAGATGTGATGATTTTGTCCTCAAGGATTTCTCAACAGCTCCATGAACAGAGCACAGGATTAGGACATGAAAGCCCTAAAGCAAATCACTGCTCTGTCCTGGGTAGAGCAAAGACTTGAACAAAACCGTTATTGCAGGGAAGGAGAAAACATTCAAATGTTGTCTCATTGCTCTGGATCACGAGACAGGTGCTTCTCCAAGCAAAAATCCAGCTGGATCCATGAAATACGAGACTCCAAGGCCACTGGTTTCAAATCTGGCATCATTTTGCCCCCTTTATGACTTTGATTCAAAGTCTCTCCCCAGATTTCCTACAACTACATGTGACTTCCTGCTAACCTGGCTGTGGTTAAAAATGGATGTTCTTTGGTACTGGTCAAATTGGCAATAAAATCATAGGATCAAATAATGGTTTGGGTTGGGAGGAACTTTAAAGATCTTCCAGTCCCAACCCCTTTCCATGGGCAGGGACACCTTCCACCAGCCCAGGTTGCTCCAAGCCCCGTCCAACCTGGCCTTGGACACTTCCAGGGATCCAGGGGCAGCCACAGCTTCTCTGGGCACCCTGTGCCAGGGCCTCCCCACCCTCCCAGCCAACAATTCCTTCCCAGTATCTCATCTTCCTAATATCTAATACATTAACAGCTATAACTAGCAAACAAAGCATTCAAAAATAGAAATTCCTGAGTCATGAAGCAGCAAGGAACACACATGTCATGGAAATAGTTGCAATTTTTTCTGCCTTCTGTTTTCTTTAATTTGATTATCTCTGCTGCTTGGTTGGAGTTGGGGAATGATGGGGCTGAAGGCTGAACTCCTGCTCATCTCAGCAGCAGCTCTGCCTGGGATGAGGCAGGAAATTAGTCCTGTCCTCCCCTGACCTGCTCTGTAGGCAGAGCACATCAACCTGCAGATCAGTTCTTGGTATTCTTAATTACCCTGAAAGATTCCACATCACCAAGGGGAGGGTTTTGTTTATTTGGCCCTGCTGAGGAATCCTCCTTCCTGGAGTGTTTTACAATCACTTTAACCCCAGAAGTGCCTTGGCCCCGAGGTGGAGGAATGAGCTGCAGGTTTGGTGATGGCCAAAGGTGTCACATCACTGCAAACAGCTGAGAAATGGGAGATCCTTCCTCAACTTTTACCATTCTAATCTCAAATTATGTTGCTGAAGACAGTCTGATTTATGTGTCCAGAACAGAACATGATTATTATTTTCCGTGCCTTTCAGAAGCACCTGAGACAAAGCAAGGACCAAACAATGCTGCTACATCACAAGAATGAAATTGTCTCTTTATTTTAAAGGATCACAGTAAAATTAGCAGGCTTTGAATTCCACTGCTGCAAAGAGATTGGTTTTTTTCTTTAATTCTCCCCAAAGATAATTTGGATAATACAGGTTTTTTTTTAAGGACACAAAGTTGTCTAGTTACATTTCCTACTCACTGCAGGGAAAAATATGTTTTTAAATGGAAAATTATTCATTTTTAATGGAATCTGGATAGAAAGGGCAGTTAAGCTCCTTTAGAAATAATCAAACCCATATTATTGTCAACTCTCCTACACGTTTGCACAATAATTTCACAGTGATTTCAGAGTGATGTTCTTTCTCCTTCTCTTGCTGCAAAGTCTTTCTTTCTGTTGCCAATTCCCAGGAGTTTTGTGAGTTATGGTGGTTCTTTGCTGGGTGTTTTATGAGATAAATGCACTGTCCTGTTCACATTGCAACATTTTAGTTGAGTCATTTCTGCCAGGCAGCACATTGAGCATCGTGGAATGTGTCTCAAACCAAGCTCCCACTGATGAAGTTGTCATAAATCCTGGGCTGGGCTATTACCCAGCTTCTGTTTATAGGATATTTCAACCCTGTTCATGACACAGAGCCTACAAAACATCTTTAGCTCTTCCTCTCCACCTTCCAAGGCACCCCCTTCCCCCAGCAGCAGAACTGGAGACATCTTGGCTTCTTGTGGATCAGGGATGCTGGAACCACAGAATCCTAAAAGTTGGAATGGATCTCCAAGTCTAATCTCATTCCTTGAGGAACAGGGCTTAGAGGAGACAAGGCCACTTTTCCTGCCAGGAGAGAATTAAAGGTGTGAAGGTCTTTTTCCACAATGTCCATGGCAGGAGGGAACAGCCCCCCAAAAATCTCCTCAGCTGTCAAAGCTCCCTCTTCCTCCTCCTCTCCTGTGCAAGGCTCAGAGCTGAGGAGTGTGGAGAAGTCCCAGTCACTGATACCTGAGCTCTGAGTGAGCAGGAGAGAAAAACCCGAGTCTCCAGGTGACAAAAGGATTGATTCCAAGTGCCCTTCACATCTCTCCAAGGCCTGGCTGCTGGCAGAAATAACAACTGTCCATCAGCATCACCCTGCACCAAACCCAGGGGGTCAGTGACTGTCACCCATCCCCTGACACAGGGACAGGTCTGTGCTGTGACAGTGTTGGATCCAACCCAACACTTGGACCCAAGGATCTAAAAGGTCTTTCCCAACCCAAAGCATTCCCTGGACTCCCCTGAGTTCCCCACTGCCCCTCACTGTGGGATTTGCTGGGCTAAGGAATGGGAAGAAGGAGCCAGTTCTGCTCTGCTGCCTGACCTGCCCCAATTCCAGCTGCTCTGGGAGCCTTTATTCCCTGTCCAAGCTGCCCCAGGCTGTGCTGAGAGGGCAGTGATGCTGCCTTTGATTAGAGCTACATAAATAACTGATGTTTCACTTCACTGACCAAAACACCCCAACTGGGGGGAAAAAAGTTCTTTTTGATTTCTTTTTTCTTTTTTTTTTTACTTCCTGGTGTGATAAGCTCTCCAACAAAATTTCTTTCAGGTCAAATGAAATATTCTGTATTGTCTGCAATGAATTACTGCATTTAACTTTCAAATTGCAGCTTCCTTGCTTTTTGTTTTCTCATGGATGAATAGGAGGACACCCACTCAAAATATTGTTTAGAAAAGGCTGAAATGGGAAGTTTCAAATTTCCTTTCCACAGAAATGTGTTTAACATGAATGTGCAAATGCAATAAATCATTCCAATTCCTTAATTGTTGCCAAACCAAACATTTGAGTTATGAGTTTCTCTTTGTTTTTGCCTTCACTTTTGTCTGATCTCTGTTAGATTTCATAATTACTTCTATTTCTAGGTGAAATGTTTCACCTCAGGACACACTGCCATGATGAACAGACTAAAACAGGGTTAGAAACAGGATAAACAGCAGGTCCCCAAACAATTGGACCTCTTTGCTTCATCTTACTGGAACTGCCCCAGTATTAACACCCTCCAACCCTAACCCAACTACTCCTAATGGAATAATTCCACTCCCAACTCTTGGAGCATTTCCTCCAGCCCAGATCTGATTAAAGCCTCTTCCCTGCAGAGATTTAATGGCACCAAAAAAAAAGCACTTTGAGGCCTGATCTCAGTGAGGTGACTCTGGGTTTGTGGCACCTGTGGATGTAAAAAACCTGAGGATATTTGCCTGAAATACTGCTGGGTTTCAGGTCTGCTCTGTCCTGTTTATTCTTGCCCCAGACCTACCAGGGGTCAGGAACTGTTCAGACAATGCCCTTGGGGATGGGGGGAGGGGGT
>VYXB01001644.1:113239-212062 GCA_013397135.1 Pachyramphus minor
CTAACCCAACTACTCCTAATGGAATAATTCCACTCCCAACTCTTGGAGCGTTTCCTCAAGCCCAGATCTGATTAAAGCCTCTTCCCTGCAGAGATTTAATGGCACCAAAAAAAAGCACTTTGAGGCCTGATCTCAGTGAGGTGACTCTGGGTTTGTGGCACCTGTGGATGTAAAAAACCTGAGGATATTTGCCTGAAATACTGCTGGGTTTCAGGTCTGCTCTGTCCTGTTTATTCTTGCCCCAGACCTACCAGGGGTCAGGAACTGTTCAGACAATGCCCTTGGGGATGGGGGGAGGGGGTNTCCATCCCTCTGATCCCTGAGCAGACAAAGCCATACAAAGCTTTGCCTTGTAGGACTGAAATTATATCCTCCCAGTCAAGGACCAGTGTGTTTTATCACCAGGAAGGCCTCTGCTTCATTGGGTGACCTCAAACAAATCATTTAACTTTTAGCTGCTTGTGAACCCAGCTGGAAAACTGCACACAGACCCTTCCAGAGGCAGCTCCCAGGGAGCCACACGCTCCCATCTGAGCTTTCCTGGGGGAAATAAAGCACAAATGAAAACTGCAAACCATCATCAACCCCTAATAAATGTTTAAAACACAAACTGCAGCCAAGATAAAATGAAATTTAAACATGAAGCAAGCTGGACTAACAGGGTGGTTTTTTTTAATTTTTGGAAATTTTTTTTCTTTTTGGCTGTTATTTCTCCCTCCTCAACTCTTCAGGAATCTCAGTTCCTGCTTGGAAATTTTTATATTCCGACCATATGTGTTGGATGAACTAATTGATGAGCTGACAGGAGCTGCACCGTGCTCCCCATCTCAATGATTTCTTCTGGTATCTCTGGGACCCTGATAAAGTGTCACCAAAACAACCCAGCCCTTCCTTCTAGTGGAAGGTTTCCCTGTCCATGGAGTTGGATGGTCTCGAAGGTCCCTTCCAACCCAAACCTTTCTGGGATTCTGGGATTCCTTTACTAAAACTAGAGGAGGTGCAAACCAGCCCTGGCACTGGTGTTTTTGGCTGGTGGACCCAGCAGGGTGGGTGGGGCTCTCAGCTTTGTCTGGCTGGATGTTCAGGTTGTCTCCATGGGTCAGGAGCTGCCCAGGGCAGGGGTGGAGTCACAGCCCTGAAAGGATTTAAAAGCCCTGTGGATGTGGCACTTGGGGACATGGGGCAGTGTGGCCTTGGCAGTGCTGGGGATGGTTGGACTGGATGATCTCAGAGGGCTTTTCCAACCTGAAGGATTCTGTGATTCCATGATAGAATCAGATGTGGGTGGTGGGGCCCTGGCACAGGGTGCCCAGAGAAGCTGTGGCTGCCCCTGGATCCCTGGAAGTGTCCAAGGCCAGGCTGGAACAACCTGGGCTGGTGGAAGGTGTCCCTGCCCATGGCAGGGGTGGCACTGGGTGGGCTTTAAGGTCCCTTCCCATTCAAGCCATTCCATGATTCTGTGATCCTATGATCCTGTCAGCCTGGAATACACAACACGAGTATAAACATAAGATGTCAGACATTCCCAAACTTCTCCTGCCCTGGAAAGACATGGGGACAGTGTGTGACCACACTGACATCTTGAGCATTTAATTCTACAGCAAAACAAGAGACAACACAGGGACAGGTAACGAGATTTCCCAGGGCCAGGCAGGAAACCAGGACCACAGAAGGGTGGATAAGACCCATGGGGTAGCAGGGAAATGCCAAAGAGCTGGAATTTAGCTGGAATTTTTACTGGACATCTGGCATTGCCTCCCAACTCCCTCAGTGGGGACTCAGTGCAAGTGTTACTTGTATGGTGGGTCTGACCCACGAGATTCACAAGTTACAGCTCAGAGCAAGTTTGGAAGTGAAAAACTAATGAGATGTAAGAAAAGAAGAAGAAGAAAAAAAAGCTGCTGTGATCAGAGATGGAGTTAAATACCAGAAACAGTCTGAACATACAAGTTAAGGGAAGTCAAGCTGGGAAAGTGCTCTTAAGGTAATGAAAGAATGAGAACAAAATGCAAACTAAAAATGAGACGTTTCCCCCAGAACTCCCCCTGATGAAGAGCTGGTGGAGTTGTGCTTTGTCTTCCTTAAATCCACAATCAGATTTTGGGTTCAGGGCAGAGCAAGGAGGAATGAAGAGAGCAATTCATCAGGGAGCTCAGCTCCCAAGGAGGCAGATTATCTGCTGAAGAGGTGGTGGGAGAGAAATCAGAGAACAAAAGGTGAGGCAGCTTCCTAAAAATCAGAGACTAAACTCTGAAGAAGAAAACATTAGCAAAATACTCACTATTCTTATAATGTGCCAGGCAGGAGGGAAGGCAGCGACCTCAGAGTCACTTTTAATTTAGCACAGGATTCTAAATTGTGCTAAAAAATGCATCAGAACCCTTTGATTTTTCACAGCAGACCCAGAAGCTTGGTGGAAAAATAAGAAAGAAAGGAGAACCTGAGGGAAATAGCTAATGGCCAGTAAACCCTGGGCCTTATTCCAACAGAAATTCCTTCAGAAGTGAGAGTTTTGCTTCAAGTGCCTGTAGGGCTCTTCCCTCATTATTACTCCTGGGAGTCAATGGGTTTGAGCTGATGATTTGAAGGGATTGGAAATGTAGCCAAAGCAGGGCAGGTGTCAGGGTGAGGGTCCAGGGAGACACTGCCCAGTCAAGGGCAGTGGAATGTGTGGACACTGACTGGGCAGGTCTTGCTGGAAGTTCAGCCTGAACTTCATGCTTTTAAATTGAAAGCTGGATTTTTGGTGAACTTCTGTGCCAAATACTTCCTCCTCCTCTTCCCTTCTACATCAGTCATGGGATGGCACACACAGACAAACGTGGGGCTTCTCTGTGGAATATTAACACCAGCCATCCTGTGCCACTTTGAACAGAACATTTGGGAATTCTTATGAAACGTTTTGGAGGATTTAAGGAAATGTCACTCTTTCTACAGGCAGTCCATCATTTCCTGCTCAGTTCTGTGGTACAGATTCCCAAAATAAGCACTGCTGAAACACAGGCAGTGGGAAGGTTATTGTCTTCCCTGGCAAGCTGATAAACGAAGAGGCGAGGTTGTGAAACTGTGCAGGGATAAAACAGGAGAAAACTGATAAAACAGGATTTGAGGCAGCCTGGAGACAGTGGTGAAAGTGTTTCCTGCAGAGCAGCCACGTGACATCAGACAGGACAGCAGCATGTGAGTGGCCCAGGGCACAAAGAGGGGTTCCCCTTTCTCTAAAGCGCTTGAAGAATGAAAATCAAGTCTCTTGAAGAGTGAAAATCAAGTCTCCTGCCCTGACCAGCAGCAGGAATTTGACTGAACACGGATCAAATGGAAGTAGTGGTTTCAGCTGTAACTTCTCTGTGCTCTCTAAGCCAACCAGCTCCATTTTTTCTCTCAGGAGATCCACGTGATCACATCTCTCCCCACAACCAACATCTGCGCTGCTGAGTCCGTCCCACCTCCGTTTTCTCCCGAACTGATACGTCTCTAATTAAACTCTGAGCAATCATCCTCAACTCCTGTTTAGCTTCCAAATCTGATACTTCTATTCCAGGCCTGAATAATGGCAAGTGTGCCTGGAAGCTTCTCTGTTTTTTTCCAGCTCTGCTTGATCTAACACAAGGTAATACTGGTACCTAAAAGCCTGGTCTACCTGGAGAAAATCAAAGTCTTTGTAAAAGGGATTAAGGTTGTCCCTGTGGATTCAGTGATTGTCCTTTGGCCTGTTAAAATCCACATGTCAATGGGATTTACTTGTGTGGCCACTGAAGACATGAACAGGGTCTGTTCATTGTGGTCTGAGGAGTTCACAGGTTTTGTGCCTCCAGGGGATCTCATCACAGTCCTCAGACCTCAAAGAGGAGCTCAGCTCAAAGCTCAGCTCAGGGTACACGAAGCTAATCCACTCTGAGGCACTGCCACTCCCCACTGCCCCAGGATGTCCAAATTCTGCTGAATTTGGCTCAATAAATCCCAAAGTAGAATCCGAAGAGCCAAAGTTCTCTTGCCCAGGGTGAAGAAATCCAGGAACTCCTGCTCTGGGCTGGAGTTCCAGGAGTGTTCCAGGGTCTGTGTGTCAGAGGGCTGGTGTTGAGGGTTCTGTGCATCAGCACATCCCCTCAGAGCCAGAGCAGCAGGTCCTGCCCACCCTGGTGCTGTCAGACCTGCAGCCAAAGGGGGACAGAGCTGGAAGGGACAGCTGAGCACAGAAACAGCAACTGGGGAAATGATGAAGTCAGGAAAGTCCTGGGGGAAAGGTCTCAGCAAAAGGAGAAGGGGGACTTCAACCAGCCCCATTGTCCCTGGGGCCTTTGCTTCCCAGCTGTGGGGAAATGTCCTTGTGACAGGGGCAAACCCCACCCTCAGTGCTGTGGGAGGTGTAGACGAGGAGAAAGAGGCTGGGAAGAGCAGATTTAGGAACTTTGTGCCTCTATTCTGTCCCTCTGAAAGCTCTCACTGCACTGTCCCCCCTTTGGGTCCAGAATCCTTCTGCAGCTCCAGAGACCAGGAGCCCCCAAGGATGAGAGCTCTGCTTACCCTGCTGACATTGATGTTGAATCTGCTCCCCCTGAGCACCACCAGCATTCAGCTGCACTCACCCCTGGCACCCTGGCACCATCAGCACGATGGACTCCAGGCCTGGGCAGCACAGCAATGGAATGTGTTCTGTAAATTAACTCACTTGAGCTTCTGCTCAGAGCTGCACTTCACTAGGCTGGTGGCCAAGAGGGCTTTCTCTGCTGCCTCCTCGGTGGGAATGGCAGGAGGGACAATCCTTGTCCCAGCTGCTGCAGGATGGTTTCCCAAGGCTTGTTCTGCCGAGCTCCACGTGGAGCAACACAGCTCCTGCACTCTCTCTGTCAGCATAACACACTGATTCCTCCTCTGGTGAAGTTATTTTCCTTGCAATTACACTCTGCAAAGTTTCTCCTCTTGGTCTTCCTCACCTCCCTTCAATCAGTGACTCCTCCACCCCCTGCACTCCCTCCATCACCCTGAGAACACGAGGGATGCCCAGGGAAACATAGTGAGCCTGTTATTCCCACACACTCCAGCGCGGGGCCATCAGCACCATTCAGACTCTATCAGCCACTAACAACTGCTCTCTGAGAATTCTCTCTAATGAATTCACCCACCTATGGAGAAAGATCCTGCAGAACTCCATTTCCTTCCTCCTGCCTTTCTGCCAGCCTGGGAATTCCAATCCCTGCCTGTTTCTCCTCTTTCCTTCCCACAGGAGGGTGATTGGGAACCCTGCAGCCCCAAGTCCTGTTTAGCACGTGGATTAAAGGATTTCTGGCCATTCCTGGTGCTCAGGAAGGATTCCCACTGGCTCCAGCAGGCCCTGGATTTCTGGTGCCAAATCCCTGCTCAGTAACACCTTGCAGGCAGCTCCGAGGAGAGCCCAGATCCCAGCACAGCACCAGGGGACAGTGATTCCCACAGGAACCCATCCAAGGGCTGCAGGAGCTGGCAGAGGAGTTTGCTCCAGGGTTAATCATTCCTTGTTGTCTCTGCTGTGCCCCTGAACTCATCCCAGTGTGGGGCTGCCCATTGGGATCTACAGCAGGGCCACTGCTCCCAAGACCAGGCATCAAAGACACAACTTAAAGCCATTTATTGCAGGGAGTCACCTTCAAAGCAGGAGCTGGTGGAAGCTCTCCCCTCCTCACACCCTTGCCTGGAGCCTTCCAGCCTCTGCTGATTGCATTAATTTCCTCTGGAAATGCAGTAATGTCACCTGACATCTCTCAGGGCAAACAGTGGGAAACGATTTCAAGTTTTGCCCTCAATGAGAAGCAAATTGCTGTTCCCAGCCTGTGTTCTGGCCTGATGACACAATTGCATCGGGCACTGTCGTAAATCAGGGAGGAACAGACAGACAGAGGAGTCCCTGAGGAGTCAAACGTGGGGAACACACACCACTGCTCCCAGTCTGGGGTGAAACAGGAGCTGGCAAGTGGAAACCTCAGTGTCAGCTCTCCCTGACAGGTGAAAAACACTGTTATCCCTGCCCCAAACAAGCACAATTTATTCAGTGTGGGTTTATCCCTTTTTTTTCCCCTCCAATTTACAACCAATTTGTCTGAATGGATTTGACTGCAGACACATAACTATGGCAGAGCCCTAGAGAAGAAGCTGCTCCAAGTGAACTCCTCCTTCTACACACAAGGAGTTTGGATCTCACAGTGCCAGGGCCCTGCACTGCTCCAAGGTCCATCAGTGCTTGACAGACTTCCCAGCAAGCAAATCCTAAACCCTTATAATCCCTTACTAATGAGGGTCCTCACCAATCCTCATCTCCTGGTGCTTTTCCAGGCCAACTGTGTTGCTCTGTCTCCTTTCCTAAGAGTGAGAAATTCAGGCAGAGAGCAGGAAAAGGCCCTGCCTGTGGTCAGACAGGAGCAGGGATGGACCAGGAACCAAAGCCAAGTCTGCTGAGTTTAATTATCAGAAACAGTGAGTAGTTACTAATAGTTTTACTAACTCTTTTGATTAATTCTGTGGTGCCACATAAGAGGGAGGGGGTTCATTCCAGCTGCCTGCAGCAGCCTATGAATCCAAGCATGAGATTTGATTGTCTTTAGCTCAGCTCCCAATTCTAATAATGAGAAAATCCAGGGGCTATATTTAACTCACTGCTTCTGGGGAGACTTGTCACAGCTTCTTCCTTTCAGCTCTGTGTCTTTGTTCTCTGTTCTTATGCTCAACAAAATATTCCATGGATTTCTGTGTCTCTCCCTTTCCATGATACCTCTGTTCCCGTGGTTGAAGCAGAGCTACTTCAGGGGTGTCTTTATCTGAAGGGCTCACCTGGATCATATTCCATGGCCCAACAAGTGGTTCAGCTGCAGGATCTCAGGTTCAACTCCACCACAATCACCCCGTGGGAAATGCTGTGCTTGGAGTGAGAGGATGTCCAGTCACGTAACAAACACCTCAGTTTAGTTCAGAGATTGCAAGGAAAATTCAGAATCAACCTGAACTTTCCAACCAAGCAAAGGTCTCATGAGAAATGTTGGATATTGGGGGGTGTTTGAAAGAGTAAAAGCTGTTCTTTGGGAGGTTGGGATCAGCCTGATTTTACACAGCCATGTCCTCACAGAGCAGCAACCTGTTCCCTTGGATGATGAGATCTTAGGACAGAAAAGCATTTTGAGCCCATCTAGTACTTTTTTCTGAAGACAATTATTTAATGTTGCTTCCAGATGTTTCCTGCTGTGTCAGTACTGACAGCAATGAAGCTTTGGACAGACCCTGTGGCTCAACATCACACTCCTCTGATGTTACCTTGTTGTTCTGGTGCCTTCCCAGAGGCACAACCATCCTGACTCCAAACCTGTCCTGGGGTTTGAGGGCAGGGGCTGTAGGAGAGCAGAGAGGGGGGAAGGAAAGGGAGACCATCTACACTGCCAACATCCTCTGAGAATCAGAGTCAAGGAATGGGTTGGGGTGGAAGGGACCTTAAAGCCCACCCTGTGCCACCCCTGCCATGAGCAGGGACACCTTCCACCAGCTCAGGTTGCTCCAAGCCCCATCCAGCCTGGCCTTGGACACTTTCAGGGATCCAGGGGCAGCCACAGCTTCTCTGGCAACCTGTGCCAGGGCCTCCCCACCCTCCCAGGGAAGGATTTCTTCCCAATATCTAACCCAAACATACTTGCTTTCAGCTCAAAACCATTCCCCCTTGTTCTACACTCCAGGCTCTTGTAAATTGTCTCTCATTTTCTTTGACTGCAGCTGGTGCGAGTTTGTCCAGTACCTCCCACTGAGAGCGGGACTCTTCAATTTCTGGCCTTACCAAAGAGATAAAACTGGAAGAAAATACTCCTGGAGTGGTCCAAATGTTGAAATTGAGAAGTTACCTTCAAGAAATGACCCCACCTGCCCCCCAACTCCTTTTGCTTCACAAGAGAGCCCCCAAATCCTCCTCACAGCTCAGGGCTCACGGCAGCCAGAGCTGCACCAGCTGCTGGGGGAAGTTCTGCTTTTCCAGCTGATTTGCTGTTAAGGATTTGAAATCTGGGAGGTTGTTTTGCACAAGTTATACATTATAAAGCAACAGCAGAGAGGGTGAGGTGGAGGGGGTGTAAACAAACAAGCTGCTGGTGGCCCAAAGCTGCCATTTCTAATTGTTTGTTCAGCTCTGGTTGGTTTAGTGTTCACTCAGTGGCTGGGGCTGAAGCAACAGAAAGAAGCTGGAGTGGAGAAAACAGGGAGTTGTTGGAAAGGAACCATCCCCTGTAGCTCAAAACTGAAGTGTGGGTGTATCACATCAGAGATCCCCCAAATTATGGCAGCTCCTCAGAAAGCCCACCAGAGCCAGGACCCCAGAGGTCAGGGGGAGATGATGTGTCAACCCCCTGCCCCTGCAGCTGCACCAGGGCAGCTCTGTGGGGCTGTGCTGTCACCTGAGGCTTGAGATGGACCCAATTTCAAGCTACAAGTGGGGATCTGGCGCACTAAAAACCGAGGAGAGAGAAACAAGTAGATGGGGAAAGAGCAGAAATCACATTGAGGCTGGAAAAGCCCCCTAAGATCCACCACTAACCCAGCACTGCCAGGGCCACACAAACCCACACCCTGAGTGCAACATCCACGTGTTGTTGGATGCTGTGATGGTGCAAAACCTCTCAGGAAGTCCAGGAAAGCCAGTGCTCTGCTCCAATTCCCTGCCTGCCCCCAGCCCAGTGTGATCAGTCACTCAGGGAATTAGAGGAGGAAGCTGCCTGAAAGCACAATTTCAATTACTCTCAGCTCAAATGCTCCCCTGTTGAGGGCTCACTGGCAGCAGGCTGGGGCTGTGCATTGTGGGCACTATGATGGATTGGCCAATGCTTCCATTTTTAAATCATTTGTCCTGTTAAGCTCACTTGGAGCCAAGGTTTTTATGGAGCAGTAGTTGGCAGGGAAGGGGAAGCTCTTCTCAGAGCAAAGCTGGGACTCCAACGCAGCTCTGTGAGAGTTCACATGCCACAAACCTGCTTTTTCTTTTCCTTTTTACTGCATGTGGGAGACTTTATGTGTGTTCAAATCAAAGTTTGCACTGATGCTGCCTGGAGGGGATTAGAAATCCATAGATTTTATCTCCTTTTCATAATGTATCAAGATTCTTCCACTGATTTGGAGTTGTAACAAGCTAATTACTACCAGGGACTTTGGCAGGAATGTCCAGTTCAGGTTTGAGTAGCTCCTGAGATTCTATTAATGCCTTTCTTTTATGGGACATTAACTCATTTGGAACATGGTACCAAAAAAAAGAAAAGCAACAGCATCATTTCAACTTCTGCATCATAAGCTGATTTAATCTTTATTTCTTTTTAAAGTGATGGCCCAAGCACTTGGGAAATTACTGACAAAACTCCGTTTCTCACTCCTATTTCCAGTTTCTCTGCTGATGTAACACTGTTGTCTTCAAAGTATTTGACACTAACACTGAATTTGGCCATCAGTGGACTGAAGGAGACCCCCCATCCCTTCATATGGACATTTTGTTCTATTATTTGGCCCAGGGGCCACGTCCCTCATGCACAACATGGCTTTGTGCTGCAAAGCCCTGGATGAGAACAGCTTCCCAGCAGTAATTCCTGCAATACTTTCCTGGATGGCGTCAGGGAGCTGCAGAAATGGTGCAGAGGGGGAAAGGACCTGTAGCCTCAAGCCAGAGGTTTCAGTGACTAAGCAGGGACATCCAAGGACTCATTGACTGTTTGCATGTGGTCTGTGCTGGGCATCACATTTAGTATTTTTCACAAACTGGGGGCAAAGAAAAGGCTCGTGGGACTGAGGGCAAGTTGAGAAACCAAAGGAGATGGTTCTTCTTAGCTGGGCAGCAGGGGAGGGGATTCTGCCCCTCTGCTCAGGTGAGACTCCACCAGCACAGAAAGGACATGGAGCTGCTGGAGAGAGTCCAGAGGAGGCACCAGGATGGTCAGAGGGATGGAGCAGCTCTACTGGGAGGAAAGGCTGAGAGAGCTGGGATTGTTCAGCCTGGAGAGGAGAAGCTTTGGGGTGACCTGATTGTGGCCTTCCAGGACCTGAAGGGGCTACAAGAAAGATGGAGAGAGAATGGTTACATGGGATGGAGTGACAGGACAAGGGGGAATGGCTTCCCACTGCCAGAGGGCAGGTTAGATGGGATTTTGGGAAAAGAAAGGCAGAGAAAACAGTCTGCAAATATATGAGGAGCTGCTGCAGAGAGGACAGGAGCAGAGTGTGCTGTGTGACCAGTCAACAGGACAGGTAGAACTGGGAATAATGGGTTGAATGTCAAGGAAGCACTAAATAATATCCCCAGTAAGCACTGGAGTAGCCTGGGGGAATGGTGAGTCTCCACCAGCAAAGGCAAAGGCATGGATTAGACAAACATAATAACTCAGCACAGGAAACCTGCCTTGAGTGGGAAAAAGAGCTGTCCAAGCTCGGGGGGTTCCCTGAAAATCCTGGAACACTCACAGGTTTCCAAAGTGCCGTGCTGACCCTCTCTAAATGCTCTCCATCCATTACAACCTGCTGCTTCCATGGGCAGGGATCTTAAAATCTGCCACTTCCATGGGCAGGGATCCCATAACCTGTTATTTCCATGGACAGGGATCCTATAACCTGCCACTTCTATGGGCAGGGATCCTGTAACCTGTTATTTCCATGGACAAGTGCCTTCTAACCTGTCATTTCCATGGGCAGGAGTCTTAAAATCTGTTACTTTCATGGGCAGAGATCCTATAACCTGCCATTTCCATAGGCAGAAATCCTATAACCTGCCACTTCTATGGGCAAGGATCCTATAACCTGCCATTTCCATGGACAGGGATCTTAAAATCTTCCAATTCCATGGGCAGGGATCTTAAAATCTGCCACTTCCATGGGCAGGGATCCCATAACCTGTTATTTCCGTAGACAGGGATCCTGTAACCTGCCATTTCCATGGGCAGGGATTTTATAACCTGCCACTTCCATGGGCAGCGATCCTATGATCCACTATTTCCATGGACAGGTTCCTTATAACCTGCTGTTTCCATGGGCAGAGATCTCTGCATTAAAACCCTGATCCAGTCAACCACCAATTAGTTCTGCTACCCAGAGGGTGGCTTAAAACACCCAAAGCAAACCCCCCGTGCTATGTAAATTCTATGTAAGTAGCAGATGTAAATTAAGCTGCAGCAACAGATTGAGCCCATTCACCTCTGAAAAAACTTCTGAAGATGCTGAGATGATGTGTGGGAACAGCTTCAAACAGCAGCAGAGCGAGAGCTGCAGTGACTGGAAGGTGCTCCACAGCACAGCTGCTTTGAAGGCAACCTGTGGCTGTGAGAGCTGGAGGACAAAGGCACAAAGAAACCACCACGTGGGTGCTCCAGCTAAGGATGGAGCTGTTTTGATCTTAGTCTTAGTATTAGACCCTGAAGTGAAGTGTTTAATTAGGAGCCCTGTTTAGATTTCATGCCTGAGCTCTGTCCATAGACAGCAGGGAGGTGCTTCCAGAGGGATTTCAGTGCCCTTCATCCCTGGGTTCTGCAGGGATTTATTGCTCCTTATTTTCACTCAGCTGCTTCACTTACCACCATTAAGTTGGATGGGATGTGTCCAGACCTTTGTGACTCCTCCCTGGCTCAGAGCCTGGAGTTTTCAAGACTGTGACATTATTCCAGCACAATAAAAAATAATAACTAAACCACCTGTTCTAGGGACCATCTGTCTCAGGGGAGTAGTACAGAAGATGATTAACGCAGGACTGGAAAGGACATTCCAGCCAACTGCACCTTAAAGACCATTAACACCATTTTGTGAATCTACCCAAATTCATTTTAATGTTATATATATTTCTAATTCTCTGCTGCTGTGGCTGGGAGCTGTTCCACAGCCTCCTTCTCATTTTTTAGGCTATTTGGGGTTTTTTGTGCTCTGGCAGCCTTGGGGCTGTGCCCACTGCCCTGGGGAGCCTGTTCAGTGCCAACCACCCTCAGGGGGAAGAACCTTTTCCTGGTGTCCAACCCAATATCCAATCTGAACCCCCCTGATGCAGCTTCACAAAATTCCCTAGTTCAGAAGAGGACCGAATTCAGACCAAAGAGGTAAATAAAGTCATCCCTTAAAAATCTCTTATAAAATCCCTTATACTGGACCTGGTCTAACCCTTACCCTGGGCCCAGTAGAACCCTTATACTGGACCTGGTCTAACCCTTACACTGGGCCCAGTATAACCCTTATACTGGACCTGGTCTAACCCTTACACTGGGCCCAGTAGAACCCTTATACTGGACCTGGTCTAACCCTTACACTGGGCCCAGTAGAACCCTTATACTGGACCTGGTCTAACCCTTACACTGGGCCCAGTAGAACCCTTATACTGGACCTGGTCTAACCGTTACACTGGGCCCAGTAGAACCCTTATACTGGACCTGGTCTAACTGTTACACTGGGCCCAGTATAACCCTTATAGTGAGCCTGATCTAAATCTTTCACTGGGCTTGCTTTAACCCTTATACTGGTCCCAGTATATCCCTTAGAATGAGCCTGATCTCACCCTTATACTGGGATTAATGCAGCCCATATGCTGGGTCTGATCTAGCCCTTGTGCTGTAAGAGATCTATCCATTGCACTGGGATTGATCTCAGCCTTATTCTGGGCCTAATCCAGCCTTTATACTGGGCCCTAGGCCGTGCTCTGGCCGTGTCCCTGGCTCCCAGTTTGGCTGTTCCTGCCTCCCTCACAATCTGGAATTAGGATCTGACCCTGGTGGGGTGGGGGCTGCTCCCTGTCCTGGGCTGAACTGTGGCACTGGGAGCTAATTCAGCGAGGAAAGCACAGAGGTGAAGGCTGTGCCCTTCCAAAGCTTTCCAGGCTCAGGCTGTGGGGCTGTGGCCTGAGGGCAGAGCCAGAGGGGCTGCTCCGAGCCCTCAGTGCCGAGTGCCGGTCCCAGGGAACCTCTCTTTGAGGCTGAGTGAAGTTCTCCCCGCTGAGCAGAGACTTCAGGCTGGTTCTGATCAAAGGGAGAGGGTTTGGGCTGAGCTGCCTCAGTCCCCTGAAGCAGGAGCAGAGCTCTGCAGGGACACAGAGACAATTCCCTGAGCCCCAGTGTGTGGTATCTGTGTGTGGGACTAGAGCTGGGACCAGCTCCTGGCTCCTCCCGCAGTCACAGAGGATCAAAGAATCACAGAAGGGTTTGGGTTGGGCAGGGACACCTTCCACCAGCCCAGGTTGCTCCAAGCCCTGTCCAACCTGGCCTTGGACACTTCCAGGGATCCAGGGGCAGCCACAGCTTCTCTGGGTCTCCCTCATCCACAGGATTTTGTCTCTCCCCAAAAGAGCCTCTCTGAACTGCAGAAGTTACTCACAACAAGGCCACACCAGACAGCAAAAGTGTTTTTTTTCCTGCTTGGTCTTTTTCTGACCTGTGGTTAATTAATTGCTAATTAACTTGTACACCTGGTCACTCCCTGCACATCAGAGCAGATTACGAACACATGCACTCTGCCCTGGAGAAACATGGATATTCCTGGCCTGGAACTGCATTTAGGGGAGGATTGTGCTCAATTTAACCTTTACAAATCTCCTATTAACGATCTCGAGTTAATTGGTTATGAATTAATTCAAGGCCAACCTCCTGCACCTGAATGCCTTAAAATAAATGTTTTGAGCTTTATTCCCAACTGCCTGAGGGTGAAGAAAGATAAAATGCAATGTCCCCAGTGTGGTGAGGGACAGTGGGACCACTGGGACAAGCAAAGAATGGCCCCTGCAGGATCCTGCTCCTGGGTGCTGCCTTTGTACCCAAACTCCTGTGCCCTCTTTGTGCCCATCAATCATGTGTGAGCTTCACACACACAGGATACTGGGCAAAATTGAGGAAACAGAGAAATTCTGTGGGTTTATCCCCTTGCAGAGCTGCCAGAGAGAAGGAGCAGCTTCTTCAGGTGGGTGAGGGGGAGTGCTGAGAGTTTTCTCCTCTCCCCATGAAAACGATGTGAAGAAATTATGTGGGCAAAGGGAGGATGGAAATAGTTGTAGAGCCTCCCTGGTTTGCAGCCACGTGTGCACACACATACAGGGCAGGTTTGGCTCATTCCTGAATCCTGGAGTTCAGGGAAACCACTGGGGAGCTCAGAAACACTTCCAGAAGCTGTGTGTGAGCAAGCATTAAACGGGTTTATTCCCACAGGCAAATAAAACCTGACTTAGGAGCCTCCTTAGAAGACACCTGGCAATGCTTCAGGTTATGAGCTTGAGGACACTGGGCACCCCCTTGGGAGAACCTCTGGTGGTGAGGTGGGGCTGCAAAACACTTAAACCACTTCTCAAACTGCTCCTCAGTAGTTTAGGAACCAGCACTTTGGAGACACCATCAGCCCTCCCCGAGCCAAGGTCACAGCACTGCTGAGCAGGGCTGGAGGAAGCACAACTGGTGTCTTCCACCTTTCCCTGAGCCAGAACTCCTCCTGTGCTCTCTATACAATTAGGTCTGTTCCAAGTAAGAACTTTAAGGTAAATAGTTTATAAAAGTGAATTTTCAGAGGTTTTTTGGGCGAAACTTTCCTCAGACCAGCCTCTAAAAGCTGCTATTCAGGTAGGATCTACGAGCACCAGGGAGCTGTTCCCAAGCACGTGTGAGCCTGGCCTAGTGCCCAGTTTTCTCAGGTCATCCCAGTCCTTGTGGTTCATAGGCAGGGGGACCAGCAGGAATTTTAGCAGCCAAAATGGACCATTTGTGTTTCACATTCTGTGGAACTATTTATACATTCCTGAGATGGATTTGCCTGCAGTGAGACATGAGAGTTTAAAAAGTTTCCTTCCATCCCCAGCAGCACCACAGGTGGAGGAAGGAGAAGAAAACAGATTTGTGAGTAACACATTTGGCAGGCACTGGGTACAAGCCTTGGCTCAGCTCAGCAGTGGCTGTTGTTTGACCACTGGTAGGGCTGCAAACAATGTTAATGTTCCTGTGTTTGAACAAAAATGTCCAAATAGTTCCAGTAATTCATCTCAGAGAGAAGAGAAATGGGGCCAAGTCTTCTCAGGAGAGACAGACAGAGCTCTGCAGAAAACTCAATCAGATAAAATTAGCTGGGAACATAATGGTAAATAAACTCCAGCTCAGCCTGTTGCCTAATCCTGCTACAATTCCTGCCTTGGAGCAGCTGGACCAGGATCCCTGTGCACCAGGTGAGCCCCTTCCATCCCTTGCCAGAGCTTTGAGGTGAGGACAACACAGACCCCAAAAAGCACCAAGCACATTGCAACCATGTGCCCTGGGTTAACCTGCACCCCTGGAACTCCACACCTTCCAGTCCATGACATTCCATGACATTCCATGGCATCAGAGGGGCAGCAGCCACTCCTTGAGGTGTTCATTTCCTTGGGAATGAGCAGGTCCCCCCACCCTGTCCCCAAGGGCTCCCCAGAGCCACAAGTTGCCAACTGCTGCCCCTCAGGTTGTGCCCTCCCACCACTGCAATAAGGGAAACTCAGAATCACAGGTTGGAATTAAGGCTGGAAAAGACCTTTGGGATCAAGTCCAACTGTCCCCCAGCACTGCCAAGGCCACCACTGCCCCCTGTCCCCAAGTGCCACATCCACAGGGCTTTTAAACCCCCCCAAGGGATGAGGACTCCACCCCTGCCCTGGGAAGCCCCTTCCAATGCCTGGCCACCCTTTCCAGGAAGAAATTTTCCCAATATCCAACTTAAAACCTCCCCTGGCACAACCTGAGGCCGTTTCCTCTTGTCCTGTCCCTTGTTCCCCGGGAGCAGAGCCCAACTCCCACTTGGGCACAACAGAGAACAGATAATTTCCCTTCCAAAAAGGCCTCTTTGCATCATGACTCCAGCCCACGAGAAGACTCTGCACCCTCCAGCCTTATATATAATATATTAAATATATTAAACACGATCCAACCCCGCTCCATCACGGTACCTTGGATTTGCTGACAGCTTTCCAGGGGGAATGAGGAGGGGAGGGAAGAAAGGAAGCTCAGAGAAGGACCACAGATCTTCACTAATTGTTTTATTTATGTGTTGTTGTTGTTTTTCAGTGAGAACAGCTATTCTTGTACAGGGATTGTTCAATTTGCAGATGCAACACATTTGGAAGAACCTATTGGGTCAAGTTTTTTTTAACAAACAAAGCTGAATTAACACCTCTTTTTTTTTCTTTTGGGGGGGGTGGGTGTTTTCTTGTCCCACAAGAAAATCAGAGATGAAATTGGTCATGGGCAGGGAACACACAGCTTAAAATTGAGACAGTTTTTCTGAGATACCCAGAATAGAAAAGAGAAAAAAGAAAAAATAACAACATCATGGAAACACAAAAGAGAATCACCCAATTTCATGGGGTCCAAAATGGGGTTTTATTTGAAGTTTCAGATGTGTTATCCCTGGGAATTTGGTCCCAAATGCATCTAATCCAAGGAAAGTGGAAGCAGGATGAGCTGTTGCACTTTATTTATTGACTAATTTCAGCCTCTTTGTGTGATCATTACCCCAACTGCTTCTTCCTTTAAATCAATGGAAATTGCTCTCTCCTTGCAAACTGGAACCAATGTGATTCACTTTTTCTATTCATCAAGCTCCTGAAAGAAAAGAAAATGTAATGCAAGAAAAAAAGGGAATTTGAGAAAAAAAAAAAAATAAGGATACTTTTTCTATTCATCTTGAGAGTTTAAAAAAATGCAAAGCAAGAAAAAAGGAAAATATAAGGGCAGAAAGGGTTTTATTTGTGCTTTATAGGAAATATTCTACCTTTGGTTTAACCCTGGCAGTCCCCACACCACGAGCTGAGGTGGCAGCTGGGTCCAGCTCCAGTGTTTTTCCAGAGCAGGGACCTTCCCACACCTGTGTGGCTGCTCCAGCTGGGAAGTCACTTCCCACTTGTTCTTCCCCTGCATGAAAACTAAATTGAAAATGATGTTTGAGGGAGAAATTCTGCTGCTGAAAGGTCATTGTCAGCTCCAGAGGGAGAAGGGAGGAGCTGAGGAGTGTGGCACTTCCCTGGCTCAGGCTGGAGTCTGTTCTGACACCGAGCACGAGTTCTGGAAGTCTGGTGTCACTGGAGAAATTACAGCTGGAATTTGCTGGGAATGAAAGCAGGAGTTTTCCTAAAGGCTTCCTGCACTCCAGCTCAAGGCAAAGCAACAGAACTTCCTTCCCTGCTCTCCCTGGGCAGAATTCACCTGGATTTGTGGTCACCATGTGAGGTCACCACCACCAGAGGTGACACTGAGAAAACAGATTTTTCGCTTCCTTACACTCTGCAACACTCTGCTTGTTTCCATCCTTGGGCTTCCACTGGGATTTGGGATGTACAGAAGCCTCTGGTGAAACCCCTCCTCTTTTTACCCACCCTCCACCTAAAGATACATCTGAACAATTTCAAATCCACTTGGCAGTTTCCTGCTGCTCTTGAGTTTCTCCTTCCAGCAGGGTTTTGAGTCCTGCAGAATTGCTCAGGCAGCTGCTAGGACAGGATCCAGGATCCCTGACTTCTCCTGGTGGATATTCCTGGCAGGAGAAAGGAGCTGCCATAAAGCCCAGCCCTGTCAGGGAGCTCTGGGTTTACAGCTCTGAGAACACAGAGCTTGTCACAGATCAGGGCCCAAGACACAAAGCAGGGGAAGATTTTAAGCACATGGACATTGGGAATTCAAATAATTCCCACCTTTCCTTCCAGGCACCAACACAGGACATGATGTGGCTCCTGGGAAATGTCTTCAAATGACTGGGAGGGACAAATGCTCCCAGGTGAGGTTTGTCTTACCCCAGGTGAGACACTGTCCTTCCTTCTACACTGGCTCTTTAAAATCCCAGTGATGCACACGTGTATCTGCAGGAAGAATCCCCCAGTCCATCATGGAATCACAGAATCATTAAGGTTGGAAAAAACCTCCAAGCTCATCATGTCCAACCTTTGACCCAACCCCACCAATAAACCAGGTCTGCAAGTGCCACACGGGCTTGTTTTTGAAATCTCCAGGGATGGTGACTCCAGCCCTGCCCTGGGCAGCCTCTTCCCATTCCTGACCACTCTTCCAGTGAGGAAATTTTCCTTAATATCCAGCCTGACCCTCCCCTGGTGCAACGTGAGGCTGTTGCACAGCTGGACAGCAGGGAAGGCTCCACTTCAGCCCAGCCCACGATGCTGTTTGTCAAACAAATTCCCAGTGCAGACCTTCACCCAGCTCTTCCCAGATTTCCCACCAGTCAGCTGAAATCCCTGTGCACATTTGGGGGAAAAAAACCCCCCAAAAAAGCAAAACCACATTTCCATACAATATTTCCTCACTGTTGGAACCACTGGCAGAGCTGGAGCTGAAGCATCAAAGCTCTGCTTCCCCTTCACTCGGTACAAAAGTAATTTCTTCCATTTTCCTTTTAAAAAAAATCATCCAGTTCAGGTAAATTGCTCTGATTTTTATTTGAAAAAACCTGATTTTAAGTTGTCTGAAGCAAATCATGTCCCTGTTCCTGGCAGGCTGCCAGGGCTAAATTAGCTTGATACATCTAAAGCAACTGGGAACTAATAAGCAGCAGGGTCTGCTGTGGAACCTCTGCCATCTTTTAAATGTTTAATCAAGAAGCAAAATTAGGACTTAAAAATCCATGGCTTTCAGCATTGTTTCTCTTCTCAGTAAGCAAGTAAAAAATGAAATCCCCCTCTGCCAGGGCAGCAGTTTCTGGGATGCTGGAGGCAGCTTTCCTTGGTCACCAGGATGCTGGAGAATCAAACACACCAGGGAAGGTGAAACTCTGGGGGCAGCTGGGGGTGGTGGGTTCAGGAAAAGGTGAAATCTGGGAAACATCTGTCTACAAATACACAAACACACTCCCACAGGTACTCAGGATTCAGTCTCCAGCCCAAAGCCACTGCATCCCTCAGGAACCAAGCCCTGGCATTCCCACATCCTGCCTCCAGAACCACATCTATTCCCAGCTGGGATTTCTCCCTGTCCTGCTAAAATGTTGGGTTTCCATGGACATGCTGCAGTTATATCAGAGAATCATCATGGAATCATGGAATGGTTTGGGTAGGAAGGGACCTTAAACCTCATCTAGTCCCAAAGGGACACCTTCCACCAGCCCAGGTTGCTCCAAGCCCCATCCAACCTGGCCTTGGACACTTCCAGGGATCCAGGGGCAGCCACAGCTTCCCTGGGCACCCTGTGCCAGGGCCTCCCCACCCTCCAGCCAACAATTCCTTCCCAATATCCTGAGGGATCCACAAGGACCATCCAGTCCAACCCCTGGCCCTCCACAGACACCCCAACAATCCCCCCCTGTCCCTGAGAGGATCATCCAAACCCTCCTGGAGCTCTGGCAGCCTTGGGGCTGTGCCCACTGCCCTGGGGAGCCTGGGCAGTGCCAACCACTCTCTGGGGGAAGAACCTTTCCCTGAGATCCAAACTTTTCCCAATATCCAACCTAAATCCCCCCTGGCACAGCTCCAGCCATGTCCTAGTCCAAAAGAGGACTGAATTCAGACCAGAGAGGTCAATAAAATCCTTTAAAAAAGTCTGGATGTTTTCACCTTTCCTGGTGAGGGAGGTTTTTGGCCTCCAAAGTGGATTTGATGGGACCGTCTGCCCTGGCAAATGTGACACTGGTAAAGGGAGATTCCTCATGGATAATTTGCTTTTATTTCTCATGGCAGCTGAAATGAAAAGTGTCAGTAGGAGCCTCCCATGGACAACAGGAACAATGCCATAAAGAACAGACACTGGCAGTCGATGGAAAATCATCTCTTTTACCCCAGGGCAGCCTCGAGGGTTATGGATCATCTGCAACACTTGTGTTATGGCTGTAATTCCAGAGAAAAGACAACTAATGGTCACAGGAATTGGCTCATGACAGAAGGCAAATAGGTTTTCTAAGTCTCCCAGCAAACTATATGTGCTGAAAAACAACCTTAGTTGAAGTATAAGTCATAGAGGCCCCTTAAGCCTTTGCTTTACTCCAGCTTTCTGTGATATCACTTAGGGATTGGATTTTTCCAGGAGATTCCTGAGCTAAATATGCTTCACCACTTATGGTTTCCACTGACAGCAAGGAAATTCTTCCTCCTTATAGTGGGAGAAGAGCTGATACATTGGCGGTCAAAAAGCTGTGTTTGACCCCAGAAAGGGGGTGGCACAGGGACAGGATTTATTCCAAACCTTCCAAGTTCCACCTTGGAGTAAAAAACTCCTCAATCTGTGCTTCCAACCAGGGAGCACACGGGTGTGACTGTGAGGGAAGACACACACCCCACTCCTCTCCCTTCCCACAGGCTCTGATGGACAATGTGGTTTGTCCCAAGATAAGGACACGGGGTGGGAATTGCAGGAAGACCTGGGGTGGGAATTGCAGGAAGACTCGTCTGGGTGCTCCCATCAGATGGGGCAGAGCTGAGGTGTCTGTGACTGACTCTGGTCTGCAGGAGGGGACAAAGGGCTGCTGGGGACTGGGCCAACTGGGCCAACTGGTCCCACGAGGCTGCAGGCAGCTTCTGGGTGGATCCCCCCACCCCTGCAGGTACCTCCAGCCCGAAGGTGGGGAACACTCACTTTCGGACAGGTGAGTGAAAAGTGTGACATTCTGGTCAAATACAGAGAGAAAATCCTAAAGCAGCTCCACAGGTGCTCTGTTGCTTTGTAATTGTGAATTCTGAGAGGCCAAAGACTGTAAGTCTGCACACTTCTAGCCAAACCTCCTTATCTTTTAACCCTTTAGACTTGGACTGTGACCAAACCTGAGACTAAGTGGACTGAGCTGCAGTGAGACTTCTCTGAGAAGTTCAGTCAGCAAGGGGGTCTCACTGAAGATCCTGATCCGACAGGAGGGACCTGATGATTCCATAATCCCTTGGAACAGATGACAGAGGTGTTATTTAGACACTTCACTGGCAATATTTAGGTCCTGTATTAGCAATAAATCTCATCATACCCATCCACATGATCACCATGTTCCACTTCTCACACCTTCCCTCACCAACTCTGCCACAACACAAGCAGGTTTTAAGGATTTTTTTTCAAGATAATTTTTTTTTTTAAAAAAGGAGTTTATTCTGCCTTTTTGGGGTGACAGGCAGAGACACAAAGAGTGGGATTCACCTCACTGAACAGGAGACACCTGCTTGCTGAGTGTGTCCTCTGTGCAGGTCACTGGACCCAGCCACTCACACACACACTTCTAAACCAGCACAGAGAAGGTTTAAAAGAACCAGACTGATGTTCATCCCCAGGTGTCTCAAATGTCTGTCTGGGATGGGCTGTACCACCCCTGGGACAGCCTTGTCTCTCTTCACTAGACAGCAGATGAAGTTATTGCCTTCGACACCTGCTCAGCTCTCGTTCTAAGGTGACCCCAGCTCAGAGCAACTCACTCCTGGGCCTATCACAGGCCAAAGAAAGCCCCAAGTTTTGTTCTGTTCCTCCAGCACGTTGTGAATTAACACCCAGCAGCCTCTGTGCATAGAGAGATCAACCCCTTCACTGCTGGGTGGCTGTGACTCAGCAGAGGGGGATGTGCCAAAGCATCTTTAAAGGTCAGTAAGTCCCTCTGCCAAGGCTGGGAACAGCAGCTTGGTCCTTTCATGTGTCAGCTCTGGTTTATATCCCCCATCAGTTCCTGCCATCCCAGCCTAAAATAACTCCCTTCATCTCTGTTTGCAGCCTCACAGCCCATCAGGCTGTTCCTGCCCTGTCACCTCCTGTTCCCCTGTGTCACATCATGGCCTTGGCATGACATGACAGGCTGAGGCTCCCTGAGCCAGGGGAGCTGGAATTGTGGTCAAGGGAGAGGACAGGGAGGGTCAGGGGTGCAATTAAACAGCCCACACTGGGCCAGCACTCCACAGCCACCACGGGTGTGTTCCCTTTCAGCCCCAGGCAAAGTGTTTCTCAACACTCCAGCTCTGAATCGTGTTTGGGTCTTACAGCTGCTAAAGGCACCTTGTTCTGCTCTGGGATTGATCCCCAGGAGTCAGAGAACACATGCCCTGGGTGAGGCAGCGAGGGCAGGGCTGGCAGGAACAGGAGCCCTCTGAGCCCTCTGCAGTGTTTGTGTCACCAGAGGCTCCACTGAAGAACTTTGCTCTGTAAGGACTTTGTGCCCAAGGGAGTGACCTGAGCAAAGTGCTCCCGTGCTTCAGCCTCCCATGAAAGCACCTGTAACAGTAAAGGCACCTGAAGGAGCTGCCTGAACCCCTTCCATGAAAAGGGAACAAAGGAGTGATGGAACTCCTGAAGGCCCTTGAAGGAAGGTGGATTTTAGATGGGATATTGGGAAGGAATCCTTCCCTGTGAGGGTGGGGAGGCCCTGGCACAGGTTGCCCAGAGAGGCTGTGGCTGCCCCTGGATCCCTGGAAGTGTCCAAGGCCAGGCTGGATAAATTTGGAACAACCTGGGCTGGTGGAAAGTGTCCCTGCCCATGGCAGGGGGTGGCACTGGGTGGACTTTAAGGTCCTTTCCCACCCAAACTGTGATTCTTTGACCTACCCTGCTTTACTGCAGCTGAAAGGGGCACTTTCCACACCTTGGGCTGATCAAGAGACCTCAAATCTGTTGCTAAATAACAGACTGGGTGGATCCCAAAGCTACAGAACCCTTCTTGCCTTCCCTCCAGACACACTGCTAGCCTTAACTACATTGTTAATTATCAATAATTACATTAATACATTATATTATATAATATATAGATACCTTATATAATAAATATTATAAAATATATATTTTCTCTATATATACAATATCTGCAGTATATACTATATATTATTTAATTAATATTATTTGATATTATTTAATTAATAGTTTCATATCTTAATTATTAATAATTACATTACAGGGTGCCATTAATAATTAGCAGCTATGGCAATGTGATACATGTGTAGAAATCCAGCGCTCATAAATCTTGGAAGGAACTTTAATCTGGTAGATGAGGTTCCTGGATTCCCTTTTACAGCAACATTTCCACTGAGGCAGAGAGCTCAGTGGAGAGAAATGTTTGTTGTTTGCTTTGCAGACACATCAGAGGGATGGATTCCTGTGCTGCCCACAGGGCAGATGCTCAGCTGATGTGAGGTGACAGCTCCTAAGAGCCAGGTGAGCATCTGCCCTTGAAGGTCCAAAGCAAGGATGTTCCAAGCCTTTGGTTGGGAAATGCCAGATGTAAAGGAGAAAGGAGAGGAAAAACCTCTGTGTCAGTCCAGTTCTGTGAGGACAGGTGGTCTCGTGTGCTCCTGGAGGGATGATCCTCTTCCTCAGCTTCTCAATTTTACTCCTTGAAATATCTTTTCTAGCACGAGGTCAGACTGCCCGGGCTGACACAGGGAGCTTCTTCCACAGGGTGGCCACTGGGAGAGGAGGGAGCACTGGATCATGGAATCATGGAATATCCTGGGCTGGAAGGACCTCCAAGGACCATCCAGCCCAACCCCTGGCCCTGCACAGACACCCCAACAATCCCCCCCTGTCCCTCAGAGCATTGTCCAAACCCTCCTGGAGCTCTGGCAGCCTTGGGGCTGTGCCCACTGCCCTGGGGAGCCCAAAGGGGGAAGAACCTTTCCCAGAATCCAATCTAATTCCCTCCTGACACAGCTCCAGCCCTTCCCTGGGTGCTGTCCCTGCTCACCCAGAGCAGAGATGGAGCTGCCCCTCCACTGCCCCTCAGGAGGATGTTGAAAACCCCAGTGAGGTGTGAGCTCAGTGCCCTCTTCTCCTGCTGAACAAACCAAGTGCCTTCAGCCTCCTCCTAAGGCTTCCCCTGCAGCCCCTTCTCTCGTGGCCTCCTTTGGACACTCCCTAATGCCATCCCTGCCTGGACTGTGCCATCCCCACACAGCACATCCTGCCCCAGGCAGGGGGTGCCCAGGGCCAGAACTATCCCCTCAGCTAAGGGTGCACCCTCCATCCCCTCCCTCAATATTCTCCTCTTGCTGGAGCTCCCCATCACAAGGTGACACTTCAGGGGCTTTCCCACCTCTCCCATTCCAGCTCCAGGCTCTGCTGTGCCAAAGTGCATCCCTTGTTCCTGGAGTACCTGCAGCACAGCAGGAAAAAGGTGTTTGAAGGCAGCAGGCCCCTTGTTTCCCTGCTGTGCTGTGGGATTGACAGCACTGCTCTGCTTCCCAGAGAGGTTGTGAGCACCAGGATTAAAGGGATCAAACTGACAGAGCCTTACAGGGATTGCAGGGGGGCAGAGATGTTCTCCAAGCCCGTTGCTGCTGCAATAACCAGCCTGGTGCTGTGGAACAACATGTCCCTTCTGTGAGATCAGACATTGCAACCAGGAGATGTCTGTGTCTCCTGTCAGCTGCTCTGAGAGGCTTCAGCAGCAAGAGAACATCCAGCTGTTTCTTCAGGTTAATGACTTTGGCTGTTCTACCTTATCAGGTGTCTCCTACACCTTCTCCTCGAATGGTTGATGGATTTGCAGCCAGTGCTCAGGAGTTAAGGAGCCCAGAGCCCCACAGACACCCCCTGCCCCTTCAGAGCCCTGCCCTGTCATCCCACAGTTATTGATCCCTGGTTAATGTTTCATGTCCAAACACACCCACTCTGGGCCAAAAGCCCCCCCTGCAGCTGATCAGAGACACTCAGAGCCATTTTTGGAAGGACAGAAGAGCTGTGGCTTGAATCCAAACCCCACCAGCCCCACCCCAGCCTTGCTGGGGCAGGGTTTGTGCTCAAGGTGCTGGAGCTGTGCTGTCCCCACCCCGAGGGTGAGGGACACACACTCAGCAGCCAGGTGAGCTCAGGACAGGGACAATCAGGGCACAGTCCCTCAGGTGAGCCCTGAGCTCAGTTCTAACTCAGTCTCCCAAATTTTGCATGGGCCAAGCACAGTGAGTTATCCACTGGAGTTATCCCAGTGCAAATCCAGTGCAGTTTGCTGGTGCCACTGGAGTTACACCAGCCCAACAGTGAGATACCTCCAAATTCCTCCTTTAACATCCCTGGAGCCCTGTTTGACACCCCTTACAAACATGGATCCTTGCCCAGAGCTGCTGCTGGTTACTCTGGATATTAATAACTCTGTCATGAATTCAAGGCTGGCATGAGAAGGGCCTGAAGAGGAACCAGGTCCCAGAGAGATGGGGACAGCAGGGACAGAGTCTCCATGTTCCCAAGCTGGCAGTGGGAAAGCTGAATTAATAAAGCTGTTGGTGAGATAAATCAGGGTGGCAGGAGGGGAAGTGGCCAGAGGAGTGGAAAGAACTGGGATGCAGACATGGAACACCTTTTAACTCCATCCCAGCTCTTCCATTTTGGGCTTGGGAGCAATCACTGTTATTAGCTCAGTATTGCTTCTAATTCTGGACTCTGCTTCCTCTTCTCAAAAGGTTTTAAAAAGCCTCCTGAGTGAAACAATTACCTGAAGCAAAATGCTATTAAATGATTGAGCAGCATTTCTAAAAGAGAGTTTGATGTTCACAATGTCCCCACTGCCAGGAGCCAGGGCAGAATTCCTGCTGGGAGCAGGACCTCCATGGAGCAGAGATGGGAAAATAAATCTCCAGTTCAACACCTGCATTTTCCCCATCACCATCCATGGCATTCCCTGTGCTGGAAAACCCTCCCCAGCTGTGCTGGCCCCATGGCAGGGAATGATGTGGGGAGGATTCCAGTGAGTGCATCCAAAGGGAGAGGGCACTGCTTAACCAGACAGGCTGGGAGAACTGGATTGTTCAGCCTGGACGAGGCTCTGGGGAGACCTGAGAGCCCCTTCCAGAGCCTAAAGGGGCTCCAGGAGAGCTGGAGAGGGACTGGGGACAAGGGATGGAGGGACAGGACACAGGGAATGGCTTCCCACTGCCAGAGGGCAGGGAGAGATGGGAGATTGGGAAGGAATTCTTGGCTGGGAGGGTGGGGAGGCCCTGGCACAGGGTGCCCAGGGAAGCTGTGGCTGCCCCTGGATCCCTGGAAGTGTCCAAGGCCAGGTTGGAACAACCTGGTGGAAGGCTGGTGGAAGGTGTCCCTGCCCATGGCAGAGGTGGCACTGGGTGGGCTCTAAGGTCCCTCCCAACCCAACCCAGTCCATGATTCCATGTTGGTTCGTGCCCATCCTGTTGTTCACCCAGAACTCTTCCCACTGAGCACTTGGCCAAACTGCTCCAAACTGATGGCTCAGAAATATAACTTTGAGTTAAGTTCCACATTTACACTTCAAAAAACACAAGCTCAGCACGGCACAAAAGGGTGTAATTACCATTTCAGGAAAAAATAAATGTTAATTTGACGTGGTGTGTTGGGCTCTGACAGCTCCAGGCTCCCCTGAAACGAGTGTCAGAGAGACACCACCAACAAATCCTGGAGTGTTTGTTTTTCTCTTCCTCTTCTGGAGGGGAGAGGGACCAAGCTGGAACAAAGAGTGGAAAAATCAGCTGTGAAAGGGGGAGGCAAAGCCCTTTCAAAGCAGTTTGTGATTTTCAGAGCAGGCAAGTGTGGGAATGGTTCTTGTTTTCCAGGCAAATGGGAGCTAAAATCCTGATAGGACAGCAGTGATCACACAGACACAGGGATGAGTCCCTCTGGCAGCAGCTGAGGGCCTCACTCAGCCCTTCAAACCCTCTCCTGTCCAAAGTGTTCCCTGAGGAACAATCTCCCCTCCTTCTCCCATCATTCTGATGGGAATGCTGTGCTTGGTATGTGCAGAACAGAATTAGGAGAGAAATGCAAGAATGATTTTTGGGGTGCCCTGTTCAAAGCGCACCCCCTTCTGTGTCCTTCCTTCCTCCCTCCTTCCTTCCTTTCCATCCTTCCTCCCACCCTTCCATCCTTCCATCCTGCCATCCTCCCTGTTTTCTCCTTAAGCCACAATCCAAGGGCCCTTCTGACCTATTA
Organism: Pachyramphus minor; assembly: GCA_013397135.1. Taxonomy (NCBI): domain Eukaryota; kingdom Metazoa; phylum Chordata; class Aves; order Passeriformes; family Tyrannidae; genus Pachyramphus; species Pachyramphus minor. Next base: position 140,035 of record VYXB01001644.1, read on the forward strand.
TTTTTGTGAAATTCACCTTTTCTGGTCACAAAAACTCCTCAAACTTCAATTTTTTTTATTCCTTCACATCCCCTGTCCTGGTTTTAACTTAAACTTTAGTCCTTCTGAGCTTAACCCTTGACACAATCTCTAAGAAAACAAATTAATTTAGAGTTCAGGATTTTCAGTAAAATGATAAAAAACATCCATAAGGGGAATCCTTGGGTTTTCCCAGCCTGATTTTCTCCCTAGGGGAGAAAGCACATGGCTCAAAAAGCAAATGAATTTGTTTTGCTGCTGAGAGCACATTAAGTTGAGGCTGAACCAGTTCCAGTAGGTCCAGTACTGGACAGGATGGAAAACCAGCCCTGCAAACACAGAACAAGCAGAAAAAGTCAATAAATATTTCAGCTGTGTAGCTGGAAATAATTTGGGTGATGTATTCATATCCTACAAGGATAATGAAATACTTCACTTTCCAATGGCCCTAAGCAATGTTTGATTGCAGAGAAAGAATTCAATATAATTAAAGAGGTTGTTAAACATCAGCTACTCAAGTCAAACATTTTAAAACCTGCAGCTCCACATCATTTACAAGCAAGAATATTAAGAGCAGCAATTGGGGAACATTCCAGAACTTGGGACAGTTTCTGAGGATCTCTGATGCAGGCATCAAACAGCTTTAAACCTGGATTTTTAGGCTCCTAAGGGGATGCTCCAGTCAGCAGATGCTGGTGATTCTATGATATTCAAGGGGTCATTTCATGACCTAAACTGTCCTGCTGACCCTCTGTGTTCCTCTCCAGACTTTCCTGCCCTACCTCTGATCTCCAGATCCCCCCTCCCACCCCACAGAGACCCCTCAGCTCTCTCACTGCCTCCTGACCACTTGTTTCCTGCTGTACAGAGTTTTTCTTGCCCTTTTCTTACCTTTAAATAATCTCCTCCCTCTGGGCAGCTCAGGCCCTCAGTGAGCAATTTATTAAACAACAGAGAGACAGCTCAGGTGCCCCAGGTGAACTTTATTAACAGAGCACAAATAATTCAAGGTTTCTAACAAAAGCAGTGGGCCTGGGAAACACTCCTACTGCTTCACAACCAGCTTTGGGGCAGCTGCCACAGGGGCTCCCACAGTGACCTTTCAGGGGAGCTGTAGATGCCCCAGATTTCTTCTGAGGCAGCCACTGAAAGCAGGAGGCTTTGCTATCAAAATAATCATCACTGAGAGTCTTAAATCTCACAGTTCTCAGGTCCTGAAGGGGAGTTTTCCTTCATCTATTTGGCACTGGATGGAGGAGAAGCCAAAGCTCCAAAGAACCAAAGGAACGTTTCTACGTGGAGGGGAAGGTTGCCCAGGCCCAGAGTTGTTAAACAAGACTGAAGAGTCCTGTCAGAGAATCCCAGAGTGGTTTAGGTTGGGAAGGACCTTAAACTCACCCAGTGCCACCCCTGCCATGGGCAGGGACACCTTCCACCAGCCCAGGTTGCTCCAAGCCCCGTCCAACCTGGCCTTGGACACTTCCAGGGATCCCTTTGCCCATCCCTCTAATCAAGGGCAGGGCAGGGTGTTCAGGGAGTTTAGTCTTGAATTTGATTTAAACATGCAACTAATGAAACAGAGCTTTCCATAAAGCAGAATTATCCCAGGCTGCATCTGCTGAATGAGCCCCTGGAGCACCAGGAAACCTAATTAGAGAGGTAGAGAAATATTAATAATGTTGTTGGGAGCTCCTGCCTCACTCCTGGAGGGAAGAGCTGGAGACAGATTGTCCTGACAAACCAGTGCCAGCTGAGATTCCAGGAATAAGGGACAGGGAGAGCCCATTCCCTACTGGATATTGTCACCTGTGATGGCAGAGGGACATTGGTGCTCCAAGGCACCAGCAGCCAATCAATAAGTAATTAAAACAACTCAGTGAATACACAAAGAAATTGATAAATGAATTATCAAATGAAGATGTAAAATCCACAGGCCCCCAGCTCCAAGTGCTGGATTTTTAACTCATTTAGAGAATTTTAAGGTCCTGCATCTGGCAGGACATTCTGCTGCACCCAGTTACTCCCAAGCCAAAGGTTAAAACATTTCTTCCAGTCCTCATTCAAAAAAAAAAATTAGAGAAGATGAGGAAGGTGCCACTGAAAATTAAGTTTGGGGGGTTTATTTTTTACTTCAGGGGAAAAAAAAATATGTCAAGACTAAACTGAAAATTTAAAAAATCCTTCTCCAAAGTAGAAAGGGGAACTGAAGAACTCATAGATTAATAGGGAAAACTAAAGAATCTCTCCTAAATATCCTCATATTACTGAGGCATAAATTACATATTTTCTACAGATGATTTTGTAGAGCTTCATTTCACTTTTGAGCATTCTGAAAAGCTTCTGCCTGTTTGTGTAACATCCACATCCAAGCAAAAAGCCCTTTTGAAAGGCAAAGCTTCCCTTTGTTTGGAGGACACCGTAGATTCTCTTTTCCTTTTTTTTCCTCACAAAAGAGACAAATGACCTTTACCTTTGAAAGGCACTAATTGTGATATATTCTTATTTTCAGTGCACAGGGTCCTAATTGAGAAACTTGAGGGCACCTCAACTGCCTCTCTCTTGTTAGTTTGGGAGGTTAATCAGCCCTGACTTGTGGAAATGTGGGATTTAATTCTGCCAGGGCTTTGCTCTCACTAATGGGGATGATGGGAACATCCCACCAGGGGAGTCTTCTCTGCCACATCAAACCCAGCACATGCAATAACTCATCCTTTATTTCACTGAGCTGAAGGTTCAGCACTGCCAAAGCCTGAAAAAAAAGTCAGAATAGTAATAAATAATAAATACATAATAATAATAATAAGGGAGAAGGAGAAGAAGAAGAAGAAGGAGAAGGAGAAGAAGAACAAGGAGAAAGAAATGAAGAAAAAGAAGAGGAAGAAGAGGAAATAAGAATAAGAAGAAGCAGGCTGTGGGAAAAGTGTGGTCTGGGTAGAGCTGGGGGGAAGAAAAGATGTTTTTAACAATCAACATCTTCTCTGATCTGGAAGGGCAATAAATAACTTCAAAAGCCACATCTGAGCCCTGTCAGGTCCAGGTTTCCCTTCCAGTCTGAGCAATTTGTCTCTTTTCCAAGTGGTCACAGGCTCAGCCTGACTTCTTGGGAAGCAGCAGTTTTTTGGTTTGTTTGTTCCCTTGGCAATCCAGAGGGAGGAGATTTGAACATTCAATTCACAGACTATTCCATTTCCTTTGCAAGCAAACTCCTAATTTAGTTCCCTCTGCCGAGAGGTTCTGCCTGTACTGCTCGAGGAGGAGGATGCTCCTCCTATTCCTTGGATTATGAAGGATCACAGATCCTTGTAACAGGTTGGAAAAATGACTCAGGTGTCAAAAATGATAAAGTGACCCTCTGTACTCACTGCAAGCCCATCTTGTGTTTCCTCAAGCCAGTTACTACTTGGAAATATTTGTGGGATTTGGGGCTCTGGAAGTGGGTTCCAAGTATTTTGGAGCAGCAGGAGCAGCTGAGGGAGCTGGGGGGGCTCAGCCTGGAGAAAAGGAGGCTCAGGGGGGACCTTCTGGCTCTGCAACTCCCTGACAGGAGGGGGGAGCTGGGGGGGGTCGGGCTCTGCTCCCAGGGAACAAGGGACAGGAGGAGAGGGAACGGCCTCAGGCTGTGCCAGGGGAGGGGCAGGTTGGATTTTGGGGAAAATTTCTTCCTGGAAAGGGTTGTTAAGCATTGGAATGGGCTGCCCAGGGTGGTGGTGGAGTTCCCATCCCTGAAGTGTCCAAAAACCCTGTGGATGTGGCACTTGAGGACATGGTGACCAAGGTGCTGGTGCTGGTTATGGTTGGACTTGAGGATCTCAAAGTCTTTTCCAACCCGATCCTGTGATTCCATGTTAACGAGTTGCTAAGTGCTGTAGCTCTCAAAATCCCTGAAGTTTTATTGCTACACTTTTAAAATAGTTCCTTTTAGAGAAGCCATTACAGAAAAAACTGAATTTTCTGCAGACTTCTTTTTCTAGGAGAATGTTTCTCAAGCACTCTATGGGTTCAGTGGTTAAAATTCAAAAGATAAAAAGCCCTGAACAGACAATAAAAAAGTTCAGTTTGTTCCCACTGAACTGGCCCTGTCAGGTGTGTGTTTATCTGTCCCTAAAATTCTCCTGATCATTTGGGGTTTAGAGAAAGGGAGAGGGGGGACCAGCTCTCTGGGATGGTGTGAGATTAACCCCCATCCAACCTGGTCATCTGGAGGGTGAGGAGGTCCTGGCTCAGGGTGCCCAGAGAAGCTGTGGCTGCCCCTGGATCCCTGGAAGGCACTGAATATTCCTGGGGGTAGAAGGTGGAATTTTGTCAGGGGATGAAAACCACTTCTCACTCCATTCCTGGGAAATCTTTCTCCAGAGGTCACACAACATGACTCCAAATCCAGCACCCAAGAAGAGCCTGAAGTTTAGGCTCAGACTCCCCAGAAAGGTGAAGGTGTCCATCCTTTTTCCCAGGATTCTGGCTCAGAAGCTCCTCATTGTCTCTGACTCTGAGCAAAAATCAGGTGTCTTGTAAACCACACAAATGAATTAATGAATTCCCCACAACATCCCCTCTCTCAGCAAGGCTGGAATATCATCAGAAATATGTTAATGTGCCATTTGCTAATTCCACTCTTATTCCATCTGGGGACAGTAAGATCTTCTCCTCTGATATGTTTCCAATGTACTTGTCAGAATTATTAGATCTTGAACAAGAAATAAAGTTTCCTGCCTTTTGCAAGTATTTCTTTAGTTTTATCCCTGAGTCCTCATGGAAGACAAATCAAGATAAACTGGGTTTTTTTCCCCCAATTAATCCAAGACTGTTTCAGCTGCTGCTCACGCTCTATCTTGTCGAGATATCTGGAGAGAATTTTTACTGTTATTTTTCTTTCCAGATCTTTTCTTGATCATAATTGGATTCTAAAATTAGCCTGAGAGAGGGACTAATTCAAATTTATGACTAAAAATCGATCTTTCTAACCGTGGGGTGCATTGCTGCTGCTCAGAGAAATCATATCAGAGCATTATCTACCAAGGAGGAAACGAAGGGGTGAAAGATGTTGCTCTGTGACTGTTCAGTTCCTTGTTCTGCTCATGTTCAGGGAACCAAATTCCAGTGTAGGACAAACCCAGGTTTGTCAGACAAAGTCACCACTTGGAAAACAATCCCCTTGATGTCCTGGAGAGCTGCTCCAGATCTCCCTGAACCGTGTCAAGAATGCTCACAGCATCTTCCAGAGGTAATTCCACAGGGTTTTCCCCCTGCAGTTCCTAAGGAGGACCTGGATGAGCATTCACAGCACTTGAATTATGCTCCCAGTCCAAACCAGTGCTGGAGGCTGTTGTCCCACTGGTGCAGGCAGAGATGAGTGAAGGCAGCTCCTCCAGCACCAGGGAGGAGTCAACTGCTACAATGAGAGGTTGTCAAAGTTACCAAATTTGGGCTCTCTGGGTGTCACAGGGTTTGCAGAGGTGTCCATGTGCCTCTGGCTCCTGTCCCCCAGGCAACCAGAGCCCTGTGGTACATTCAGATGTCTTAATTCATCTGCCAGTGCTTCCCTGCTCATTAACTGCTCTTCTGAATCCCTGGATCTCCCTGGGGAGGGGACAGTGGACAGATCATGGAATCACAGGATGGTTTGGAAGGGACCTCAAAGCCCATCCAGTGCCACCCCTGCCATGGGCAGGGACACCTTCCACCAGCCCAGGTTGCTCCAAGCCCCATCCAACCTTGGACACTTCCAGGGATCCAGGGACAGTGCTGTGAGTGCTACACTCACCCACCACTGGGGAGGGTCTGGAATGGTGGATGTGGGTCCAAGAGTCAGCTCAGCCACTGACTTCCCACATGACTTTGGGAAAGCCAGGATGCTTTTCTGTTTTCCAGCTTTCAAACAGGAATAACCTTTTTGGTCTCCTCCCTCCAGGGCTTGTGAGCTCTGGGCAACCTGGGCTAGTGTGATGGTTTGGGTTAGGGTTAGGGATGGCAGGGGGTGGCACTGGATGGGCTTTGAGGTCCCTTCCAACCCAAACCATCCTGGGATTCTTCAAAATGAAGACTTCAGTGTTCTTCCTATATTAATACCTCAGCATTTATTTACCTTTCTATTTTTGTCCTGTTCATAATACATTTTCCAGCTCTGCCATCAGCAAAGATCCACAACACAGACTTTAACATTAGAGGGAATTGATGCTGATGGGAGCCCTGCTTCCATTTGTTAGGGGTTTTATGTTGCATGTAAATAAAATTGATGTGCTCAGAAGTGGGCAAAGTTCTTTTCCAAGGGTTTAGTGGAGCTTGAATTATGCTTTGGCCTTGTTCTTCTCAGGGGTGGGTCTCACCCAGGGTGAGGCAGCCCGGCCTGGTTAGTGAGGATATGGATTTCAAACAGCAGCTCCCACTGTTTAATGAGCACTTAAACTTGTGTTATCATGATACAAAACAGCTCCTTCCCTTGAAGGCTCCCAGCACCGAATTCAGGTTTCCTATTACAGAACTGGGAGGGGGAACAACAGAATTGCAGCAGAGCTACAAGTGCTTCAAGGGAAAAGGAAATAAAAGCTCTTGTTGCACGTTGCAGTTGTGACCAACCCCTCCAACACCCCCACATCCCACTGGGACACAAAGTGGCCGCTTTGACTGATGGATGTGGGGGGCACATCCAGCTGGGAGTGACTATTGTGGGGATTTTTGCACTAATTAGAGCCCTGGGCTTTGCTTTGTCCCATGTCACTCTTCTGCAGAGGCAAAAGAGATTTTCCCCCGTCCATTTACAGCCAGAATCAGCTGGGAGGGAAAGACCGATTTTTTTCTCCAACAACACACTTGGAAGGAAGTGGAATTTTGCAAAAGAGGTTTCCCCCATCTATTTACAGAGTCAGGATCAACTGGGAGGGAAACAATGATTTTTTTTTTCCAGCAACACACTTTAAATGAAGTGAAATTTTGCCTCCTTTCCCCTGCAAATCACAGGAATTTCCATTTCAATCCTCTTAATCAACTCGAAATTCACCATCCATTACATTCCCCCTTTTTTTCCATCCTTCTGTGACCTGCTGTATTTCTGAAGAGCAAGGAAGGAGGGGCATAAATAAATAAATAAATGAAGCCAAACTAAGGAGAAACCTTTTGTTTGGACAGAAATCAAACCCTGATTTTTCACTTTGATGACCCAGTCAATCATCATGAGCAGCATCAAACCTCCTGAAAGACACTTCTGCTGACAGACAGTCCTGGCCCACCTCCCTTCCCACTGCTGGGAGGGAAGGCAGCTTTTCTGGGAGGGGGGAGAGTTTGACAGATGAACTGATTTGGTTTTGTCTTTCCTTGCTGTTGCTTCCTTTGTCTCCATCAGATTTCAGGGAATTAACTCACTCACAGAGTTGAATCTCCCACAGTGACAGCAGGGAGGGTCTCACCTGGGCTGCAGCTTCCAAACCCTCAGCCCAGAGCCAATTTTTGGCTGAGTTCAGCCTGTGGGAGCCCAGTAAGGACAGTTCACCAGGAATGGGTTGCTGACTCCAGCCTGGCTCCTCTGCAGGAGGTTTTGGTCGAGAAAAAAGACAAATTCCCTTTGGAGAAGTGGGGATTTATCATGGAAAACACTGGTGCAGAATCTGGGGGGGGTTGTCCACAGAGGCACAGAATGGTTCAGGTTGGAAAAGACCTCCAGGATCATCAAGTCCAACCATCAACCAGCACCGTGTTCACCACTCCCCCCTGTCCCCAAATGCCACATCCACGTGTTTTCTGAACACCTGCAGGGATGGGGACTCCACCACTGCCCTGGGCAGCCTGATGGAATGTTTTTCAACCCTTGCCATGAAGAAAGTTTCCTTAATATCCAATTTAAACCTGTGCAAAAATGTATCAAGTGCATCAAATCAGCAGCCCCAGAGCTGCTCAGTGATTTCTGATTGCTGGGATCCAAATAACCAAGGACTTGTATTTGGGGACTTTGGGAAATTCTCTCTTTTGTTTTTAAAGCACTTCTATTTTTTCCCAACTCCCTTTTGGAGTGTGCCTGGAAATATTTGCTTGGAAGTGTTTAAAGCCAATCTTCACAAACAGTGTCTGCTTCCCACATACATTTTTGAGAGTTTTCTTCCTCCTGTCCTTTGCTGTCAAAAGCCCAATCCTCAACCCAGATATGCATCCTATATATATATTAAAAAAGGAAATAATTAAAGATTAAAATGGAATATTTCTGGTGACAGTGCAAGGTGGTGCCACAGGGAAGGTGTACTCAGGATATGAGGTGCCTTTTTTTCCCTTGCCTGACAACTCTGCCCAATTATCTGTCCTGTTCTACCAGACCTGGGCACCTTTCTCCTCTCTCTCCACCTTCCCACTCAGAGAGGAGGCAGCTGCTCATCACAGTCGGTGTTGGCCCAAGGCCCAGCTCATTTTTCTTTGAAGTTTTCCTTGAAAAGCAGCTCCTGCTGTTAAAGGAGCTCCAACTGTTTGAGGGGTGTCACAGCAGCCACCCCACAGCTCAGGTGACACCAGAGGCACCAGTGGCTTAGTCTGTGGAAAACTACAGACTCATAAAGCTTGGAGAAGACCTCCAAGATGGTCAAGTCCAACCAAATCCTCCCTTTGAACCACATCACAAAGTGCCTCATCTGTCACTAAGTGCCCCATCTACTTGTTGTTTGAACTCTCCAGGGGTGGGGACTCCCCTTCCAGTGCCTGACCCGCCCTTTCTGTGAAGAAATTTTCCCAATCTCCAACCTGAACCTCCCCTGGCACAATTTGAGGTTGTTTCCTCTCCTCCTGCCACTTAATTTCCTGAGATTAAACCCTGACTCCAACACCTGGACACAACCTCCTTCCAGGTGCTTCCTTGCTTTCCTCATGGAAAGGGTTGTAAACATTGGAATGGGCTGCCCGGGGTGGAGTCCCCATCCCTGAAGTGTTCCAAAAACGTGTGGCTGTGGCACTTGAGGACGTGGTTTAGTGGTTGATGCTTGGACTTGATGATCTTCAAGGTGTTTTTCCATCCTTAATGATTCAGTGATTCAGTGATTAAGGAATTGCAGAGGAGAAGCCGGAGATGACAAGATAAAAGACTCCTCTGGAACAAACGGCTGCTGCTCCCACACCTCCCAACAAAGTGCTCCACGTCTCTTTTCCCTCAGAGCAAGGAAACCTTTAATGAAGCCACTTACATGAAATCATCATTTCCTCTGAATTTCAGCCTCCAAAATGTCAGAGCCCAGGGAGAGCTGGGTTTGAGTGATTTACAGCAACACCCCCAGGAAAGGACTCCTGCCTGCCCAAAATTCTCAGCAGCTTTTATCAATATTTGTATTTTCTTATCATTTCTTTTAAAAGAAGTAACATTTTCTAAGCCTTTTTTTTTTCCTGCTCAGTCTCCCCTTTCCTCATTCTTCCCAATGCTTGAGTTAAATTAAACATCTAATTTTCAGCTATTTAAGACCTTTCAAAACCTCTGTGAAAAGCTAAATTTCTAGACAGAACTATGTCAATAAGAGAACTCGAAATGATTCACAGCAAAACATCAAAATAAAACAATCCAAGAAATCCCACTCCCACTCCTGGATGTATTTATAGTGACCAGAAATATTTACCAAATATTGAGATTAATTCTTTGCTGAGTCAAAACAAACACAGGACACATTTGTTTGCTTCTAAATGAGAGATCTGGCAAAGCCACTGTGTTGGCCAACACTAGGACAGGTTATTTAAGGGATGGAGGGATTTCAGGGATGGTGCATTGATGAGCAGAGGAAAAGCCCTGCCTGTGCTCCATCCCCACCTGGATGCAGATCCATCATGGAAAACACAGCTCTGAACTCCAGGGCTGCTCCTTTCACTCCTCATTTCCCTCCTCTATATCCACAGAAAATGTTGATTGTTTAAAATGGGGGAAGGTTTGGGAAGGTTTGGGAAGGTTTGGGAAGGTTTGGGAAGGGAAGGTTTGGGAAGGTTTGGGAAGGGAAGGTAAGGGAAGGGAAGGGAAGGGAAGGGAAGGGAAGGGAAGAAAGGAAGGAAGGAGGATGTTAAGTGAGAGAATAAATAGTAGTAGATGCTGAGTGATAAAATAAAAGATGTAGAGTCATATTCAACACAGACTAAGAGTTGAAGGCACATTCTTGCAAAGCCAGTGAGGGTTTTGAGCCCCTGACAGAGCTGGGAGGTCAAATCCAGTGCTCATGGAGCAGAGGAAGAAGGTGAGGTTAAAGGACCAAGGCTTTTCCAGGTTATCAGCTCTGACCCTCTGAAGGACCAAACCTGTCCCCTGGCAGCCCTGGGTGACAGCCCAGGTGCTGGAAGGCCCGTGGCCCTCTGCTTGAGTCACCCTGTGCTTGCAGGAGGTTTCTCTGCTGCCCTGTCACTCAGAAGGTGGAGGAAGGCACTGGGGGCTCTTACTCTGTGCTCTACTTAAATATATATATTTCCCTATGAAAAATCCTCCTCAGCTAATAGGCTCCAGAAAGGGGGAAAATGTCCCATTAATGAGCAACCAATAGAGACTTTTCAAAGCACTTGACAGGGCTAAAGCCATAAATTCCCTGAATTAGCTGGAGTGGAGTTATGGAGGCAAGCAGGAATTCAGCCAGGAATGAATTAAAGGAATTTAGCCTCAAATTCATCAATGTCCTGGTTAATATTTTAGCCTCTCCATGGTCCAGAAATGATGGGGGAGAGAACAGAACTGACAGTAATAACAAGGCTGTTGAACACTCTTTGTGAGCCTTGTTGGCACAGAGAGGTGTGAGAGCTGGAATTGCTCACAGCGCTCCCGGCCTGCTCCTGGAGCTGGGATCCCTCTGGGACCTGAGCCTGGATCCATCTGGGACCTGAGCCTGGGATCCCTCTGGGACTAGAAACTGGATCCATCTGGGACCAGAGACTGGGATCCCTCTGGGACCTGAGCCTGGATCCCGCTGGGACCAGAGACTGGGATCCCTCTGGGACCTGAGCCTGGATCCCGCTGGGACCAGAGACTGGGATCCCTCTGGGACCTGAGCCTGGATCCCGCTGGGACCAGAGACTGGGATCCCTCTGGGACCTGAGCCTGGATCCCGCTGGGACCAGAGACTGGGATCCCTCTGGGACCTGAGCCTGGATCCCGCTGGGACCAGAGACTGGGATCCCTCTGGGACCTGAGCCTGGATCCCTCTGGGATCACATCCTGGGATCCCTTCTCTGTCCACAGCCTCAGATCCCTCCTGTAAGGCCTCCACCAAGGGCTGCTCCCTGTCAGACCTTGGAATTTGCAGGAACAGAAGAGTCCTGGGGCCATTTTGCCCTGCCAAGCCTCGGAATTTGCTGGGAGAGAAGAGTCCTGGGGCTGTTTTGCTCAGATCCAGTGGGAGAAGAGCCAAGGCAAGTGTGATGTGTCGGAGTGGCCAAAGGATCTCCAGGAAACCTTTCTTTGGATCCACACAGAGAACGGGGGGACACAGATTTAACACATTAATTAAAATAGAATCATAAAATCATGGAATGGTTTGGGTTGGAGGGACCTTAAAGCTCATCCAGTGCCACCCCTGCCATGGGCAGGGACACCTTCCACCAGCCCAGGTTGCTCCAAGCCCCGTCCAACCTGGCCTTGGACACTTCCAGAGATCCAGGGGCANCCCTCTGGCAGTGGGAAGCCATTCCCTGGGTCCTGTCCCTCCACCCCTTGTCCCCAGTCCCTCTCCAGCTCTCCTGGAGCCCCTTCAGGCCCTGCAAGGGGCTCTCAGGTCTCCCTGGATCCTTCTCTTCTCCAGGTGAACCCCCCCAGCTCTCCCAGCCTGGCTCCAGAGCTGAGGGGCTCCAGCCCTCACATCTACCACATTAAAGGTAGTCAGGATGTGTTTCCTGTGACTCCAGTTCCACATGCTGGATGAAACACAGAACTGGAATGAAAACTGGAATTTTAAATTGCTATTTAACCTCTGGAAGAGTGAGTTGATCTGACAAATGTTGGTGTTTGTAGTGCAGATGCTCCAAGCCTGGGCTGTAAAGCCTTGTGGGAGCACAGTGAGTCCTTCAGGCTCTGGCATCTGGGATGTCAGGGGAGGGAGGGAGGGCTGGACAATAAAAATTAGGGTGGCTTTTAAACCAAAACTACATTTTAAACACATCAAAGTCAAGAAAGAAAAGGGCACCTTTTTTTTCCTTCTCCTGGGATCAACATTGAAATGAGTGAAGTAAATCATGATTTAGAGCTGCAGGGCCCTTCAAGAGACTGCAGATAATTAGTTCAGAAGGGAACATTTGTGGTCTTGGACCACCCAACTAATGAGTGAAGGATCCCACTTGAGCTGGCAGTGAGGAGACTCCTGGAGCTTGAGTTTTTCATCAGTGATTTGACATTTTTTCCTAAGTATGTAAAATACATCACACATTTTTAACACAGATCTTAGAATCAGAGAATCCCACATGGGTTTGGGTTGGAAGGAACCTTGAAAACCTTAAAGATCATCCAGTTCCAAACCCCACCATGGGCAGGGACACCTTCCCCTAGTCCAGGGGGGTTAATATGTTGTTGAAACTGGATGTGTAACCACAGGACTCCAATCAAATTAACTGCAGGGAACAATGATGGAAGGTCATTTATCAGGATGAAAAATTGAAATGGAACGTTTCAGTCCACCAGGCCAAAGCACCATTTCACAAATGAAGTCAAAAACTTCTGCACTGGAATGATCGATCTGCTTGGGCTGCAAACATAAAAGCTTCCAACTTCGATGGCAAAGTGCTTTCTTTTCTTTTTATAGTCTGTTCTAGAACCTCTGGGACATCTGGAACATGGGGCTGGAGAAGAGTTAAGACTCCAGGGAGATCTGAGAGCCCCTTGCAGGGCCTAAAGGGGCTCCAGGAGAGCTGGAGAGGGACTGGGGACAAGGGATGGAGGGGCAGGACAGGGGGAGCGGCTTCAAACTGCCAGAGGGCAGGGAGAGATGGGATATTGGGGAAAAATCCTTCCCTGGGAGGGTGGGGAGGCCCTGGCCCAGGGTGCCCAGAGAAGCTGTGGCTGCCCCTGGATCCCTGGAAGTGTCCAAGGCCAGGTTGGATGGGGCTTGGAGCAACCTGGGCTGGTAGAAGGTGTCCCTGCCCATGGCAGGGGGTGGAATGAGACGATATTTTAGGCCCTTTCCCACCCAAACCACTCTGTGATTCTCTGACTTAGATCCCAAGAGCAGCAGGACAGACTCAAGCCCTGCCTGAAGGAGCCCAGGTAGGTCTGTACTGGATGGACACTTGCAGGCTCTGCTTGTCCAAGCTTGGGTTTGTTCCCTTTATCTCACTGTTGTGTCCCTTTACATCTCATTTCCCACAGTGAAAGATTCTGAGAATGAGATTTAAACACACACACGCCCTCTCCTGTCCCTGGAGCCCCTCTCAGGCACCAAACCCAGCTTTAGTTCTGGCTGAGCCCCCTGTGGCTCCTCAGCTTTGCTGGCTGGTGGCTGTGAAGGGAGCCCAGAGCCCTCCCCTGGAGGCAGCACAGGTGAGGGGAGATAAACCACAGCCCCTCTGTGTCCCAGCCCCTGCTCCCCAGAACTGCCCATCCACAGAGCCCCTGCTGTCCCTGTGCCACCCCCTGCCCAGCCTGAGCTGTTTCAGGAGGGTTTGGATGCCCCTGGGCATCCCAAGGGATTCCAAATCCCCCCCTGGTGCCAGGAGAAGCCTGTGTTAGAACAAGGGGATAAATCCTTGCCTGTGGATTCAGCTCATCCCAGCGAGTTCCCAGCTCTGTGACAGGTTTCCAGAGCTCTGTTTGGGCTGGAATTCTCATGCAAACACACCTGCACATGGATTCCCCTCCACTCCTCCCCACAGCACATTTTTCACAGCAGTTTCTCTTCAGATATGATTCCCCCCACCCCAAGTTCTCCTCAGTTTTGTCCCCAGCCCCTGGAGCTGGTGGCTCTGGAGGTCTCACACCGTGCAGATAAGGCCATGTTGATGTCAGGAATGATGGATAATCCTGTTCCAGGACCCAGCTTTATCTCCCTTGCTTCCCTGCTCCGAGGAATTATCTGTCTCACATCCTCAAATGTGTTTTGGTTTGTGTCTGCTGGTGATAGTGCTGACAAGGACAGACAATGGAATTTCTTCTGCAGGCTCCAAACCCAGCCCAGGCAGAGCTGGCACCAGGATCTGCCTGTCAGAACCTCCCTGCAGGAACAACAAAGGGGTTCTCATGGATTTCAGCTCCTTCCCAGCTGGGCATTTAAAGCTGGAAGAGGACAGAGCCAGAAAAAATATTCCTTGGACTCCAAAGGGCAATTCCCACTCAGTGGTCAGGGAGCAAATACACCCTCGGAGACTCAGAGGGAAATAAGGGATTTTAAAGCTATTTAAAGAGATATTTAAAGACATAAAGATATTTAAAGACATATAAGGATATTTAAAGATTTTAATGAGATTTAAAGATAAAATTTTAGGTAATTTTAGACAATTTGAGGCTAAATTTTGTGAGGGAGAGTTGTGGTTGGGTTTAAGAGCCAACAGTTCCAAGCATAAACACACAGAGTCCCATTCCAGGCCTGTCCAGCAATCAGGACACTGCTGGAAAATCCTGGGGGTTAAAGGGATTTTTTAACAACACATTTTAGGCTCCATTCCAATTCCTGGCTCTTTGGAGGGTGTGTTTTTCACGTCATCAGTGTTTTCTCCACTGGCATTTAGGAATGTGTGGAAGGGGAGGGTCTCTCTGACTCCTGGAATTAAAAGATATGGCCTGGAAAACAAACCATTCCATGCAGTGAGATTGATAAGGACAATAAAACTGTAACTGTAAAGAACTGCTCTAAACCCCTTCCATGAATTTTAAGCCCAGGGAAGTCTAATAAAAATGTAGAGTAAATAATACCCTTTATCTGGAGAAAATAAGCCTTAAAAATGTATCTGTTGATTTCTTCCCTCCATGAATCAAGGCCCCTTGGGAAGTTTAAGCTGGGCCTTGCAAGGCTTGGGAGCTGTTTTATCTGTTCTCAGGCAAAAGCAGCCTGGAGGTGAGTCCTGCTGAATCCATCCAGTGTGACAACACTGAGCCCCACAGCCCCTGGAGATAAGGAACAATAACAGCAACAATTAACACAAATTTTCCATTTATTTTGTGGGGAAAGAGGAGGGAGAAGGGAGGAAACCAGGGAGCAAAAGCCAAATTTAAGTTATGTGTGTTATTAATTGTCCAGATACAGTTTGGAGCTGTTTGATCAGTCATCCAATCAATTATCCAATCCTAAAAACATGGTCCTGTATCATTATATTTAATATGTAAATTGACTTCGTTGGAATTAATTTTCACACACACAGACTGGGTGTCTCAGGCAGAGATGGATTTTCATTCCTTTCTTTTTTCCTTCTTATTTTTTTTAAAGAGAACTCCACCAGTGCCTCAAAGCTACAGGAATGTCAAGGGTTATAAAAAACCCTGGAGATAAGGTACAATAACCACAAAAATTATGACAGATTTTCCATTAATTTTGTAGGGAAAGAGGAAGGAGAAGGGAGGAAACCAGGGAGCAAAAGCCAAATTTAAGTTATGTGTGTTATTAATTGTCCAGATACAGTTTGGAGCTATTTGATGTCAGTCATCCAACCCTGAAAACATGGTCCTGTATCATTATATTTAATATTTAAATAAAATAATTGGACTTAATTTTCACACACACAGAGTGGGTGTCTCAGGCAGAGCTGGATTTTTCATTCCTTTTCTTTTTTTTCCCTTTCCTTTTATTTTTAAGAAAACTCCACCAGTGCCTCAAAGCTACAGCAATGTCAAGGGCCATGAAAAAACTTTATTTAAACTCCTCCTGCTGCTGCAGGGAACGTGTCTAATCCTGGCTCTGTGACCTCCCTGTGCTTGGTACCGAGGGAAACAGGACCAGCTCACTCTTCCAAGTTCTCATTTCATAATAAGCTCACACAAAGGATCAAAGAGAGACAACCCCAGACAGGCAGAAAAGCCAGCAGACAGAGGAAAATTGATACAGTGCAGTTCTGCACTGAATCACTGGGAAAAATCCTTTTCATTGGATTTTTTTTTCCTTTTTTTTTCCTTTTTTCCCACCAAACATCTCCCTGGGATTGATGTTCTGGCAGCCCTGGAGCAGAGCTCCCTCTCCTCCTCAACGAGGAGATGCATTTCCTTGGGTTTTTTTTGGGGGGGAGGCTTTGCTGTGAGTAGATCAAACAAACATTCCCTCTGTTTTACTTGGGAAAACATGACCCGGGCAGAGAGGAGTTACCAGCCTGTTTTTCCATGAATAAACTCCCAAAAAATCCTGGATTCTCCATCTGGGGAGGACTTGGATCCTGCAGGAACAGAAGGTGCCACTTCACTGTGGGACTCCACAGGCCAGAGAGACTTTGGGGATGAGACCCTGGGGTTTTAGGAAGGGGCAGAAATTCCCTGGAGGTGTTTGGAAAATGTCATTGAAACGAGAAATTCCTTCACCTGGATGGGAACCTTGAACCACTCCCTGGCAGGAGGGTGGAACTCTCTGCCCCAGGGAACAAGGGACAGGATGAGAGGCCTCAAACTGAGCCAGGGGAGGTTCAGGTTGGATCTCTTGGAGCATCTTTAGGCTCTGGAAGGGGCTCTAAGTCTTGCTGCCATCTTTAGCTCATCTCTTATTCAGGTATTTCAGGGGTTTGGGGGTTGGTGTTTTGTTTGTTTTTTTTTTTCCCAAGTGAATTTTCATTCAATTTTTGGAGTGACTTTTCTTTCCAGTCCCTTCATACCATCTAGTGGGAGGTTTGGGTAGGACAGAGCAGCAAAAGATTAATGCTTGGAAAATACCAGGTGGTGCTGCTGGTACAGAGGTGGAGAAGGAAAAAAGCCCTCAGGTCATACAGACACCTGAGCTGGGGATGGAACTGAGGGGGGAAACACAGGAAGTTTATTCCTGGTTTGCAGAAAGGAAAGTAGAAATGTGTGAAAAGTAAAATGAAATAAAGACTGGGAAGAAAACGTGAGGGTGAGAAGATTTTGGGGAGTGAGTGGATGTATGTGGGGGCCTAAAGATGGGTGAGGAGGGACTTCTTACAGGGGCCTGGAGGGACAGGACAAGGGGGAATGGCTTCCCACTGCCAGAGGGGAGGGTTAGGTGGGATANGCTGTTTTATCTGTTCTCAGGCAAAAGCAGCCTGGAGGTGAGTCCTGCTGAATCCATCCAGTGTGACAACACTGAGCCCCACAGCCCCTGGAGATAAGGAACAATAACAGCAACAATTAACACAAATTTTCCATTTATTTTGTGGGGAAAGAGGAGGGAGAAGGGAGGAAACCAGGGAGCAAAAGCCAAATTTAAGTTATGTGTGTTATTAATTGTCCAGATACAGTTTGGAGCTGTTTGATCAGTCATCCAATCAATTATCCAATCCTAAAAACATGGTCCTGTATCATTATATTTAATATGTAAATTGACTTCGTTGGAATTAATTTTCACACACACAGACTGGGTGTCTCAGGCAGAGATGGATTTTCATTCCTTTCTTTTTTTCTTTCTTATTTTTTTTAAAGAGAACTCCACCAGTGCCTCAAAGCTACAGGAATGTCAAGGGTTATAAAAAACCCTGGAGATAAGGTACAATAACCACAAAAATTATGACAGATTTTCCATTAATTTTGTAGGGAAAGAGGAAGGAGAAGGGAGGAAACCAGGGAGCAAAAACCAAATTTAAGTTATGTGTGTTATTAATTGTCCAGATACAGTTTGGAGCTATTGGATGTCAGTCATCCAACCCTGAAAACATGGTCCTGTATCATTATATTTAATATTTAAATAAAATAATTGGACTTAATTTTCACACACACAGAGTGGGTGTCTCAGGCAGAGCTGGATTTTTCATTCCTTTTCTTTTTTTTCCCTTTCCTTTTATTTTTAAGAAAACTCCACCAGTGCCTCAAAGCTACAGCAATGTCAAGGGCCATGAAAAAACTTTATTTAAACTCCTCCTGCTGCTGCAGGGAACGTGTCTAATCCTGGCTCTGTGACCTCCCTGTGCTTGGTACCGAGGGAAACAGGACCAGCTCACTCTTCCAAGTTCTCATTTCATAATAAGCTCACACAAAGGATCAAAGAGAGACAACCCCAGACAGGCAGAAAAGCCAGCAGACAGAGGAAAATTGATACAGTGCAGTTCTGCACTGAATCACTGGGAAAAATCCTTTTCATTGGATTTTTTTTTCCTTTTTTTTTCCTTTTTTCCCACCAAACATCTCCCTGGGATTGATGTTCTGGCAGCCCTGGAGCAGAGCTCCCTCTCCTCCTCAACAAGGAGATGCATTTCCTTGGTTTTTTTTGGGGGGGAGGCTTTGCTGTGAGTAGATCAAACAAACATTCCCTCTGTTTTACTTGGGAAAACACGACTCAGGCAGAGAGGAGTTGCCAGCCTGCTGTTCCATGAATAAACTCCCAAAAAATCCTGGATTCTCCATCTGGGGAGGACTTGGATCCTGCAGGAACAGAAGGTGCCACTTCACTGTGGGACTCCACAGGCCAGAGAGACTTTGGGGATGAGACCCTGGGGTTTTAGGAAGGGGCAGAAATTCCCTGGAGGTGTTTGGAAAATGTCATTGAAACGAGAAATTCCTTCACCTGGATGGGAACCTTGAACCACTCCCTGGCAGGAGGGTGGAACTCTCTGCCCCAGGGAACAAGGGACAGGATGAGAGGCCTCAAACTGAGCCAGGGGAGGTTCAGGTTGGATCTCTTGGAGCATCTTTAGGCTCTGGAAGGGGCTCTAAGTCTTGCTGCCATCTTTAGCTCATCTCTTATTCAGGTATTTCAGGGGTTTGGGGGTTGGTGTTTTGTTTGGTTTTGGTTTTTTTCCCCAAGTGAATTCTCATTCAATTTTTGGAGTGACTGTTCTTTCCAGTCCCTTCATACCATCTAGTGGGAGGTTTGGGTAGGACAGAGCAGCAAAAGATTAATGCTTGGAAAATACCAGGTGGTGCTGCTGGTACAGAGGTGGAGAAGGAAAAAAGCCCTCAGGTCATACAGACACCTGAGCTGGGGATGGAACTGAGGGGGGAAACACAGGAAGTTTATTCCTGGTTTGCAGAAAGGAAAGCAGAAATGTGTGAAAAGTAAAATGAAATAAAGACTGGGAAGAAAACGTGAGGGTGAGAAGATTTTGGGGAGTGAGTGGATGTATGTGGGGGCCTAAAGATGGGTGAGGAGGGACTTCTTACAGGGGCCTGGAGGGACAGGACAAGGGGGAATGGCTTCCCACTGCCAGAGGGGAGGGTTAGGTGGGATATTGGGAAGGAATTCTTCCCTGGGAGGGTGGGGAGGCCCTGGCACAGGGTGCCCAGAGAAGCTGTGGCTGCCCCTGGATCCCTGGAAGTGTCCAAGGCCACGTTGGACAGGGCTTGGAGCAACCTGGGCTGGTGGAAGGTGTCCCTGCCCATGGCACTGGATGGGATTTAAGGTCCTTTCCAGCCCAAACCATTCCATGATTCTATGACCTGGAAATTCTGTGGAAAACCACAGTCCCAAGGCAGTTTTTAGCCCCAGGATTGAGGCTGACTTTCACTCCCTGAGCTGTCTGGAGTCCTGCTGCTCTGAACTGTGTGAACACCCTGTGAGAGAGGATCTGGGTCTTCAGAAGCCTTCAGCACAGAATCCCAGAATCCCAGACTGGTTTAGGTGGGAAGGGACCTTAAGGATCACCCAGTTCCAGCCCCCACGAGGGCAGGGACACCTTGCACTGAACCAGGGTGGTGGAGGAGAACAAAAGATCCCAACTGAGAGGCAAAGATGGAACCTGAGGCACAAACAAAAACAACCCCTGAGCACCAACTCCCACAGAAACCCACCCAAGGCCAGAACACAGAACTTCCAGCTCCTACTTTTACCACTAAATCCCATTTTCATTTTAATTCCTGCTGTTTGAGTGGCTTGCAAAGCAACCAAACCTGGATTTTACATGGCCACATCCCAAAACTTTGTCTCACAGGACAGACCCTTTCCAAAGACTTTTGTGAGCTTGTTCTTTGACTGATGCTTTCCACAGAGAGTTGGGAAAACAGGAGATCTGATGGGAATCTCCTGACAAGTTTACATGGCAAAACACAGAATATTGTCAAAATGGGTATTTCCTTTAACAAGACTCCAAACTGAAGCCTCTGAATCAACATTTTGAAATTCCAATCTGTCACCAAATGACATCATTTCTTTCAAAGGAGGTATTTATTTTGCTCAAAGCAGACAAGGATTTTCAGGTTGTTGTTTCCAAACCAACACCTTTCCTGAATGTTGAATGCCACTGACATGTTGGTGTTTTGGGGGTTGAGCCAGTCAGCAGACAGAAAAAAAAAAATTAAAAGCCAAAATAATGGAATTCCTAGTTAGAGAAAAATTCTGGGTTTGATTCTTTTTTTGGTTTTCTGTTTTTAGGGAGTGAAGAAGATGCAGGTCTGAGGAAAAACACTCCTTTTAGGGAGGTCAGAGCTCTGAGCACTTTTGGGTGTTTTACTCCAGACCTCAAACCTTTCAGCTTGCCCCAAATTGCCACAATTTATTCAGGAATGAGCAGGAGTGGCCCTGGGGCCACTTTCCATCAGATATTATGAGAGTAACACAACATTGTGGAAAACATCAGTAAATGTGGAAATAGAGACAAACCTGAGCCTTTTTGTGGCTGGTTTGGGACCACATTTGAGCTTTAGTGACTGAGAAAGTTGACTGAAAATCCACTCTAACTGTTGTTGACCCTCTCTAAGGCAACCCAAAAAATGCAGAGCAGTCACAGATGTGTAATTCAGCTTTTAACAAGTCTCTAAAAATTCCTTCTCAAATCTCAGCTCCCCACGTGGGCCTGGCAGAGGCCTTGCTGTGCAAAATGCTCTTTAAAGGAAAAACCTCTCAAGGTCTGACACTAAAATGTTCTCAGGGACCCTTCTATACAGGACCAGAAGTATTCCAGACAAACTCTTCCTAAATGCTGCTGTGGCAGGGCTATTTCAGCAGAATCAGAGCTGGTTTTGCTCTTTATGCCCAGTTACCCCCTCAGACACTCGGAACAATCAGTTCCCAGGTGAAAACACTTGATTTTGGGTGTTTGAACACCACTTTGCCCAGAACCCCATGACAATTAACTTGGCCATCCCTCAGCCTGGTTTGCACAACATGTTTCCATGTTAAGGGAGTTCCTTTCCAAGAATAAAATGAGATGGGAGACGCCACCTCTGAAAGTGTGATTTCAGGTCAAGGGCAGAGATCAATCCTGGACATGGGGGAGGTAAAATCTGATCCAGACATGAACATTCTGCCTTGTTCCTCCACACAGAGCAAGTTCTGCACAAGGCAAAAAGAAACTCAGCCCCCAGCAGCCCTCAGCAACATTTGGGGCATCTGAATGCTTTTAAAGGCAGGAAATGTCGGGATACAAGCGAGGGAAAACAACAGGGAGAGGTGGGAATAGGTGAGGCTGGAGAGTGCACAGGGAAGGCTGGAGATGTGAGGACACACCTCGAGTCCTGGGGTCAGGTTTGAGCACCTCAGAACAAGAAGGACATTGAGGGGCTGGAGGAGAGGAAATCATCTCAAACTGCTGCAGGGGAGGTTCAGGTTGGACATCAGGAGGAATTTCCTCCTGGAAAGGGTGGTCAGGCATTGGAAGGGGCTGCCCAGGGAGGTGTGGAGTCCCCATCCCTGGAGGGATTTAAAAGCCCTGTGGATGTGGCACTTGGGGACATGGGGCAGTGGTGGTCTCAGCAGTGCTGGGGGATGGTTGGACTTGATGCTCTCAGAGGGATTTTCCAACCTTTATGATTCCGTGTGTACAGGCAGCCATGGGATCTGTGGATCTCTCTGCAGGAACATCCCACAGGTACTTCTGTGTCCTCTGGGAATGTGATGTCCCAAAGGATTTCTCTGGCACTGACAGTCAAAGGCACCATTTGGATGCTCTGATCATGCAGACACGGGGATGTGTTGCCTTAACATTTCTGGGAGCATCCCTGGGCTTTGATTTGTGGACTCAGCTCCATGTGAAGGTTTCTCAAATGCATCCTGATGCGTGGGGTGCTGGGAAGGAATGGGATTTATGCAGTGTCACACTGGGGCTGCATCCTAATATGGGATTCTACATGGCAGGCACAGAGCCCCTGCATCAGCATTCAGCTCTTGTGCCTCTCCAGGCCACGAGAAAAGTGTGTTTTCCAACTGAGCAAATGCAGGAGCTGCTCAGGGCGGGGAAATACAGAGTGTTGGGGCACTTGGTGTCACCAGGGAGGGCACAATCTGCTGCACGAACAGAGGGGCTTATCCTTTATCTGTAGGATACAAGAACAAGCAGTTCTAGAGCACAGATCCCAAAGGTTTGCTCTAAATCAACCAATTTTGCAATACCAGGAGCACTTTATTAACCCTCAGGATGTTTCTTCTGCTCAGGCAGTGCCACAGTCAGAAAATTTCCATGTAAACTGTTTTTTTTCACCAAGAACCAGAGTTTTTAACTGATTGGCCATAAGCTTCCAAGATCCTTTGGAAATCATAAATAAAACTTCACATTATATTAGATTATAAACTCCCTGGATGTCAGAAAGCAGAAAGAAAATTCCTAAGTAGCTTAAATACCATGATGTCAAGAGGCAACCAGGTTCCCTTAAAGAAATTACGGTTGTCTCCATCACTTCTGCATCCCTTCTTCAAGCCCCCAGCACAAATAAATGCTCAGAGCACACAGTGTCCCTCAGGGAGGTGTTGGGGAGGGGTCAGGTGTGGCCCAGAACAAACACCAAATAACTTTAACTTTGATTTGCCTTTTAACTTCAGCCCCTGCCTGACCTGCTCATCCTCAGACCAGGCCAGGCCTCTGCATTCCTGAGCCTAAAATGCCACAATGCCACCTCTAGTCACATCCTCTGGTCCTGTTCCCTGGGAGCAGAGCCTGACCCCCACCTGTGACTCTATTCCTATTGTGTTTTGTTTCCTTTATGTGATTGAAAAACCAGTTTTTCGGAGAATTTCCAACCTTCACATTCACACCTCGAGGTTTTGCTTTTCATTTCCCGATTTGAATGACAATGAAATGAATAATTGCTTATTTGGGTAGCAGCTCAGGAGCCTGAATCTTCAGTTCCATCAGGATTATTGTTCACTGATCCAGTATCTGACAGAGTTAATGGAAGTCTTTCCACTGGAGACTTTGTGACATATTCAAAGGTCTTGTTATCATCTCTATTTCTCTCTGTAGCATTAAAAATACAGCTGAGCTTTGCTGTGAGTGAGCAGGGGATTAATCAGCTTTGATTCCTACACCTGCACTTTTACTGGTGCCCTTCATGTTGTGCTGGAGGTTTTTCTGGTCTGGGTTTTTTTTTGTGATATTTCTTCACTAGAAAAATTCAATTTATTGAAAGCAAAGTTCTTCAGTGAGGCTCCCTGGATCCTCAAGGGAATTTGTCCTCAAGAGTAGGAAACAGAGGGTGAATGAATCCTCACTTCTGGTCAGACCATTTCCCTCCTGTGCCTCTGGTATTGTCCTTGGCCTCAGTATGTGATGGAAAATCAGTCAGAAATGCAGGAGTGTGGGATCATTGCACAGACAACAGGTTACATAAACTCAGGGAGTGATCCACAGATACTTTGAAGTTGTGCAGTGTTCAAATGAAAAATACAGAGAAGCTGTGGCTGCCCCTGGATCCCTGGAAGTGTCCAAGGCCAGGTTGGATTGGGGTTGGAGCAACCTGGGTAGTGGAAGTTGTCCCTGCCCATGGCAGGGGTGATTTAAGGTCCCTTCCAACCCAAACCGTTCCAAGATTCTGTGATTCCCCATCTCTGAGCAAACACAGGGAACCCCTTCTGGCAAAACCCCTCAGAAGGGTTTTCCATGGATTGTTTCCCTGAGGCACAGACACAGGACAAAGAGGCTGAAATCCCCATTTCAGCCAAAGAAAAGCCGGGTGGGAAGGGACTGGTCCTGTAAATGCAGCCCCCAGAGAGCTCTGCAGGCAGAGCTGAGCCCTGCTGCTCCCTGGATGGTGCTGTTGTCTCACAGCTGGGCTTGAGCAGTTCAGGCTTCGCTGCCAGGAGAGGAAAAGAGCTGGAAAAGCAGCAGAGGAGAGGCTGAGACACAGCAAGGGAACATCTGTCTGGGTGCTGGGATTGAGGAAGCAGCTCAGCACCTGGACACTCTCACCTTGGGCATTCCATCCCTCTGGAACAGCCCTTGCTGGGTCACCAGGAGTTACCACCTGAGAGCCAAAGACTTTGAGTGCCGTGTTTTAGGGACCTTCGTCTGTCAAATAGTGATTAACTAAACAAGAGGCCTGGGGGCTGCAAGGAGGTATTTTCTGAACAGATAACAAGGGGGAAAGGCCTTAAGCTGAAGGAGGGCAGGGTTAGGTCAGGTATTAGAGAGAAATCCTGGGCTGTAAAGGTGGTGAGGCCCTGGCAGAGCTTGTTCAGAAGTTGGGCAAGACACTTTCCCATCCCTGGAAGTGTCCAAGGCCAGGTTGGACAGGGCTTGGAGCAACCTGGGCTGGTGGAAGGTGTCCCTGCCCATGGAAAGGGATTGGAACCAGATGATATTTAAGGTCCCTCCCAACCCAAACCATTCCATGATCCTGTGAGTTCCAGACAACAGTTACAGATGATCAGTATGGTTCCTTTGCTTCTCCATGTTTCCTATGGCCAAGGCTGACTTTGAACTCCAAACCCACAGAACTGTTATTTTCCACTTTTCCTCCCAAATTACTGAGTTTGCAACACAACAGCTTTGCTTTGTTGGGTGAAAAATTCAGCTTTTCAGGGCAGGATATTTGGCTAAATGTCCTGCTGTGCAGCCTGGCTTGCACTGCTGGTGCTCCCCTGGTTCTGCTCAGAGACAGGAGTGGGCTGTGCCTGCTGCTTTCTCCCCCTGTGCTGTTCTGGAGAAGGGTTCCTCTCCATGTTCTGTCACAGCAAAGGAGCACAGAGCTGTTCTTCCCACACCCTGCAGCTTGTACAAGGTCTCCACCTCCTGCTCAAACCCCAGTTCCTCCAGCTGCAGGAACAGAACCATCCTTACTCCCCTCTCCTGCTCTCACGTTCACCTGGATGGACCAATTTGCTGCAGAGAGGAGACAGCAGAAGGAAAAGCGGGGAAAAAAAGGTAAATATCCTTAAAAACAGGTCTGCTCTGCCCCTTTTCCTGCTGCCCAGGGGTTGTTGCAGGTGTGCACAGAGAGCACTTCCACTCCAGCTCCTGGAATCAGGGAATCACAGAATTACTGAGGTTGGCAAAGACGTCCAAAATCATCAAGTCCAAGCTTGGATCAGATCCCCCCATGCCCAATAAAATGTTTTTTGAGCTCCTCCAGGTGGTCAAACTGCCAGTTCCACGCAGGTTCCAGCCCTGCAGGGCCCACGTGTGGGATGTTCAGCAGTGCCCACAGCACAGAGAGGAGGGTGGCAGTGACTCAGCTCTGAGCTGATCCACTCCCTCAGGTGTGAGGGGCTGCTTCCAGCACAGGGAGGAATTTATCCAAGGCTGAGAGGAAAAAATCGAGATTTTGACTGCTCATCATTTTTTCAAGGAATTAAATGTGGTGTTCTTTAATTGATGGTTGCTGTGGTGTGTTCAGCAGCTGAGCACAGCTAAGATATGTGAGTGTGTTTTCCATTCCTCTCCTTTCTCCATCCACCCACCATCCATCCATCCATCCATCCATCCATCTGTCCATCCATCCATCCACCATCCATCCATCCATCCACCATCCATCCATCCATCCATCCATCCATCCATCCATCCACCATCCATCCATCCATCCATCTGTCCATCCATCTTCCCAAGACTGGCAGCTCAGTTCTTGCAGTGGAGGGGCAGCTGAAGGGACATCTCCAGGCTGGACACATCCCAGAGGATGCTTTAAAACTGGAGAGTTCTGCTGTGAACAGGCCTCTGCCTTGTTCTTCTGCAGCATTTTGATATGGGACTGCAGAAGTGGGATCACAGGGATTTGTGGGATCACAACCCTCCCAGCTCATCCAAGGACAGACATGTCCTATTCTCTGGCTTTGTTCCCTTTTCTCAGCTGCTTCACAGGTTTGGGGATTATTTTACTGCCCTCATTGAGATCCCATTTCCACAGATTGTCTGGGAATTCCAGGGCAGAAGTTGCAGGAATTTGGCTCTGCCCAATCCTGCTCCTTTCCTGATTATGCCAATTATCTACCAATGCATTCTGTTGGTTTTAATAAAAGAATCTGCCACACTGAGGTGTTACAAGCCATGGGAAAGCAAGAAGATAATGGGCTGGATTTATCTGATTTGATCTGAGAGAGTCACTGGAGGGAGACAGGCAGATAAATTCCTTAATCCAGACATCTGGGTGTGAAGTAAATCTTGCCATAAAAGTGCCCATTTCTCTCTGCTGCCCATGAAAAGGCTGAAAGGTTTCATTGCTCCCTTTCCTCTCCCACAGAAGAAACTTCTCATTTGTAGTTTAAACACTGAGCAGGAGGAGCTGAGTTTAGCCAGGGGGGAACACAGGAGAACATCCTCTCACCCCGGGCATCTCCCTCCCCTCAGGGATGGTAAATATTTCCTCAGCTGGAAATCCAAGCTATTACTGACCAGTGCCTGCACAACAAGGAGATGCAGATTTAAATCCTTGCTTTGGAAGGTGTTTAACCTGCTCCATGTGTGAGTGGGAGAGCAGGTGTTGATCCCAGAGCAGAGCTCAGTGCCCAGGAACCAGCAGGAGACAATCATGGACCTCTTCTCCAAGGACATGGTGCAGCTCTGGCTGGCACAGCAACAGGGATGAGGAGATGGAGCTTCTTATTTCCTGCCAACAGAGTGGCACAAAGGCCTTGGCAAAGAGGAAGAAGGGAAACATGTATGGGGAAGCCTGGAGAGGAAATTGAGGCAGAGCTCACCAGGGTCTGCAGCTCCTCCTGAGGGGCAGCTCCATCTCTGCTCTGGGTGAGCAGGGACAGGACCCAGGGAAGGGCTGGAGCTGTGTCAGGGCAGGGTCAGGTTGGATCTCAGGAAAGGTTCTTCCCCCAGAGGGTGGTTGGCACTGCCCAGGCTCCCCAGGGCAGTGGGCACAGCCCCAAGGCTGCCAGAGCTCCAGGAGGGTTTGGACAATGCTCTGAGGGACAGGGGGGGATTGTTGGGGTGTCTGTGCAGGGCCAGGGGTTGGGCTGGATGAATCTTGTGGGTCCCTCCCAGCTCAGGATATTCCATGACTCTATGACATGTCTCTCTTTGTGTCTGAACCCTCTCCTAGGGAGTTCAACCCCATAACTTGCTGCCTTTGGCTCCCATGTCCCTCTGGCTCAGGCTGGGGCTGTGTCTCCGTTGGAGCTGGTTCTGCCAGCTCTGTTCAGATCAGTTCCCATCACCCTTCCCTGTGGGTCCCAACACGGCAGGAGATGCTCCAAAAGGAATCCTGCTGGTTAAACACAGAACCTCATCCTTTAAACACAGAACCTCATCCATTACACACAGAACCTCATCCCAACACCACCACCAGGAAGGACGAGTGTTCCCACCAAGCACCTGCAGCTCCATCCCCTGCTCTGGCTGCAGGGTGGGAGGGGAAGAGGAAAAAGGGATTAAGGCCAAAACTGCCTCTGCTCTCAGCAGGAGATGCTCAGTTTTGCATCACACACCTGGCAGTGCATGTGGGACTGCAAAGGTGGCTGGTGTGGGTTGGGAAACCTAAAGGAGAAGCTGCAGAGGCAGGTAAAGAAAAGCTTTACCCATGAACTGAATAGGTTTAGTTATTGCAGGGATCAGGCACAGCCCTGGGATCAGTTAACCCCGACACTGGTTCCCAGTTTGCCTCAGCCTGCCCTTGAAACTCCAAATAAACCGCCCTAAACTCCAGCTCTTTAATTTCCAGCATTTTTTCCCCCCAGGCAGGTTTCTTGCATCTCCTTTCCTTTTGTCTCCTCCAAAATCAGCTGCAGAGGGCTCCAGCTCTTCAGTTCTCTTGCCAACTCTAGATGGTGCAATTTAGCCAGAGAGCCTCAAAAGAAGGAATGATTGGAATTCAAAGGTTTCTTGGCGAGTCAAGTAGGACACAGGACCCGGTGATGGCAAGAACACCTCGGGTTCAAGGGCAAGAACACACCGGGTTCAATAAGCCACGATCTGGTGAGGGGATGGGGCAGTGTCTGCCTTGCACACATTATCCCTGCTGTAATCCCCTGGGATGTGGAATTCCAGAGCAGGGAGCAATTGTTGTTTGGAACAGCAGCTGAGGATCTGTCCCTGGTGCCAGGGAAGAATCTGTGCAGCTCAGCTCTTTCCCTGTGATTTGCCATGGGATGGAATTCCCCATCCCAGCCAAGGCCTGAACTCAGGGACTGACTGGACTCCCAAGCTCCAGGAGATGTTTCTCATTAGGAGTTTATGTAGCAGCAGGAATTCTTAAATAAATAAATAAATGGAACCCACCAGAGCAGATCCACACTCTGAGCATAATAAAGAGCTGTGACAATGTGAGCTTTGTAAGCAGCCAAAATTACCTGTCCAAGAAGCTTTTCATCCTCCTCCGTGTGTGTCTCTAAAGGCCCAGCTCTGGGACCTCTCTCGTGTTTGTTGTGCTTATTTTGTGACTACAAAACACAAAGAGATGGCAACGAAACAAATTCATTCTCCTTCCCAGTGGAAACAGAGCTGGGAAGTCAAATCCCTACCCTGGCTCATGTTGTTTGGATTCCTCAGGGATGTGTTCCCAGCATGTCCTCAGGGACGTGGTGCTGATGCTATTGCCTGCCTGGGAATGCAGTCAACCATTAAGGTTCGATTTTAAGATCTTTTAAAAGACTAAATATCAATTAATATCCTTAACTACTGCTGTAAATCTGAATTTGAAGCAAAATAGATTAGATTAAATGACCCCTAGAGACGTCTTCCAGACCTATCTTTTAAATTAATGGCAATATCTGAATTTAATCCCTGGGTCTGAACCTGCTTTGGACCCACCAGAGAAAAAATCTGGTGGAAGGTTTGGGAGGTGTCATTGCTTTTAGGTCTTACTAAATTTAGAATACCCATCACCTTGGGGTTTCATCACAGGCAGCAGCAAGGCCAGGAAAGGACCTGTGAGCACAGCCCAGAGATCCCACCCCAAACAAGGGTTTGTTTGTCTTTGCTAAAGAGAAAAGAAGGCCACAACTCAAATCCTGGGGTCACTTTTGGGCCCCTCAGGATGAGAAGGACACGGAGGGGCTGGAGAGTGTCCAGGGAAGGGAAGGGAGCTGGGAAGGGGCTGGAGCAGCAGCGGAGGGAGCTGGGGGGGCTCAGGCTGGAGAAAAGGAGGCTCAGGGGGGACCTTCTGGCTCTGCAACTCCCTGACAGGAGGGGGGAGCTGGGGGGGGTCGGGCTCTGCTCCCAGGGAACAGGGACAGGAGGAGAGGGAACGGCCTCAGGCTGTGCCAGGGGAGGGGCAGGTGGGACATCAGGAGGAATTTCTCCATGGAAATGGTTGTTAAGTATTGGAAGGGGCTGCCCAGGGAGGTTTGGAGTCCCCACCCCTGGAGGTGTCCCAAAACCAAGTAGAATTGGCACTTCATGACACGGTTTATTGGGCACGGTGAGATTCAACTGAACACTGGACTGGATGATTGTGGAGGTCTTTTCCAACCTTAATGATTCTGTGATTGCAAGAAAGGAAGAATATGAACTAAATGCACAGTCCTTCTCCATCAGATCCTACCTCAGCACTCCAACCTGCACTGAGAGCACTGGGCAGGCTCCTCCTTACAAACCCTGACAGACCATCGTAAATAATTGAATAATAATAAATAAATAGTTAATTACAAGAGCCATTTAAACTCACTTTTCCTAAGATGAGATATGACAACTTTTATAGATGTGAATACATCATTTTAAATGCTTATTAAAAGCCCATTTCAAGCTCCTTGTAAAATGGAGTGCATAAAATTAGGTTTATGCACTTCCATAAACATTTTGCCTTTTTTAGTCGTTCACACATTCAAATTCCTGTCGGATCCAAGTCACTAAAATCAATGGTAAAATAAAGCACAGCTCTGCATTATTATTATTAACATAATTGCTCCACTACACAAACAATAGACCCTCTTAACTGGAATGGCTTTTGCAAAAATAGATGGAAACAAGTCACAGGAGCAGCTTGCAGAGTGTCTCCAGAGCAATGTGTGTTTCCAGCCTGCACTGATCCCAACTCCAGCTGCCTGGCTCTGCACAAAGGCACTCAGGGCACAACCAATTTGCCATGTTAATGATGAGAAAATTCATCAAATGACCCATTTCAGTGCCCACAACTCGTGACATTGGGAGGATTTCGCTGGTGTCTCAACTGAACCTTGCTGCAATTTCATTTTGCTCCAGATTGTCCCATAGAAGGGAGATGGAGAAGAGATTTTTTCCATCATGGACACAAAAAGACTAAAGAGGTTGTTGCTGCTCCATCCCTGGAAGTGTCCAAGGCCAGGTTGGACGGGGGCTTGGAGCAACCTGGGCTGGTGGAAGGTGTCCCTGCCCATGGCAGGGGTGGCACTGGATGGGCTTTGAGGTCCCTTCCAACCCAACCCATTCTATGGTTCCATGCAAATCTCTTCAGATTCTCCAGGCCCTGATACACACCAAGAATTCCATTTAAGAAAAGCAGAGTAAGGAAGGTGATTTATGCAAGAAAGTGTCAGCAGCTGAATTTGTGACACAGAACAGCTCCATCTCCATTGAGAACAGGATCCATTAACAGGATCCACAGTTCCTGGAAGGCAGGGAAGCTGGGCCTGCTAATCTGGCTAATCTGGCATTTCTGGAGCTCTCATCAGCAGTGACTTGACATCAGTCCCTGCCCAGAGATGCTGCTCCTGTGCCACAGGTTCTCCTGGTATTGGGATTCTCTGTCCTGAGGTGTAGGGGAGACTCTTCCATCCCTGTACTTATTCCATGATGTTTGGTTAAGGTATAATCCCAGCAGCTGCTTTATCTGTTTTCATGGCCAGGTGTTCCCAGTCCTGCTGTCCCTGTCATTGTCCTCCCTCCCCACGAGACTCCCAGCTCCACCCTGTGTCCATGCACAACATTCCCATTCCCTATTCAGCATTTGCTGGATTCTTGGACAAGGTTTTTTTGCAAGCTCTTTTCAGCCTGTACCTCTGAGAAGTTCAGTTTGAGTTCCCTGAACCCCTCTCTCTATTGAAATGAACCTTTAAAATGGTTTTCTAACCCCTTTAAAGCAGTTTTTTGCATGGCTTTGGGACTGTCCTATGTCCCTCCTGAACTTTTCTTGACACTAATATCAGTTGTAAAGTCCCACTCCTACCCCAAATCTGCATTCCCAAATGCCCCTTTGCATACCTGAGGAGTTCTGGCTGCTGTTTGTTTGAATCCCAGTGAAACCATTCCCCAGCACATCATTTGTCAAACTCACCCCCAGAGTGTTCCTCCCAACCTCCTGAAAATGTAATAAATGCCCCCACTATCCCATGGCTCAGATATTTAATGGGGGTACTGAGCAGAACTGGACACAGGACAATTCCTAAGGAAACCTGACCCAATTAATTCTTCCCCCTCCCTTGGCCCACCCTGCTGTAGTTTGATCTGATTTCTCTAACAGACTTATGAAAATGTCATCTTTCTTGCACTAAAGTGCATTGCCTCGCATGACATCTGCTTTTCTACTCTCCAAAAGGCTTATCTCTGCTTTGGGAATAAATTCAATTTCTTTGACATGATTTATGCTTTTCTAATCCGGGTTGGCTGCTACTCATCTTCTTTCTATCCTTCATCTGCTCAACAAACACTTATTTGTTCAAGATTTTCCAGGTACTGAGGTCCAGGTGAACTCCCTGTCTCCTCTTTCAAACAGAAAGTGTTTTAGGAAGGCCTCAGGTTGGGGTTAATTCTACTAATTACCCATTTCAGCCCCTCTTTCCCCCTGGAATGTTGTTCCCCAGCCCTTTGCACCTCACAGCTTGTCCTGGTGAACCGGGGAAATGAAAAGGTGTCGCTTGGAACAAAAACCTGGCAGAATTTCAGTGCCAGCAGTGGAACAAGGAATCTCAGTGTGGAACTAAGGGTGGGAGCTCTTAAACTGCCTTGTCCCTTGCAGGACATCTGGTGCCAGGTGTCTGGATGCCTTGGAGCTCTCCAGGATGTTTTCATCCTGCAGGAATTAACTCTCTGCTCCCCCTCCCTGGCTGAATTTCCTTGGGAGAAGCTGGTTTTGACCTAAAGGGCTTCTCCTGTGATCTCTCCTTGGCTTGGGCTGTGCTGCTGTGTGAATTGCACCAAGCTCTTCCTCCCAGGCAGCATTTTGGGGCTCATCTGTGGAAGGTTTTTCCATGGCCTCTCACGGTGTTCATTGTGTGGTTTTGTCCAAGCTGGGGTTTCTCTCACCTCCTGTGTCATATTTAGTGCTCTTTTGGTTGGGTCCCTGTGCTCACTGACTATTCCTGGAGTCCAGCTTTTCTCCTCTAACCTATTTTCCATTTTCTGCAATCACAGTAGAGAGACAAGAAATCAAGGGAAAGGTTATATTTTGTCAGGCTGCCTGTTATTGACCCTTCTATCCTTCCTCTAAATTGAGATGATTTGTGTTCAGAGTCGCTATCAAAGGAAAAATGCCAAACCCTCCCCTTGGTTTCTTCCTTCCTGGATCTGCTTTCCTTTGGATCTCATCTCCTGCTTCTGAATTCACTGGGAAGTGACCATAATTCCATAAATCTTCCTTCTCCCCTGTATATCATGCTCAGTGTTACCCCAGCTGTCCTCCAGCTCGTTCTTCCACGGGCAAGAATCCAGCTTTCTCTTGGGTTCCCAAAGCATTTCTGGGACTTTGTCCTTCCATCAGATTCCTCCTCTTTTCCTTTCCTGTTTCTGCAGCTAAAAATCTCCTTTCCCTCCTCCTCACCCAGCCAATCCAATCCATTAGGGGTAAAGGAGGGTGGGGAATAAGGAGGAATGAGGGCAGGAATGGCCTCTGCAGCCTCAGGGCAGTGATGTTAAGTGAAGATTTCTCCACCTCACCAGATTGAGGACTGGAAGTCGCTGCCACTCTCCATAAACCACGTCCAATCCTCCTGCAGCTCCACACTCTGACGTTCTGGGTCACAGAGGGGTGAGTGCACATTCATTTCTCGGCCTAACGCAAATATTTCAAATAAATGCTGCTTCCATTTCCTACTCAGGGCTTCCCTTCTGTGCTTTAAGTAAATATGTTTAAAGAAAGAATGGAAAGGAAAGCGTGGCCAGAAACAGGAGCATCAGAAAGCAGCTGATCAGAGGAGACAGGACTGGATCAGACATATGGGGCTGAAATTCAGGGAGGGAAGGGAACAGTGAAGCTGCCCAGAGGGGCAGTTGCCAGAGAGGTCCTGAGGGTTGTTTTTCAGATGAACAGCAACACTCAGGTGTCCCAACCTGCAGATTGAATCCCTGCCTTGCACAGGGGGTTCAGAGGCAGCAGTGCCCTGGGAGCCAGGAGGGCAAACCCTGTCCTGGGGGGCACCAGGCCCAGAGGGAGGGGATTGTCCTGCTCTGTTCTGCCCTGGGGCAGCCTCACCTGCACTATTGGGGCACTTTGGGACACCACAAGATAGGAAAGACATGAAGCCATTGGAGGGTGTCCAAAGGAAGACAACAAAGGTGGAGAAGGGCCTTGATTTGAAGCTGTATGAGGACACTGAGGGCACTTGGTGTGTTCAGCTGGAGCAGAGGAGACTGAGGGCAGAGCTCAGTGCAGTTCCAACTCNCCCTGTGACTCTGTGAATTCCACCCTTGCACGAGTGTCCCAATCCACAAATGGAATTCCACCCTTGCAAAGGTGTCTCAGTCTCCAAAGGAATCCCTCCCTTTGCCTTTTCCTGAGCATCTCTCATGGGGCCAACAGGTACCACTGGGGGTGTTGGTCACTCCCCCGTGCCCCACAGCAACTGGTCACAAATTGCTTTTGGATATTTAGCTGTAATGTTTATCTTAAATATCATCTTGCTCCAATCCCTTTCCAGGGACACCTTCCACCAGCCCAGGTTGCTCCAAGCCCCGTCCAACCTGGCCTTGGACACTTCCAGGGATGCAGGGGCAGCCACAGCTTCTCTGGGCAAGCTGCTCTCTAATGTATCAACACAATCCTAAACCTCATCTTGTAATTAAATTACTGAGGGAGAAGCTCCTGACGGGGCTGTTTCATCCCAGGCAGCAGATTTATTCCCATTTTCAACTCCCACATCAGGATTACTTAAAAAGTTACCCAGTCCCCAGCTCTGTTCTGGAGCTTAAAACAAGCTCCAAGTCAGAAGTGAAATATGTGCTTCTTGTTCTCTTATCTGGTGGAAAATCAAGATTTCATGGGTGAGAAAGACATTGAAGTGTTTACATGTAAGGAAATGGTACTTTTTCAGCACCGAGGAGTTGAAGAAAAGAATGATTTATGTCAACTTTTTAACTGGAAATGGAACTTTTTTCAGGTTATCAAGGCAACCTTTTCAATATTTTGGGTCAGCTATTTCCTATCAGATTTCTATTATTTTCAGAAGAAGCAAAAATAACTTGAGTCCGCTGTGCTATTTCATTTATATTCCTTGGGAAATTCTGACCTTTAAAATAAATTAATTTCAAGTTAAAAAAAAGAAAAAAAGAAAGCACAACAAATCATATTTAGACATTTCACAGCAAGAACTTCCCCAAACAGGCAAATATCAGTTGATTCCATGATAAAGTTTTCATTCTGGGGAAAGAGCAAATTAGTAAAACTAATTGCTTGACTTCCCCAACTGAAAACTTATGATCAAACCACACCAAGTCAGTCATATCTACATTTCCAGGCTCTAAAAAATGCCAGGACACAGCTTGTTGTGTCATGAAACGTGTTCACTTTGTGATTTGCAAGGTCTCATAAAGCCAATAAAATTTTCCATGCTGTAGGATGGAGCCATAAAACGATTTCAATTTACTTGTGAAGCAGAAGGATAAATCCAAGGAGGGAAACACCCACACTGAGGGGTGGGTTTGGAGTGATGGGAATAATTTCCAGGTGAATTAGTCCTGGTTTGGACACAGAGAGGTCAGAGTTGTCTTTCAGCAGGAGAGAGGGAAGGAAGGTTGTCCTCCAGAAGCACTGGGAGGGTTTATCTGCCTGCAGCAGCATTTGGATCATCTGCAGGTGGAACTGGAGTGACCAGGAGGGAAAAGGAGGCAGCAAAAGATGCTGTTCAAGAGGGAAAGTGCTGCTGAGTGAGTTCCACCCTTGAAGGGCTGAGAGGAGCCCTTGGGGAGGACGTGGCAGGGACTGCAGAGGGTCACACACATCATTTACACTTCTAATGTAACTTTACAGCTTATTAATGAAGAACAGAACCCTGGATTTTGGTAGAAGGGCCTTTTTCCTACTTTTCTTTTCAAACAGACTCCAAAATCTGACAAACTGCAGAAGTAACAAGTATCTATAATTCAATTTTTAGCAAGCCCTTGGGTTGGGGTGTATATGGCACCAAGTTCCAAATCCTAAGTCTGGGGAGGGAATGTCCCAAGAAATAGCCAGGAGCCAGACAACTGCTGTGCCTTCTGTGCCTTGTTTCAAATGTCCCAGGCTGGGGATGCACAGATTTATAAGATTTCCTGGTGTTTGTGCACTGTCCTAATGCGTTTATCTCCAATATTTTATCTCTACTAAATTATCTCTGCTTTTGGGGCAGGATCTGAGGCTTGGGGGGGGTTGGGGGGGGTCAGTGGAGGTCCTAGGGAAGGTCTGTCTCCATATAATCCTCTGACTCCACCAGATTCCCTTGGAATGCTGCCAAAGGAGCACCTGGACACAGGTAAGTGCTCTCCTGACCTGATAAATCAGAGGTTTTATTCTCACCTGTAAACCATTTCCACTAAACCAGCTGGAAAACTCTCTCCCTCCACCAATAAACCACAATTTCCTCCCTTTCCTTCAGCCCCTTTTTCCTGTGCCAATTAAAAATTCAAAGACCACGTGGCTACAACCCCCAGCCAAATCCCTGGGAACACATTCCAATAATTACCCAGAGCAGGATTTCTCTTTCTTTACATCAGTCATTAATATTAAAAGCCATCCTGGGAGCATTTAAGCCAAGCAGGATGAGCACACAGGTAGCAGAACCTGCCCAGCCAGATGAGCTTTCTTTCCACCCAGGTAAATTCTGCAGCACATCCAGCAATCCAGGGAACTACAATTCCTGGAAAGAGCCTGAAATCCACGCCTGGAGTGTTTATATGGGGATTTTTGCTCCTTTATCCCTTCCAGTAGTAGCAAAGAGCTGTGAGAGATGCAACAATCTGCCCTGACACTGCTGTTTCTGTAGATCAGCAATTGGTGGTGGGGGAAAATTATTTAAAAAAAAAAAATTAAGAAAGAAAAGGAAAAAAAGAAAGGAAGAGCGATTTTAAAAAAATATGTGTTGCTTGAGCAGAATCTAAACTGTGCCCATGTCCTGGCTGTTATTTATCCCAGCATTTCATCCTGCTGGAAATACATGAGTCCTTGAGCCACAAAACACTCCAGTTAATGAGATTAAAGAGGGATTTACAATCCTGCTCTGCCTTTTCATTCTCTCCCATGGGCTGGGCCCCAGGTTTTGGGAGAAAACCTCTGGTTTGGGGGGAAGCTCTGGAAGCAGCACCTACTTCTCCCAAATCCCTGGGACTGAGCACAGCAGGAAAGATGGTTGGTGTTTGTCACTGGGCATTAACTGTCCTGTCCCTCCTTGGGAGAGGACCCCCAAGGATCAAGTCCAACCCTCAGTGATTGAGGAGGTTTTGGCCACAGCCCTGAGAGGGGGGAATTCTTCTTTTACTTTCCACAGGAACTTTTACTTCCTGTGGATGGAACTGGGGCTGCAACACGCCCCTGCCCTGCAGGGGATTTCACCTGCATTTCTCAGAATATCCCAGAGTTGGAATGGACCCCCAAGTCTAACCCTCAGCCCTGCCCAGACACCCCAAGAGTCACCCCCTGTGCCCCAGAGGATCATCCAAACCCTCCTGGAGCTCTGGCAGCCTTGGGGCTGTGCCCACTGCCCTGGGGAGCCTGTTCAGTGCCAACCACCCTCTGGGGGAAGAACCTTTCCCTGAGATCCAACCTGCCCCTGCCCTGACACAGCTCCAGCCCTTCCCTGGCTCCTGACCCTGCCCTGGCACAGCTCCAACCATTCCCAGCCTGGGCAGGCTGAGCCCTGCACGTGGCCTGAACATCTCTGCTGACACCACGAGCCCTTTTTTACCCCTGTCAGCACCAGAAAAGCGACACAGCTCCAGAGCCAAGATCCTCCTCTGCCTCAGGCACCCTCGATGTCAGCAAGTTTCTAATCCTGGAGCATTCCTGGCTGGAGCTGGGGCAGGAGCAGGGCACAGCTTGATTCCTCATTAGCTGCTGTTTGTTTGCTCAGCGCCCCGAGTGCTGCATAAGGACTGAGAGTTGCTATTCTTGTGTTTCTGATCTCGGGATGAGCTTTCCTTGCTGGTGGTTAGGAAACGTTTTGCCATGTAAATTGAGCTAATCTGACTGGGAATAGCAGGGATGCTCAGAGGAGGGACGTGCTGGAAAACATCCTCTGATGTGCTCCCAGGACTGCAGGCAGTTACAAAGCCTGCCTGGAAGGAGTCCCTCCCTCCCAAACCTGTGCTAAGCCAGGAAGCCCTTTCCTCTCTGCACATTCCTGGTGGCCTTTCCCCCTGCCAGAGTCTAAATCCAGCTGCCAACTCTTTCAACAAATGCCTGGAGCAGAACTGCCTATCAAAGGAGTCCTGGGGGACAGGGCTGGGGGCTCCCTGAGCTGTCACTCATTTCCACAGCTGGTGGCTGGAGTGACATGCTGGTGCTTCTCAGCTTTGGTTTCACTCAGCCTGGCACAGGAAACCCCCACAGGTCCTTCCCAGAGGACAGATCCATGGTTCTCGTGGCAGTGCCCCAACAGCCTGGGACAGCACGGAATGGGGCTGGCACTGACATCCAGGGAGTGGGCACTGCTGGCACTGCTGTGCCAATGTGGCACCAGTGGGAGCTGCTGAGGTCAGTGAGATCTCCCAGGACACTACAGAGTCCCACCAAGCAGCACAGGGGGAAAGAACAAGCCAGAGAGGAGCAAAGGGTCCTTTCCCCCACCTCACCAGCCCTGGAAGCTCCACAACTACCTTGTCCAAAAGATCCAGAGCAGGACTTGGGGGTGCTGGGGGAGAGGCTGGACATGACCCAGCACAGAAAGCCCCATGTCCTGGGCTGATCCCACAGCGTGGGCAGCAAGGGAGGAGGGATTCTGCCCCTCTGCCCCCTCAGTGAGACCCCCCCACAGAGCTGCTCCAGCCCTGGGAACAGCACGGCAAGGACATGGAGCTGCTTGTGAGATAAAATGCTTTAAGTTAATCTGATCAGACTTTGGGGTATAAAGTCCCAACAGACAGCACAGATTGACAGGAGCCCAGGTGAAATATGACAAGTTCTTTTCTTTTTTTTTTTTCCTTTTATTATTTCCTAGAAGTTTTCCCGATTTTCCAGGCAGATTTCAGCTGGAAAGGGATGGAAAAGGGTGGTTGGGTCCAGTCAAAAATGCTCCTGAGATGTCCTTGCTGCAGCCAGCAAAGCTGTGATATTTGAAATAGTTCCCATATGTCCAGAACATCCTGCTGAGCCCTTGGTTGACTCTGACAGGGCTCTGGGCTTTGCCACAGGTTGGTTTCCATCTCACCGCAGCTCTAGGAAGTTGTTTGTACAGAGATGGGATCTTGCAGTTCTCCCATAACTGTTCCTCATTTACTTCCACCTGCCACAAACTGTTTTTTTTTTTTTGGCAGCTGAAGCTGAAAAACCTTTTGTGAGTCTTGGCAGGAATTTTCCTTTGTTGGATAAGACACTGGGAATCTTCTGCAGTTCTGGAGGGTCAACAAACAGGCAGAGCTGGTCTGGTTTTTCAAAGCTCCTGTTCCTGCTGGTTTGCTCTGTCAGTGTCCACCCTGCTCTGGATTCACTCAAGCTCTTCTTAACTTTATTTTATGGAAGTTATGTGGCTTTAACCCCCTCATTTGTGTTACTGTGGCTTTAACCCTCTGCCCCCCCATTTGTATTTCTGTTTGCTTTAGTGTGTAATTGCCAGGTGATGTTCCAAGGGACACAACAGCCCCCAAATCCCCCCAAAACGATAACCCCTCTGTTCCTGTGCAGGACCACGTGGCTGGAAAGGAGTAGCCCTGGCACTGCCTGTGATTCCATCCTCTCTTGCACTGGGATTGTGCTGCCTTGGGGGTTTCCAAGCCCCAGCTGGAGCAGCCTGGGCTGAACTCAAAGCTGAGCCTGTTTTGGGCAGGAGGATGGACTGTGTGGTGTCCTGTGGTCCCTGCCCCCTTCCCTCCCCACCTGGGCCACCTCCCAGCTCTCACAGCCCCAGGAGAAGGCAACAAGCCCATGCAGAGGTTTTACCTGGCTGTGCTTTATTTCACTGATTTGATTTAGGATGAGTTACCCTGTCAAACTCCCACAGCCCTTAGAGCTCCTCACACTGAGCCTGAGCCTGTCAGCCCCACAGGGAACACTCTGGGATGGCCCAAGTTTTACTTCCACAAACATCCTTTCCTTTTCCAGCCCATTAGCACAACAAAGCCAATCTCTGTGCACATCTACCCTGCTCATCCTCTCAGTCACTTTTGGTCATTACTCTCCTAGAAGATAATATAGAAAAAAATAAAAAATAGTTGAAGATGTTTTGCTTTGAGTTGCCAGGAAAAGTCGTTGCAAGTTTTCTTGGCAGCATTTCCAGCGTTAAAAGACTTTCCTGATATGTTTGGTTTTCAAATAGAAAAAGGTTTTTGGTTTGGGGTTTTATTTTTTTGGTGGAATGCAGCCACTTTTTCTCCAAGGCATCTGCTCAGCCACAAATCCAGCACACTGTCACAAAGCCATTGCAGTGAAGTGCTTCCAACCAGTCCTGACTCCCCTCTTGCAGGAATTGATTGCACACCTCTGCAGCCTCTTTTCTTCCTCTCCCAGCACTTCTATTTTTGCTGTCAGTGCCCACAACTCAGGCACTATTTACATTTCTCTCCACATCACTGCTCTCTTTCTTCAGCCCTTTTTTCCTGCCTTCCCTCTCTGATGAAGATCATCCATCATTTTTTTATGTTCTCAGCTTTGGGACTCTTTATTTCTCTGCTCTTTGCAACAGGAGCTGCTGCAGCATGAGCAGGGTCCCCTTTTGGGTGTGTGCCACTGGTGTTCACCCACACTGGGCATTTTTGGGGGGATTTGTATCTGGATCTCACCATCAACAACAGCCCCTGAGGGACCATTCCCCAGCTGGAGAGGGGAAGTGTTCACTGATGGATTTCAGAGCCCAATGATGCCTCAACTATCACATCTCTGAGGGTGGGGAGGCCCTGGCACAGGTTGCCCAGAGAAGCTGTGGCTGCCCCTGGATCCCTGGAAGTGTCCAAGGCCACGTTGGACAGGGCTTGGAGCAACCTGGGCTGGTGGAAGGTGTCCCTGCCCGTGGAAAGGGATTGGACCCAGATGATATTTAAGGTCCCTCCCACCCCAAACCATTCTGTGTGTAGGATCTCTCAAATCAGTCTCAGGATGGGTGTCCATCCAGCCCAGCTACACATGGGGCTGGGATTCCCAGCTGGTTTGATGAGATGTAGCAAACATTGAATTATAATAATTATGTTTCTTTTCAATTACTCTTTTTTCCTTGACGCATCTGAGATTTTACAGAGTACTCTGCTTTCCTTTAATGACACTTCCAGGCCATTTTCCAACTCCACTGTCCCTAATCTGGCCCTATCCTTCTGTCTGTTGTGGTCCTTGTATCCTGTGTTATCTGTTACGTCTTCATTTGGTCTCCATGGGTAACTCCAGGTGGGATCATCTCACCCTTCAGTGACAGAGACTGAAGCCCTCCCACTGCAGTGGAATATTTACAGTGTCACAAGGGTCCTCCTACAACCCCATCCCTCCTTCACAGTAGGACAGAATCCCATTCTCATGGATCCAGCTGCAAGTGCCAGAGAATGATGGAATGGTTTGGGTTGGGAGGGACATTCAAGATCATCTCATCCCACCCCCTGCCATGGACAGGGACACCTTCCACCAGCCCAGGTTGCTCCAAGCCCCGTCCAACCTGGCCTTGGACACTTCCAGGGATCCAGGGGCAGCCACAGCTTCTCTGGGCACCCTGTGCCAGGGCCTCCCCACCCTCCCAGCCAGGAATTCGTTCCCAATCTCCCATCTCTCCCTGCCCTCTGGCAGTGGGAAGCCATTCCCTGTGTCCTGTCACTGCAGGCCCTTGTCCAAAGTCCTGCTCCGATGGCGGCACTGCTCAGAGCAGGATTTGGGATAAAAGTGGCTCAGAGATGCTGTCCAATGGTCAGCCCTGCTCAGGTCCAGCCCAGCTGAGAAACAGGGAAGAAACAGCCCAGATCCCACCTACTCTAAAAAAGCTCTTCCCATGGCTATCCCGGGAAAACCAGCTCTGCCCTGAAGAAACAAGGGCTCGTTTTAACTCAGGAAGGGACTTTGTTGTTCCCAAATTTCCCCTCTGTAACTTAGCAACATTTTTCATCAGACAAGGAGCTGTTCTCAAATAAACTCTGAAATGCAAAAGACCTGGAATTTTGAGCAGTTTCATGTTTCCTTGCCCATGGATCCCCATGGCAGGCAGATGGATCATCCCTGCTGGGGAGGGTTGTGGCTCCTTCCTCCAGGATTCAAGAGAGTCCAATTACTTCCAAGTCATTTTGCCTTTTCCTATCTGCCACTGTTGCTTAATCGATGGTCTGTGCTTAATGAGGCAGAAAAACAGCAGAGAGAACAGCAAAGGCTTCATTCAATAGAGAATATTTCACATTTAACTGGGATGAATTTGCCCTGGAGCTGGAATTGAGAAAGCCCTGACACTGTGCAGCACCCAAGGCTCTGTCTGGGAAATGGGCAAAACTTCTAGGAAAGAATTTTTTAAAAAAAGAAAAAGAAAGAAAAGAAGTTGTTGTGTTTCACAAAGCATCTTCATCACAGGGCAGCCTGAGTGTACAAACACCTGTGGTTTTAGCTCATGGATTTGATTCCCAGCTTCCCCCTCACTCATTATCTACCTGGAAGCTGCTTTTCCCTGTTCCAGGAGCTGTGCCAGGGCAGGGTCAGGTTGGATCTCAGGGAAAGGTTCTTCCCCCAGAGGGTGGTTGGCACTGCCCAGGCTCCCCAGGGCAGTGGGCACAGCCCCAAGGCTGCCAGAGCTCCAGGAGGGTTTGGACAATGCTCTGAGGGACAGGGGGGGATTGTTGGGGTGTCTGTGCAGGGCCAGGAGTTGGATTTGATTGTCCCTGGGGATCCCTTCCAGCTCAGGGTATTCCATGATTCCATGATCCCCAGAACAATCTGATGCCAAGTCCAGTGAGAAAGTGCCAAGATCTCATCAGTTAAATCTAAATAAAATCAAATGAAATCAAATAAATCATAAGAACTGTGATACTGGACTAGTCCTGGGTCCAGCTGGTGACTCCCAGGCTGTAGCTGAGCAGCTGCCAGTAAATATGCAGGGATAGCAATCAGCTGGCATTTAATTAAACCACAATTACTGTCTCATTAGCTCTAAACAGAATCCTTAATATGGGGCTTTGTTTTGATCACTGGCACTGGAAATATCCCGAATAAAAAGCTTTGTTTTTTTGGATTGGGTGGAGAGGGGAGAGATGAGCTGGAGATTGTGCTGATGGGAACAACCCCTGGCATTGCCCAGACCCCACCACTGCTGTGGCCTCAATGAGGGGATGGTTTGAATCCTTCCACAGCTCCTGTTTTGGTGTGAAATCAGTAGAAAAATCTAAAATACGCTGGGAGCCCTTTGTTCCTTGAGCAGGTGGGGAGTATTTTGATTTTTTTATTCCTGCTGTTATGGTGTGGTTGTTCTAAATCCTCACCCCTGGCAAGGCAAAGACAAGAGGATTTGTGTTAAACAAACTCACTGATAAGGTTATTTCTCTTACAGGAGAAATCTAATTGGTGTCAGACAAATGACAATTCCTCAGCCACCAGCTCTTCTCTTGTTTGTTCTTTACAGCTCT
Organism: Pachyramphus minor; assembly: GCA_013397135.1. NCBI lineage: Eukaryota > Metazoa > Chordata > Aves > Passeriformes > Tyrannidae > Pachyramphus > Pachyramphus minor. The sequence continues at coordinate 183,022 of VYXB01001644.1, forward strand.
ATCAGATAAATTACTTCGTGTTTGCAATTTACTTTTTTTTTAAAAAATCTTTTCTTATTCCTCTACAACAAAAATAAACCCAACAGCCTTTAGAAATCACACACACAAAAAAAATCCAACATCTGCCTGTGGAAGTGAAAGGGGGAAAAAAAACCCCAACAAAAAACCAACCAACCTACAAAAGAAGAAGGTTCAATTCTCCTCTAAAGAATTTGCTTAATTGATCATTCTCAGCACAAAAGTGGAGTAAACCCAGGAGCCTCTTGCCTGGGGGGACTGCAGGTAAATTCTGCACTAAATGGAGTGGATTTCTGTCAGAGCCAAAAAGTGGAAATCATTGGAAAGGACCCAGCAAAAGATTTTAACCATGTTAAAATACTGCATTTTTGGGTGTTTATTTTCCACATCTCAGAGAAACTTCCTCTATTTGGGGCTCAGAGAATGTTTTTCACCAGTAAAAATAAAAGAAATGAAAAGACTCAGGCTCATCCCAACATGGAAAAGGTAAATTTGGAGCTTCCAAAAATTCCTGTGGGATGGGAAAGCTGTTTCTTCTCTGTTACAGGGTCAGGGGGACACATGTGGTTATTGCAATCCTGAGGATTTTGTGACAGTTTTGCGAATCCTGGATGCACCTGGGACCAGGTAGTGAAACATTCTCTTGGACTTAGGGTGACCACTTCTCTTCATTGAAAATCTGTCACTGAAACTGGGATGCTCTGGGGGAAAGTTGATTTTTTGACAACTCAAAACTTCACTGATGAGTCCTAAACATCCCTGGAGGTGTAACTTGGGCAAAATTCTCTCTATTGAGATTCACATTTTGTGGGTTTTTTAATACCTGACTCTTAGAGATGTGAAGTTAAATCAAGTCTTGTGCACTTCCTTTAAATGCTTCATTTTCATACTTAGTGATTTTGAAAGGAACACAACCCTTAAGCAAATAGAGATATTTATTCCAACAGTTTATCCTTTAAAACATTTCTTGGTTGTTCAATCCATGCCAGGAGTGGTGGGGGAATGGAAACTTGTGATTTCTGAGAGCCTGAGCCTCCCAAATCCCCAACGACACATGAAGGAACCCACCCCAAGATGATACCAAGGCTGCAATTTGTCATTTCAGAGCTGTTCTGTGAAGAACAAAGCCCCCACTTCAGCACATCTGTCAGTTATTTAGAGGTATGTGTAGAAAATCCCCTGGGAATCACTGGAGCTCCTCAGATGCTGAAAATCAGGCACGTGCTCAGGTCTCTCCCTGAGCTGCTGCCTGAGGATCCTGATAAGCTTAATAAGCATTCCTCCTAAACACTGGGAAAACATAAACTGTGAAATTCTCATCAAAAAACAAGAGGCCTCAAGACATCCAGAGATGATTCATGAAAAACAAACTGGCAAAGCTCTTATTAGAGGAAGAGGAAACACCCCATCATGCAATCAGAGCAATAAAGAACCTCCAGCTCCACGGCGCCTGCAATAATCAAATCAGAGCAATGTAAAGGAAAGAAGGGCAGACAATCAAAAACAGAGGAGTACAGCACCTAATGATCCTGCCTGGGATTGTGGGCATCTGTTTGGGAAACAAATCCTCACCCAACTCAGCAGAAAACATTAAAAACTGCTCTGTGTAATCCAGGAATGAGAACACCCGAAGGAGCAGCACGTGGGCCCAGCAGTGCCAAGCATCTGGGCTTTGATCTGGAATATTCAGGAGCAGGAAGGTTGAATTTCTCCGGGTTAACCAAAAAGTGCAGAATTTGGAGCAGCTGAGGGAGCTGGGGGGGCTCAGCCTGGAGAAAAGGAGGCTCAGGGGGGACCTTCTGGCTCTGCAACTCCCTGACAGGAGGGGGGAGCTGGGGGGGGTCGGGCTCTGCTCCCAGGGAACAAGGGACAGGAGGAGAGGGAACGGCCTCAGGCTGTGCCAGGGGAGGGGCAGGTTGGACAACAGGAGGAATTTCTTCACAGGAAGGATTGCAAAACCCTGGCACAGCTNATTTCCATGAGAAAGGTCAATTAGCCACAGGTTTCCAGGTTGTTCCTGGGCTGGAGTTTTGCCTGGGGAGATGTTCTGGTGGCATCAAGATGGTTTGAATGATGCCAAAGACATTCACCCCATTATGGGCTTTCTGAGGAGTTCGAAGTCAGAAAAAATTAGAATGGAATCACAGAATCATTAAGTCTGGAAAAGACCTCATAGGTCATCAAATCCAGCCCTCATATCCCAAAGTCCCACATCTACTCATTTTTCGAACCCCTCCAGGGATGGTGACTCCACCACTGCCCTGGGCAGCCCTTTCCAGTGCCTGAACACTCTTTCAGTGAAGAATTCTTCCTTAATGCCCAATGTGGGCACAGCTTGAGTCCATTTCCCCTTGTCCTGTCCCTTGTTCCCTGGGAGCAGAGCCCGACCCCCTCCAGCTCCAACCTCTTATCAGGGGTGTTGGAGAGAAGGGGCAATTTTCCCTCAAAAAGGACGCATTTGTGTGACAATTTGTGTGACATCCCCACCCCACAAGACTCTGCATCCCCCAGCCTGACCAGAAAAGGGGGAGAGGGAGTTAAAAAAACTTAAAATCCATCACAAAAGAAAATCCAGTGGGATAAATCTGGGCAGGGAAACCACACTCAGAGACTTTTCCAAGGCCATTTTAAAGGTTTGCCCACAGCAGAGGCAAACTAAAGGGAATGATTTTGAGGTGTTAGCTGCATTTATATTCAACTTGTCCTGATTGCTCTCAGACCTGTGAAGTGAAGCCCAGAAAAAGATGGAGCGGTTTAAAGACCTGTTCTTTATTAGATACATTCTTCATCTGAGTTATATGAAGACTGTGAAAGTTACTATAAGAAATATTATCAATTTCCATGATCTCAGATGTCAAAACTCACAGTTTACACCCCTCAGCAGCGTTCACAGCAGAATTTTCTCAACCAAGCCACGCATTTAGCAGGTTCTACACTCACTTGTTTTCTCTCTGACCTGACAGAAACGTTTTCAGGGACGTGCCAAAGATCTCCTCTCAGCAGAATGGTTTTCCTGCCTGTGGCTGCTCTGCTTGTATCCCCAGACCGTGGGGATTTATATCTGCAGCTGTAAACTTTATCTGCTGCTTCAGAATTCCAAGTCTCTCTCATAAATCCTTCTCTATTGGTGTCAGGGTTTCATCCCAGACTTGCAACTGAGCCCCAAAGAGCAGCTCCCACACATCCCAGTGGGATGGGGAGGGGGACTGGGAAAGGGTGAAAGCCCTGGGTTGAGATAAGAACAGTTTATTAATAGAATCATAGAGTGCTTTGGGTGGGAGGGACCTTAAAGCCCATCCAGTGCCACCCCTGCCATGGGCAGGGACACCTTCCACCAGCCCAGGTTGCTCCAAGCTCTGTCCAACCTGGCCTTGGACACTTCCAGGGATCCAGGGGCAGCCACAGCTTCTCTGGGTAACCTGTGCCAGGGCCTCCCCACCTTCCCAGGGAAGGATTCCTTCCCAATATCCCATCTAAACCTACTCTCTGTCAGTTTGAACCTATTACTCCTTGTCCTATCACTCTCCAGCTTCCCTGTAACCTGGAAGGTGCTCTGAGATCTCCATCCAACTTCTCTTCTCCAGGCTGAACAGCCCCAGCTCTCCCAGCCTGTGAAATCATGCACAATATTGTTATAACAACAAAGAAAAGGACTGAGAGAGAGAAGGATTAAACCCAAGCCAGACGAGTGCTGCCCAGTGCAGCTGCTCAGCACCCACTGACCCACACCCAGCCTGTCCCCCAGCACTGGAGTTTCCCACCCAACTCCCCCAGTTTATGTTCTGTGGTCTGGAACATCCCTCTGGTCAGTTCAGATCATCTCTCCTGGATCTGCTCCCTCCCAACTTTGTGCCACCTCCTCCCTGTCACAGCACACTGAAAACTCCCTGACTCGGGGGAAGCACCACTCAGCCACAGCCAAACCACCAGTGTGTCATCAACATCATTTTCATACTAAATTCTCCCATTTCATCCTCATTATTGTCATGCCACATCCAAAACCAGCCACTAGGAAGAAAATTAACTCTACCCCAGCCCAACCCAGGTGACAAGTTGGTGACAATCACACTGCAGTACGACAGCACTGGAGGAACCCACTGGAAATATTAACTGAAATGTGGAATACACAGCCTGGCTCCATTAATGTCCTGCAAGGACACTCACCAGCCACCAAACTGTGCAGAGGGCTCTTACAAAGCCAAGAGCTTTGTCACCCACAGCCCCCTGGCCTCTGTCACCACAAACTCCCACAGTTTTACTGCACTTGATTACCCAAATTCCCATTTCCTTTGCAGAATTTATACAAGTTGCAAGGGAGGCATCTCAGCAGGGTCATGTTTTTTCTCTCTCTCTGGGGCTGTTACAGCAAAGCATAAAATATCCTGCTGCCTTTGGCAAAGTGGCAGCATGTGATGAGGATATTCCTCTTGTAGCTGTGGAGGCTTCTCAGCAAAGCTTCTCCTCAGAAGACCTCAAAAAAAACCCCCAACAGACTGAAGGTTTCTAGAGGAGCTTTCTGAGAACCCACAGTCCATTCAGGAAATGCTGAAGTGTAAGAAATAACACCACCTCCTTTCATAAATGAAGCAAGAAGTAGAAGAGCAGCACTTGCCCAGAGCCTGCAGAGCTGACTCCTGGTTTTAATGCTTTGTTCTGCCTTGGTCAGAGGGATGTGGCTTTAGAAGCCTTTGGATTCACCTGGAATGCTGGCACTTCAATTTTTGTGTCCTCAGAAAGTTAATTAAGAGCAGGGAGGAGGCTGGAAACCCACCAGGCAGAGCTGCTGCCCACTCTCATAACCCAAGGCCTACATGGGGTGGGCCTCTAAAACTGGCTCCAGGATTATCCTCCTCCACACCCTGTTTGTCCTGAGCTCTGCCCCATGTGTTAACCCTTCTCACAGCCAAAAGGAGCCTTTTCTCTTGGGGAAAAAATGAGTTTCCTCCCTCCTGTGTCTTCCCAACCTTCCCCTTCTCTCAAGTCCTCTCAGGTTGCCCTGAACCCTGCAGCAACGTCAGTCCTCGTCTTGAGACTCCCTTTAATTTTTCTTGATAAATAATTAAAGAAACCTTTTTGCTCCAGCGAAGATGTGACTTTTAAAGGCCTTAAATCCCCATCTTTTGATGAAACCCACCAAAGAAATGAAGATTTCAGCACGAAGGGTTGGACTATTTGAACCTTAGCTCCTGGTTTGAACCCACAACGTGTCAGAGAAACACTAAACTGCTTTGCTGCTGCACCTGCAGAAGCAACACAACTGATTTTGGTGCAAAAAATAAACACAGCAGCCCAAGCTTGTAAATAATTTGTGGTTCCCAGGTGAGTTTTCCCCACCAAGAAGGCAGGAGATCATTCAGGGAGAAAGGAAACTCTAACCCCAATCTCCTTCTGTTGAAGAGAGGCCGATGCTTCAATTATTGATGTGGGTTTTAAATATTCAGCTTGGCATTTATTGCCCTTAAGGAAACTCTAGTTACCACTTCCCCATCATTTATTCATGGAATCAATAGGAGCAGGAATGCTGGTTCTGAGGTGTCAAGGGTTCCAGGGATACAGGGGCTGTGTCCTTTTGGAAGGAATAACCTGATTTTTGAGGTCATTCCCCCTCAGACAAGCCCATTGCTTCAGAGGTGGCTGGTGTTGAGAGGGAATTCCAAGAAACAGGGAGGGATCCAAGCAGGAATCTGAGCACCACAGGGTGTGCTGGGGGGTGTGTGGGATTGTAGGATGGAGAAAAATCCACGTCCCTGCAACAGCTGAAGCCACTGGAGGTTTTTGGGGCACTCCTGTGCTTCTCCTGCCAGAGGTGCTGCCTGGGACCAGATTTCCAGCAGCAGCAGCTGAACCTGGGAGCTTGTACCATGAAATAAGGAATATTTGAGGCTTCCCAAAGAATCCTTTTCCCATCAAGAGTTAAAGCAGGGCCATAGAGCAGGATATCAAAGTGATTTGCTTTGCCCTGGGCAACCTCATTTCATGGCAGGGTAGGAGTTGGGTTCCCATTGGCATCTGGGCACAGCAGCTCACTGGCAGCAGCCACAGTGGGGAGGGTCCAAAGCAAGGCAGCACAGTACAGTGGTAACTTATTTTTGTTATCCCTAAAGTCCTTTATCTGTATTAAATAGTCTTTATATCTCTTAGATATTCTTTATAAACAAGAGGAACAGTTGGCACGGGATGAATCCGGTGCCAACAATCTTGGATCAGGTTTAGTGGACTGGAGAACAGCCAAGCAAAGGTGTGGACTCAGTTTTTTCATCCTTGAATGTCCCTTTTTATTTAAAAAACCTGGCTTGGAGCAACCTGGGCTGGTGGAAAGTGTCCCTGCCCATGGCAGGGGGTGGGACTGGGTGAGCTTTAAGGTCTCTTCCAACCCAAACCATTCTGGGATTCTGGGATGATAAACAGTCCTGAGATCAGACATCTCAAAATCTCAAGTAATTGCTACTTTATCAACAAATTTATCAGTCCATGAAGTGATAATATTGATGAGGTCAAGGTTCCAATACAAGGGCAACACTGAACATGTGGCAAATGAAGTGTAATTGATCTTCAATAATTTTAAAGAACAAAGACAGTTCATCTATCAGTGAATAAAGGCAGAAAAAATAAACTTAATACATGTTGAGGTGATCAGAGACTGCTCTTCCTGAACTGGATTTTACAGTCTGAGACAGAATTCTCAGTAAAGACAAAAGCAATTAAAGACATAAAGCATTTAAGCTTTGATTCTCTGTGCAGATTCTGGAGGTACAAGGTGGTCAGTTAGTGGTATAGGGAATGATTCCCACTTTTCTTCTTTGCTTGTTACTGTATTGTGGCAGAAAACAAGAAAAATTGACTTTCAGACTTCCCAGTGTGAAAGGAGAAGAACAAACAGTTTCTGTGCACATTTTCAAACAATCCATTTTGTATCAAAGAAGTTCCCTATTCCCACATTTGTAAAGGCTTTTATCTATAAAGAGGCTCTAGAAAGATAAGTACCAGTGATTAGAGTGAAGATAAGGAGGAAGATCAGGTTGCCCAGAGAAGCTGTGGCTGCTCCATCCATGGAAATGTCCAAGGCCAGGTTGGACAGGGCTTGGAGCCACCTGGGCTGGTGGAAGGTGTCCCTGGATGATCTTTGAGTTCCTTCCAACCCAAACACAAAGCTAATTCAAGGATTCTTTAATCCCTATGCCTGCCCAGCCACCCCTTGTGCTGGGTGGTGGTGACTGACTTTGTCTCTCTTCCCTCCCCCCAAAGCTCCCACTTTTCCACCACTGCAGAACCATCTCAACACTGGTTTTTTTATTCCACCAGGAAGTGGGAAAGTTTGAATGAACCAATGTGAAAACAGCTGGAAACAGAGAAGCACAATCCCCTTCCTGTGGGGAGAACAGTGGTGTTTTAATGCTTCAAAATGCAAAAGCTCCTGGCACGATGAGAAGCCTGAAATGAGAATTCCTGTTCATGCTGTGCTTGTTGGCTTTGATGGCTCCTGCTCTTCCCTTGCCAAACACAGCAGCAGAACCACTCAGGCTTTGGATTATTCATTGTGGCCCTTTTTGGTGGCAGCATGGACATCTCATGGCCACAGTGGAGGGCAGAGAATTGTTTTGGGCAGAGGAGTTTTACCCAAAATGTGGGGGTTTTTTAAAAATAAAATTAACAAAAAAAAACCCACCAAAAAACCCCCACCAAATTCCTGGCTCAACTAGAAAAGGGGATGGAGGTAGGGGGAAATGGGCAATTCCAGGGATTTCCACCTCAGCTCCTTCCTTTTGCCCAGAGAAGATCTGGGCACTAACTTCCTGAATCCCTGTGTTTAAAGCATCTCCCTAAAAGTTTGGTTCTTTCCTCTAAATTTCATTCTCAACCTGAACCTCTCTGTCAGTGAAAGGAAAACCAAGGCAACGTGAGAGCACAAAGCAGGTTTATGGAAAATCTATTTAAAAATCTGTAAAAATAGCAGTGGCCACAGAATCACAGGATTGAGGAGGTTGGAAAAGATCTCCAAGATCATTAAGTCCATCCTATGCTTGATCCCCACCTTGATTCCAACCAGACCAGAACACTTCCAGGTGTTGGAAGTGACCTTAAAGCCCATCCAGTGCCACCCCCTGCCATGGGCAGGGACACCTTCCACTATCCCAGATTTCTCCAAGCCCCATCCAACTTGGCCTTGGACACTTCCAGGGATGAGGACTCCACCAACTCCCTGGGCAGCCCATCCCAGGATGGGATGTTCATTGGATGTTGAAGGTTGGAATGCTGGAACTTTTTCCATGAAGAAATTGCTCCTGATGCCCAAGACTGGACATGTTACAGAGCTGGTTCCATCTTTCTTTGTCTAAAGGCAGTGTCTGCTTGGTGCTTTCCAGCCCTGTGTTCTTGCAAGGGGATAATTACACCAATATTCCCGGGGAAGACAAGCTTGCTGTCACTGGAAATTTGACACAGATTAATATTACACTGGATTTAAGATGCTGTTTTAACCTGATGGGCTTGTAATTACCTGGCTGATAGCAATGCCTGTGATAGAGCAGCACTGCCAGCTACTCAAGGAAAATTAAAATGAAATCCCAATTGAACACTCACTGAGGGCTTGTTTGGGAAATTCAGCTGATTCACACGAAGGATTTGCTTTCCAGTGCCACCAAAGGCACAAATGGTTCTGTCCTCAGCTGCCAACCTGCAGCACCAGTGAGATGAGGCTGAGGAACACCCACAGAACCTCTCAGGGCTACAGAGCAGCTGCCTCCTGACCCCAGTTTGGACTGGGGCTTCTCCAGAGTGGGAATGATGATGCTTTGGAAGGAATAACAATCCATGATGGGCAGAACGGGACAGAAGCACCCACAGCAGAAATGTCTCAGTGGGACTCTGGATCTTTTCCAGAAGGGAAACTGATGGTGGACCAGAAACAGGAAAAGTTCTTTCTATGAGGAGGGTGGGGAGGCCCTGGCACAGGGTGCCCAGAGAAGCTGTGGCTGCCCCTGGATCCCTGGAAGTGTCCAAGGCCAGGTTGGATGGGGCTTGGAGCAACCTGGGCTGGTGGAAGGTGTCCCTGCCCATGGAAAGGGATTGGAACCAAGTGATCTTTAAGGTCCCTTCCAACCCAAACTATTCTATGGTTCTTGGAGGACAAGAGTCTAAATCTGCCCTGTAAACAATTATGTTATTCCTGGCTACAATCAGAAATAACAAATTGGGCTTTGATTGTTTCCAGAAGTCTCTGGTAGCTTTTTATACTTATGGGATCCCACAATCATCAAGGTTGGAAAAGACCTCCAAGCTCAGCAAGTCCAACCTTTGACCAACTCCCCCCATGCCCTCTGAACCACACCACAAGGTGCCACATCCACACATGTTCTGAGCCCCTCCAGGGATGGAGACTCCACCCTGGGCAGCCTGTTCAGGGCTTGACAACCCTTTCAGTGACTAAATATTTCCTGCTGTCCAACCTGACCCTCCCCTGGTGCAGCTTGAGGCTGTTCCCCCTCATCCTGTCCCTTGTTCCCTGGGAGCAGAGCCCTCCCTGTTCCACAGGGAGCTGTGGAGAGCAATAAGGTCTCTCCTGAGTCTCCTTTTCTCCAGGCTGAACAACCTCGGCTCCCTCAGCTGCTCCTCATAGGACTTATAAAAAAAAATACATATTCAAAGACATGCACAACCCATATTTTCCCTGTATTGAAGCACAGAACCATCAACTCCCGCAAAATTAACTTGCAACACCCTCACCAGGGCTGTTTACCTCTTTAACATGTCACTTGTGACTTTCTATCCTCAACCATCAAATTATCCCTTCACAGAAAGAGAAGAAAAGAGAATTACAGTCGTCAGCAGGGAACACAAATAGAAAGGGAGGTTGCTACTGAAAGAAAGCTTCCAAATTTGAAAGTCATTCATTCTCCTTTCTAGAAAACTCCAAGAGGAGTTCATCAGCCTCCTGGGAGGGGGACAAGGCCAGCTGGGGTTGTTGGTGTGTCCTGTCTGGGCCTTGACTCATCTGGGTTGTCTGATGAGTGAATCCTCTCAGGGTCTTCCCTCTCAGCCTCCACATCACAACACTGCAGGTTGGGGTTGTTTTATTGGTCGAGTTAAACAGTGGCCACCAAAAAAAGAGGAGTTTGGCCCTCTGGCTCATCTGGTTTTATTAAAAATTTCTCTCTTACCCCAGTGTACATGTGATACCTGGGTAGCCACAACTGCTGGCACAGTCAGTAGCAGGATCCTGCTGCTTGTTGATACAGAAAATTCAGGTTCTTCACCACACTGGGCACAGGTTGTGGCGTGTGAACCTGTAAAAAGTTATCACAGCTATCACATGTACACTGGGGTAAGAGAGAAATTTTTAATAAAACCAGATGAGCCAGAGGGCCAAACTCCTCTTTTTTTTGGTGGCCAATGTTTAACATGAGAAATAAAACAACCCCAACCTGCAGTGTCATGAAGTGAAGGATGGAATTCCCTCCCCAGTGTCCAATCACACCAATATTGATGCAAGGCCACGAGCCTGGAGACAGCAGAATTCTCTGTAGGTTCTGAAATGGTTTCCTTAAAGCCTCATATCTGCAGCATCAGCTGCTTCCAGCAGACCAAAGAATCCACAGTTTTCCATGAGAGCACTTCCCACTCCAGTATTTAGGGAGCTGAAGGTGTAGAAGAGAGTGAGTTGAGTTTCTCAGAGGTTTCAGGTGTCACACACAGCTGCTGGTGGGGTTTGGTTTGCTGAACAAACAGGTCACCAGTGGAGAAAAGCCTTTGGGTTCTGCATTCTTCACAAAATTGAAATGCAAATACCTGTCTGGGGCCAGCCAGGAGCACTGCACTTCTTTTTTTTTTTTCTTCCCAGGAATGATATTCATAATCATTTGGATATTCAAACAAATCTTAATTGTGATTTAATGGCTCACACTCTAATTAGCCTCCAGGGAGAAGTACTTTCAATTAACCAGTGTAAACATCCCATTTGTTACACCATTACATGTTCTGCTAAATTTCCTCATGAAGAGCTGGAAGTCACACAGCACAGGGGCCAGAACTCCTGGCCCAGAGGAAAAATATGGATGGGACTTGGAATTATCCCTTTTCTCCTCTACCTGTGCCAAGGTGACAGTGAACCAAAGCCAACAGAAATTGGATCAGAGATATTGGAGCAAGCACAGAATTATGGAAACACTGAATGGTTTGGGTTGGGAGGGACATTAAAATCCACCCAGTGCCACCCCCTGCCATGGGCAGGGACACCTTCCACCAGCCCAGGTTGCTCCAAGCCCCATCCAACCTGGCCTTGGACACTCCCAGGGATCCAGGGGCAGCCACAGCTTCTCTGGGCACCCTGTGCCAGGGCCTCCCCACCCTCCCAGGGAGGAATTTTTTCCCAATATCTGGTATCTAACAAGAGGGACTGTCTGAGGACTGAGTTGATGTGCCCCCAGCATGTCTGTGAATGCTCTTCCCTGGGACAGGGGAGGAAGGATTTGCCCTTGAAACAACGGGCGAGGCTTATTATGGGATGTCACTTAATCCCAGAACGGTTCAGGTTGGAAGGGACCACAGTGGGTCCCCTGGTGCCACCTCCCTGCTCCAGCAGGGCCATCCCAGAGCACATGGCACAGGACTGTGTCCAGATGGTTCTGGAATATCCCCAGTGAGGGAGACTCCACACCCCTCTGGGCAAGCTGTGCCCTTTGCTTATTCCAAGCTCTTTATAAAGACTCTTCCCTGCCTGTCTAAGGAGCTGAGTCCAGGAGCTCAGGAAGGGCAGCAGAATTCCAGCAGACACTCCTTGCGCTGGCTTCACTCCAAGGCAGGGCTGTGCCTTCTGCTCAGGACAACCAGGATTCCAGAGGGGAAAAGCCAATTCTGTGATGTTTCCCCCAGGGAAATTTCCTCCTGGTTCTTCCCAAAAGCTTTGAAGCCAGACTAGAGATTTTCCTGGAGCTCCAGGGAAGTGCAAGACATCCCACTTGGGATTCTGCTGTACCTTCCTCCAGGAAATGCAGCAACAGGTACAATTTACACCCAGCAACAGCAGCCCAAAGTCATGGAATAAATGGCTCATTTTGAACAGTGAAGGACACATTCCCAAAAATGCATCACTGAATAAAAGAATATGTTTCATAGTCCTTTTTATCCTCTCATCATGGATATTTGTGTGGGAATTCTTGCTGCCAGAGAGTTTGCATGTCTAAAAGCATCTTGAAGAGTCTCTGACAAACGGTTGCAGTTTATAAATAGAAGGTTTTGATGGCTTTTTTCCTCTTCCCATTTCCACAATATATGGAATTTACATTTTGTACACTCTTACACTTTATTTTCTACCCGTCTTTGATTTCCTCAAACAAAAGTAAAAGTCTAAAAAAAAAAAAGATATAAAAGACCAGGACTAAAACACAGCAAATGTTCAGGATCTTAGCCAGTAAGTAATTTTTCAGGTTCTGTTTTTACAGAAGGAACCCGAAGTTGTTAAAAAAAAAAAAACAACAACCAAAACCACAAACACACACAAAGAACAACAACAACAATAAAACCCCCACAAACCCACACACTCACTGCACACAGAAACAGATGAAGGTTCATGTTGGGCACAGTGAAATTCCTGAAAATGGTTGATTCCCTCACTTTCCATCAAAACATTTAAGAACTCCTTTAACGAGGTTTTTGGGGGAATCTGACAGCAATCCTCGAGTTTTATGGTGGTGGTTGCAGCTGGTGCTCAACCCAACTGACCCTTCCCTCCTGTCCCATTGCAGCTTTCCCCAGTCCTGCCCTTCTCCTGGTGACCAACAGCCTGGAATACCAAGGACCTGCCACGTTGGGAGCATTTCTTACCCTCACCTGGCTGGTGTTTCATGCACCTTTGAAGTCAGGAGACACAGTTGGCCAAGGTTTTCTCATGGAAAGGATCATCGAGCCCTGGCACAGCTCCCCAGGGCAGTGGTGGGGTCACCAGCCCTGGAGGTGTTCCAAAAACCTGTGGCTGTGGCACTTGAGGACGTGGTTTAGGGATGAACACGGTGGAGGGGCTGAGTTATGGACTTGATTGTCTTGAAGGTCTTTTCCAACCTGAAGCATTTTGTGGTTCAGTGATTGTCCTTCAGCAGAGCTTTCTGCCAAAATCTGAATGTCTCCAGCCTCACATCTCCAACTCCCCCCTGGCTGAGCCTCAGCTACCCCTGAGGGAAGTTTGACATTTTAAGCTGCTGAAGAATTGACCCTGAAGGTGAAATTCTGGGCTGTGCAGTGAAGATGTTGGGGGCAGGTCCATAGTCCTTCCTGCCAACCCCGGCATGAGAACGATGCATCAGCAAGGGACAGGACAGGGATCATGGAATCACAGAATCATGGGATCACAGAATGGTTGGGTAGAAGAACCTTAAATCATCTCATCCCACCCCCTGCCATGGGCAGGGACACCTTCCACCAGCCCAGGTTGCTCCAACCTGCCCTTGGGCACTTCCAGGGATGGGGCAGCCACAGCTTCTCTGGGAATTCCATCCCATCCCTTCCCCACCCTCACCTTCCCATCTAACCCTGCCCTCTGGCACTTTAAACCATTCCCCTTGTGCTCCCCAAAGACCAGACCTGGATGAATCCATTCCAAGGCCTTTGGAGGTGTTTCCACCTCTGCCAAAAGGCTTTGAGGTGTGTCTGTAGCAGCAGCAGCACAAGTGACCCCTTGTTTTGCTCCCCTCTCATGCCATGGCAGCTTTGAAGAGCTTTAGGGAGCTGCTGAGCCCAGAGAAGTTTCCATCATTTATCATAAAAATTCCAAGAAACTGCCAAGAAACTAAAATATAGATTTTTTTTTTTTTTTTTAAAGCAAAGTAGTGCAATAATTCTTCTCCTAAAGAGAGGAATCCTACTGAAATCAGTGAGCTCATCTATATCCATTTGCTGTGCAGGTGCATCCTGCTCTGCAAGGGTCTAGATCACCATGAATATGGACTAATTATCAAAAATATTAATGGTAGGTTTCCCCCAGAAGACAGATAGTGCCTCTTTCAAGAATGTTTTCTTGTGTGAACTAGAAATTAAATAAAACCTTACAAAATAAAATGAGAGCCTGGAATTGATGTTTGGTCCAAGAGAAATGAAATAAAAATTGAAGCCTTTAAAAACTTCCCCAAATCCACTTCCCTCCACTGCCTTTGTACCTCCTGCTCCCACTTTTCACCTGTTCCCTTTGTCATTCCATCTCCAGGAATTAGGGAACTGTGGTGGGTTTGTGGTTTATCTCCAGACTTTTAGAAACAGCCTCCCCTTCCCTAAGTTCCTAAGTAAAAAAAATACCCAAAACCAACTCTTTTTTTTGTCCCCTTATCCTTTAACCTCCTCCTCTGTTGTTTTCAGTGAGTTACTATTCTATAATTCAAAGATTTTTAACTAGAAAACAACTTTTCAACTCCACTATTCACTCATCTTCTGACCTTCAGGATTAATTTTCGGTGCTGGAAATCAAAATAAGCATTTGTTGCTCTTGCTCCATTGAACCAAAGAGAACAACTGCAATTTCTGCCTTATTTTGTTGTTGTTGTTCTTAAAAACAATAATTAAGATGCCAACATCACATTCAGAGCTGCACCATCCCCCTGTACTCTCAGTGTGCCAAGGCCAATTTAGAATGAGGCATAAACCAGGAGTTGGAAGGTTTTAATTTGTCACTCTCCACAACAAAGCAGGAGAGGATATTTACAATAAGAACTCAGTGACTCACTCACACTTGAGCTCAGAAACTCAGTCTTACTTCTCACAGAAGCTTTGTAGCTTAAAATAGTCTGAACTGCTGAGAACTACCCCCAAATACTACACTCACTTCAAATCTCAGGTAACAAAGGCAGAGTGGAGACACTTAATGGGAAGATTCAGTCAAAGGCACTGCCTGACATGACAAAGATAAAGAGGAAGGAACAGGGACATCAGTGGAAAAGTGTAAAGATCAGATTTCATTCAGAAATCAACCTCATCATCTGTGAGTTTCAAAAGGCTTCACTGACCGTTTTGCACCACTTTTTTTGGTGCTTCTGAAGCTCAGCTACAACACACACAACACAAAGCTCTGCCAGGGGCCCCAAAGCCCAACTAAATCAATGCCCAGTGATCTGATCTCCAACTAAACCAGTGCCCACTGATCTGATCTCCAGCTAAATCTGATCTCCAGCTAAACCAGTGCCCACTGATCTGATCTCCAGCTAAACCAGTGCCCACTGATCTGATCTCCAGCTAAACCAGTGCCCACTGATGTGATCTCTAGCTAAATCTGATCTCCAGCTAAACCAGTGCCCACTGATCTGATCTCCAGCTAAACCAGTGCCCACTGATCTGATCTCCTGCCACCTCCATCCTCTTTGTGTGACTTCACTGCTGCAAGGCAGTCTCCTCTCAACAGGTCCCAGTGCATGTTCCCAGAAGCTTTGGTTTGCCAGGAACACTTTGTAAAAACATCCAAAGCAGCAATCCCAACATCTTCCTTTCAAAGGAAGCAAATGGCCCTGGTGGAGAAATCCATGAGTTCCAGTGGAGCCTCCAGCCATTTCACTTCTTTGAACAAACTCACCTGACAGGTGGTTTCAATATCAGAGTGGTTCCCCAGACCTATTTTATCCCAGTTACAATGGAAAATATTCTTTGTCTCCCATTCCTACCTGCTTCTATTGACTTGCTCCTTAAATCTGTGATCCTCCAGAGAGGGATGGAAAATTAATTCCCTGGATTTGTGATGCATTTGAAGTGTGTTCAGTGGCAGCTCCGACTGTGTCACTAATGGGCCACCTGGGAAGTGCCATTGTCAGAGGAGTTCATTTGCTACTCATGTTCTGCTCTTGCTTGAACACAGAGACATGAAAGAGAAACCTTTTCCTGTTCCTTCCACTGTAATTATGAACCTAAACAACTTCCATGAATCACCACATCTCCTCCACTCATGGAATCACTGAATACCCTGAGCTGGGAGGGAGCCACAAGGACCATCCAGCCCAACCCCTGGCCCTGCACAGACACCCCAACAATCTCATCCTGTCCCTCAGAGCATTGTCCAATGTAGGTTGTGTGGAAACAAGGAGCTGCAAATACCCAGATATAGATTTGCAGCTTGTACTTCCTCATTAGGCAAAAGAAGATGTCAAATTAATAATCCTTAGCCTGCACACTGAGCTCCTGGAGCTGGATCACACCTCTTCCCATGGGGAATGGGAGAGATACTTCCCTGGGTGAGGCTTCCAGATGGTTTCCTCTGCTGCTGGAAACAAATGAGGCAGTTTATGAGCAGCCCCTCTCTGGGCTGCACAGGATTGCTGGGCCCTCACAACAGATGGTCCTTGAGGGAACTTGCTGAAGCTTTAAGAGTCTTCAAATAAAGCTGGGTATGTCAAATTTACAACCAAGGTTCATGGTTTGCTTTCCCCTCTCTGCTTGCACACGATTCAGCACCAAGAGGAGTCTCATCTCTGCAATAAGAGTCTTGGGCAACACAGAGGGATCCAGAACAGGCTCCATGTGGTGGTTTGAAATCTCATCTTTCAGCTCACTCAGTCCTCACACACATTGCAAACATCATTCTTTGGAACTACAAGTCCCTGGTGCTGAAGACAGGAGGTGTTGGTGAAGACAAATGAGAAACTGCAGCACGAAATGAAAACAAACCTCACTGTCCAAGAATAAGGAAGAATTATGAAGCAAACTGTCAGTCCCTTCACTGTGCCCACAGGGTTCTTGGAGTCCATTTACAAGGCAGAACTTGCAGTGCCCATAAATGTTTGTATTCTGCCTCCCCCTGCACCTTTCAACACAATCTCTCACTCAGTCACCCAGGGCACCTCACAAACCTATTTAAGACATCCCTGTTTTGGCACTATTTGTTTTATTTCAGAGACAACATTTATTCCTGTTTTCCCTGGGCAGACAGAACTTGATGCAGTGGGATGGAGTGAAGGAGGCAACACAAAGATGAGGGGAGAGGATTATCTGCTCTCACAATTCCTCACTTTTCTGTGGAGGTGCAGAAACAGAGAGCTCTGCCCTTTGTGAGCTTTCATTCATGACTGTTCTATTTAACTCAGTGTTCCTGTGATCACCTTAATTTCTATACACAGAACATACCCCTGGTGAGATTCTGGTCTTTAATAACTGCATTGTAATGCTGATATCTGCATCTATTACTCTTTATTTCCATTGTTTGCCTCTCTTCAAAGGCAGGAAGAGCCTTCAAAGGCTGAGATTTTTTTTTTTCACACATCGTTTTTAATACCACTGGAGACAATTAGCAATGAACAAAATTAGAGCCCTGGTTAGAAATCGCTCCTGGGGATGGGAGAACATGGAAAACGTCAGGTAATGATTGTTTGCCACCCTCAGGGCAGGGGGAAGATCCCGATTTTGTGCCTCCACAAGGATCCTGAGTCAGTGAAAGGGAACTGCCCAGGGTGGAGCTCAGGGGAGCTGCAAAGTAACCTGTTCCCTCCCATGGCAATTCCAAGATCCTAAGACTGTACAAAATGATCTGATCTGATCTGATGGCACCTTGGGGGAATTTTCTCTCCTGTTTGCCTCCAGTGAAGGTGAAGAGTTTATGTAAAGCTGCCAGTTCTCAGCCAGCAGCTCCAGCACAGCAGGATGTGGGGAAGCAAAGCATAGGAACAAAAATAGGCCCAGATTTGGGTTCCTGATCTTAACCTGGGTGGCTCTTGGAGATTTCAAACATGAGGGAATCACCAGCTGTGCACACAGAGCCATGGCTCATCCACAGGCCCCAGGGAATGAGGAGCCAAGCGGGAGACAGCAGAAGGGCACAGTGGAGCAGGGATCATGGATCATGGAATCCCAGAGTGGTTTGGGTTGGAAGAGACATTAAAGCCCACCCAGTGCTACCCCTGCCATGGGCAGGGACACCTTCCACCAGCCCAGGTTGCTCCAAGCCCTGTCCAACCTGGCCTTGGACACTTCCAGGGATCCAGGGGCAGCCACAGCTTCTCTGGGCAACCTGTGCCAGGGCCTCCCCACCCTCCCAGCCAACAATTCCTTCCCAATCTCCCATCTCTCCCTGCCCTCTGTCCTGTCCCTCCATCCCTTGTCCCCAGTCCCTCTCCAGCTCTCCTGGAGCCCCTTCAGGCCCTGCAAGGGGCTCTCAGGTCTCCCTGGATCCTTCTCTTCTCCAGGTGAACCCCCCCAGCTCTCCCAGCCTGGCTCCAGAGCTGAGGGGCTCCAGCCCTTGGAGCAGCTCCGTGGACTCCTCTGGATTCATTCCAACAGGTCCTCTCCAACTCCTACTTTCCAATTCCTGCATGAACCAAATGAAACTCTGGCACTTCAATTAAGGCCAGCATTTTCCCAGGGAATCCCCTCTCTCAGTCTCGACACTTTTGCAGTTATTCTGCCTAAGAAGCACATGGAGGGCTGGAATTAAGAGGATGTAAAAATAATCCACACAGAAAGGCCCAGCACAGCGAGAAACACGCTGAGAATCTCTCAGCCTGAAATTCATCTGGATCCCCTCGGCATGGATGGCAAAGGGACACGGGATTTAACAGAGCCACACTTAAAATTCAGTTTTCATCCAAAGAGCAAAGCACTTAACAAATTAATTGAGCTTAGCACCCATGTTGAGAGCTCAGCACTGTTCTAATCAGCACAGGGGAAAGTCTGGGTTATGGCTGGCTTAAAGAAGTACAGCAGGAGCTGAGCAGACTGATCACTGCCCCTGAGGGGCCCCTCAGACAGACAAATGGCAGCAGAACTGTGGCCTCTTGCTTTGTGCCCAGACACTGTCCCCACCACTGTCCCCGAGCAGCCACACATCTCACCCAGGCAGGTGGGTGACAGTCTCTGCCAGGGCCTTATTTTTCCTGGCTGCTTATGAAAATACAACCCCCTGGGCACCACAGACCTTTTAAAGGGGTTTTTTCTTTCTGTTTCCACCTCAAGCTGTGAGATCTCAGCAGTTCTCCTCCCTCACAATTCTCCCTCTCTCTTCTTTTTTCCCCTCCCCTGCCTGATGCTGGTGGGGGTGGATAGAAATCCCTCCCTCCCCCCACACTGGAACACCAGTGGGGTGGAACAATTGGTTCCTGTTCCAGTAAGAATATTTCCCCCTCCTTTAAGGAGATCCTGACTTTGCCTGTGCCCACTCAATAATTGGTTGCAGTCACCCAAAACTCCCCTTACAACCTGTAATCCCCCACTTACATCCCACCTCCAGTCCCTCTGGAGCTGAGCTGTTAATCATTTCTTTCTGGATCACAGATAGAATAAAATATCCTTCCTCCAAAGTAAAATCATCACAGAAGGGATAAGAGCACAAGGTTGTGAAAAACCCTCAAGTCTGTGACCACTTAGTGATACTTGGGTAAGTTTTCCCACTTCAGAAATAACTATTACACTGTATAAATCTACCCATAGAATATTTATGATGTGTTCTGCAAAGCAGTCAGTATAAATAGATAATTCCACACTAAACAGTACATTAAAAAAACATTAATATTCCAGAACAGCAGGTTGGAAGTTGATAAATGCCAGCAGCGAGGTGACTGGTGCCGCCCTCTCCTCTCCAGCTCCTCAATGATATATTTTCTCCATGTCTCACTCTCAGGAGTGACTGAAACTGTTCAGAGGAGCTCAGATGGGAGCAGGAACACACAGAGTTTTAGCCCAGGAGGGTTTGGCAGAGTGAGAAATGAAAGCCCAGTAAGTGCAAATCAAGTGTCCTGGTGTGGTACAAATTGTCTCCAACACCCACCAATTCCACCCACAGCAGGAGCAGGAGACTCCTTCAGTGGGAGCTCAAGCACTGAACAGGTCACTGATTTTTCCATTATACCACAGAGGGCAAAAGGAGAGCACAGTAATCCCAGTTCTCAGTCACAGAATCCCAGAATGGTTTGGGTTGGAAGGGACCTTAAGGATCATTTAATTCCAACCCACCTGCCACAGGCAGGGACACCTTCCACCAGTCCAGGTTACTGCAACCTGGCCTTGGACACTTCCAGGGATCCAGGGGCAGCCACAGCTTCTCTGGGCACCCTGTGCCAGGGCCTCCCCACCCTCTCAGCCAAGAATTCCTTCCCAATATCCCATCTAACCCTGCCCTCTGTCAGTCCTCCACAGGCACACTGAGCCTTCCTTCCTTCTGCACAGGAGGAGAACTCCTAAAGTACAAAAGGGATTCTGTGGAGCAACCAGAACAAGAAAGGGTAAAAATACCTGCTGCTGGTAGGCAAATTCCAGCTAGAGACTCCACTTCCCAGAGGGAGAGAAAGAGCTGCCCTGGGGCTGCTGCTGTGCCCTGAAATCACAGAGTTCAAGTTTCACAGCAGAGTAGAAAATCATGAGAGCAAACAAGGAGTTACTGGAGGAGGCCCTGGCACAGGGTGCCCAGAGAAGCTGTGGCTGCCCCTGGATCCCTGGAAGTGTCCAAGGCCAGGCTGGACGGGGCTTGGAGCAACCTGGGCTGGTGGAAGGTGTCCCTGCCCCTGGCAGGGGGTGGCACTGGATGTTCTTTAAGGTCCCTTCCAACCCAAACCACTCCAGGATTCACATCCCACCAAATCTTCGAGCTCAAAGAGTTTTTCTTTCTTTTTTGTTTCCTCAGACTCCCGAAACCAGTTGGGCCATGGCACATTTTCTGTATTTCCCCTTCTCTGCAGGACCTGGAGCTGTTTCTTTTCCACATCACTGCTGAGAACACCAACTGCACACAAGTGATAACAAGCTGAGTTTTTGGGATATGTGGAGATGTTTATCACCAAGGTGGTCCTGGTCTGATAGAAGAAGCAACTCCTCTCTGAGCCAGGACTTCAGGCAGCTGCAGAAGACTCCAGAGTTATTCAGCAAACATGTAATCTCCCCTGATAAGAAATACTGAGTGACTGGAGCAGGATTTCTCTGTGTAAATTGAAATCAGGGCTGTGTAAAGCTGAATTAAACCTTTGTCATGGAGCTGCAGACCTTCAGTCATATTCTTCCAGGATAAGCTGGAAGCATCCACTGAGAACAGCCTTGGAACAGTGCTTTGACTGCTGGAGTTGCTTTTAGAGTAACAACAACAGCAAGATGATTTCTTCTTCAAAATCCTTAAATGACAGTGATTTCCAGCACAAAATAACCAACTGCACCACACAGCTTAGATAACTCTTCCACAGTCAATACTGATTTTCTACAATAAAGCTGCTTTATTTTTATAATTGCCCCTCCTGAGAAATTTTGTTAATTGTTCCTCTCTTTCCCCTTACCTTTAATTCCAATATTCCCCTCTCCAGGGAATAAAACCAACTGGTTTTCATCTCGAGTTTGGGAGGCTGGTCAGCTTTCATTACAGCCTCAGTCACTTTTAATCAGCTGTTCCCAAAAAAACCAATTGGAAATAATTAACTGAGCTTCTCCTGGGCTTTGGGGTTCAATGGAACCATGGTCAGCTGAAGACAGGCAAAAGGACACTGCTCCTGTCAAAGCCTGGACACTTTCCAAGGTCTGGGCCAAGGATACAACACCAAATTTAAAAATTCCCATTAAGAACCTCCACAAAAAACTCTTGCAAGGTTTGGATGTGATTGCAAGTGTCCTCCATGCTGCTGGTTCCTCTGGCTTTGTCCTGGGTACTGCTCAAAATCACAGAATCATGGAATTGTTAAGGTTGGAAAAGACCTCCAGGATCATCAGGTCCAACCCAGCAGCACCATGTTCACCCCTAACCCACGTCCTCCAGTGCCACATCAACATGTTANAAAAATTCCCATTAAGAACCTCCACAAAAAACTCTTGCAAGGTTTGGATGTGATTGCAAGTGTCCTCCATGCTGCTGGTTCCTCTGGCTTTGTCCTGGGTACTGCTCAAAATCACAATCATGGAATTGTTAAGGTTGGAAAAGACCTCCAGGATCATCAGGTCCAACCCAGCAGCACCATGTTCACCCCTAACCCACGTCCTCCAGTGCCACATCAACATGTTACTTGAACACTGCCAGGGCTGGGGACTCCACCACCTCCCTGGGCAACCCCTTCCAATGTTTAACAACCCTTTCCATGAAGGAATTCCTCCTGATGTCCAGCCCAGGGCTTGTGACAGACCCCTCCTGGGCAAAGGGCTGCAGGTTCAGCTGGGACAGGGCAAGCAGTGAGTCCTGGAAGGACACAAAGAGTCAGATCCCCATGGAAGCCACAAGGCTGCCGTCCAACTGCAGCTGTATTACTCCTCAAGACCTATTCAGATTTTTTATGGGGACTTAATGATAGAATGAGAGGATCATTTAGGTTGGAAATGACCTATAAGATCATGGAGTCCAATCTCTGATCAATCACTGCCTTGTCAACCAAACCAGTCATTTCTTGAGCAGCTCCAGGGGTGGTGACTCCACCACTGCTTGGGGCAGCCAGTGCTTTGCAACCCTTTCCATGCAAAAAGTTTTCCTAATATCCAATCTAAATCTCCCCTGGTGCAATGTGAGGCTGTTTGCTCTCATCCTTGCTACCTGAGCATGTTCAGAGGGCCAGGTGAGGGGGGAAAACCCACACAGAGGTGAAGCAGCCCCCTGGAGTGTTTGCATGGTCTTATTATCTGAGTGGAACCACTACAGCAAACTCGTATAAAACAGCCTTCACAAATGAGGATGTGTGAACAAGGCAGAATTGGGATCAGGGCTGGAGTTTCCCAAAGCTCTTCCCATCTTCCATTCTTGGCAGCAGAAACTCAAAAACAAGAGTCTCCATCCCCTCTTGTGTTTCTGCTGCTACTCCACAAAATCTAACAGTGAAGAAAAATCACTCAGAAGCTCTTGGCCATTGCAGTGCAGGGCCAGGAAGGTCCAGAGGCAAATGGGATCCCTGGGAATCTTCACTGCACTGTCAGCCAGCACTGCCACCAGGAGGGAACAGCTCCTGTCACCTTCTCACAATCCCAGCCTGGAAAGGACCACATCTGGTCATCTGGTCCCACCTCCCTGCTCAGACAGGGCCATCCCACAGCACAGGGCACAGGATTGTTCAGATGGTTCTGGAATATCCCCAGGGAGGAGACTCGAGACCCTCTCTGGACAATCTGCTCAGAGCTGGGTCACTGCCCAGCCAAGAAGTTCTTCCTCCTGTGCAGGTGGAGCTTCCTGGGCATCAGTTGCTGCCTGTTCCTCCTGTGTCATTGATGTGCCCCCCGAGCAGAGCTGCTCCATCCTCTGCCCCCTCCCTGCAGCCCCTGACACCCCCTGGGCAGGGCCCCTCTCAGGGGCTGCTCTGGAAGCTGCACAGCCCCAGCTCCCTCAGCCTTTCCTGCTCCATCCCTTCAGCACCTTCATATCCCACCACTTGGACCTGCTCCAGGAGCTCTATGTCCCTCCTGTCCTGAGGAGCCCAGAACTGGACCCAGCCCTGCAGCTGTGGCTCCCCAGGGCTGAGTAGAGGGGCAGGACTGACCCTGACAATGCTCTTCCTGGTCCATCCCCAGGATCCCATTGCCCTCCGTGCCTCCAGGGCACACTGCTGGCTCAGGGACAGCTCCTTGTCCACCAGGACCCCCAGGTCCTTCTCCCAGGGCTGCTCTCCAGCAGGTCACCCCCAGCCTGTGCTGGTGCCTGGGGTTGTTCCACCCCAGGTGCAGGACCTGCATTTGAATTTCAGACAGTTCCTCTCTGCCCATCTCTCCAACATGTCAAGACCCTCCTGAAGGGCTGCACAACCTCTGGGGGATCAGCCTCTCCTCCAGCTTTGTGTCAGGGAACTTGCTGAGGAGGCATCAACCCCTTCATCCAAGTCATTGAGAAATAAATTAAATAACACAGAACTGGAGCTCGGGGGACACCCCCTTCCCTCAGAGCAGGGGAACTGCACGTACAGAAAAGCCTCTGAGCAGACTTTGTGTCAGACTTGCCAGCAATTGAACTCCAGATCAAAAGCACCATAAATGTGGACACTGCTTTGCTTATTAGTATCAGCTCTGCCTTTGATTGCCTGAAGGTCTCTCCAACAACGTTGACTTTAATTACTTTAATGAGAGAGAAAATGATCTGACGAGTGTCAGCTCAAGGGGGAAAGGTCCTGATGAAAATGCCAGGCCTGGGATTGTTAGTTGAGCACTTAATAGGACATTATCTTAAGTTATTGGAGCTAAATGTTAACAGCTCCTGAAGCCCATCTGATGTCAGGGTCCAAGCTGGGCAAACAAATGAGAAGAAGCTTTGAGATCAGGTTGGATTGGTTCTGCTCCCACCTTCTGCAGGGACTGCTCTTGGTTGGTCCTCTGTGGAGAAAAGGTTTGTAGAGAGAAAAGCAAAGGAAATTGAGTTCCCTGTGGGCTTGTCTTCAACAAGACACTCAAGACAATTATTTACCATGAACTTTTTGAAGTGACTGAGTTTATCTAAAGCAAATTAAGATCAAGCAAATCAAGGCCACTTCAGCTCTTAAGGGAAGCCCGAGATGTTAATCAGCTCAGTCCTGTTAGCAGCCCTGTGTGACTCCTCTCCAGCCCTGGGAAGGCAAGATGGAGCAATTTAGCTTCATTTGCAATGAAAAAGGATTAAACTGCAAGGTATGACCTCATATCTGCTGCAGGTGAAAACTGCTCACAGCCCCCTCAGCTCCTCTGACACACAATTAATTTTAAGCAGAGGTAATGTGATTATGATTCCCAGCCAGGAGTGTGTGATACAAGGATACAATAATGTGGTCAAATTAATCCCATTTAATTTCTTTTTCCTGGACTTGGTGGTGCCTGTGCTTGTAAGTACAACCATTCCTTGTGTTCCCTTTGTGAGGATTAGAATTGCTGATTGTTTCAGCTCAGAATTAGAAAGAGAATTGCACCAAAGCAGGTGAAACTCGGGGTTCTGCTTCCCAAAGAAAAATCCTTTCCTGAACTTTCCCCTGCTGATGTAGCTCCTTGCAAAGACAGGCAAAGCCATCCTTGGAGATTCCAGCTCATCAGACATGCAGATTCCCATCTCATTTTTTTTTTTCTCTGTTTTAGGAATGATTTTGGGGCTTTGTACAAGTGCTTTGAACAACTGTACTGGTTTGGGGCTTGTGGAAGCAAATTGAATCTCTCATGAAAGGCCCAGGAGAGCTGCCCTCAAATCCATAAGTAACGTCCAAGGAGCACGGCCAAGTGGGGCAGTGTGGAGAATAAAGGCTCTCCTGCAGGCAGGGAAATGCATTCAGCACTTTAGAGGCCAGGGATCTCCTGCTTTTTCCCAAAATAAGGGAGTTTGGTCTTGAAGGACTGAGCAGAGAAGCTGTGGCTGCCCCTGGATCCCTGGAAGTGTCCAAGGCCAGGTTGGATAGAACTTGGAGCAACCTGGGCTGGCGGAAGTGTCCCTGCCCATGGTGTGGACAAGGTGTTCCCAGAATCAAAGAGTCATAGAATTATAGAACCAGGGAATGGTTTGGGTTGGAAGGGACCTTAAAACTCATTCCAAACACTTCCATGGGCAGGGACATCTTCCATTATCACAGGTTGCTCCAACCTGGCCTTGGACACTTCCAGGGATCCAGGGGCAGCCACAGCTTCTCTGCCCAACCTGGGCCAGGGTCCCACCACCCTCCCAGCCAACAATTCCTTCCCAATCTCCCATCTCTCCCTGCCCTCTGGCAGTGGGAAGCCATTCCCTGTGTCCTGTCCCTCCATCCCTTGTTCCCAGTCCCTCTCCAGCTCTCCTGGAGCCCCTTTAGGCAAAGTAATTTTTCTTGTTGAAGGAGCTCAGAGACTTTCCAGCCTGTCCCTTTAAGACCGTGTTTGCCTGGAGAAAGACAAACGTCACGTTAACCAGAAACAACAGAACTGAAACCCTGTGATCTGAAACATGACCCTGATTCAACAGCCAGGAAATCCCGGGAAACCTCCAGAGGCAGCAGAAAACTCTTTGCCTTGGGGTGAAGGAAACAACCAACATATTTCTGCAGCCTCAGAAAGGCTCCAGCATTTCCAGCACACGAGCAGAGCGTGTGCAGTGACAGGAGTGAGGATCAGAATTACCAGGGCACCCAATTTTTGTGCTTCAAGGCATGAGCTGATCAGCAGATGGCATGAAAAGAGCTCCCTGTTGGTTCTGGTGGCACACACAGAGTAATTAGCCAGGGCTGGAAACTCTGTGATGAGAATCTCACAGCCACAGCAGCCCCAGAGACAGGCAGGGATGTTTTCTGATGCTGAAAACCTGACTGCAAGAGAAAACTCTGCTCAAATGTGGAGCAGCAGCACAGGGTTGGTGACCCAGTTGTTCACTCCTGCCTGGGTGGACCACAAAAGACAATCAAATGAGGAATGTGTGGGACTGAGCCACTTAAAAGTGAAAAAAAAGAAACAAACCATCATCTGGAGCAAGATGGGAATTTGTGATTGACAGAGAGCTGTGCTGGGAATTCCACACAGGAGAAATCATGGGGCTTATTGGTGGAAACAAGACCAGAGAGAAAGAAGGAAGGAATTCCCTGGGAGGATGGTGAGACTGGAAAGGTTGCCCAGAGAAGCTGTGGCTGCCCCTGGATCCCTGGAAGTGTCCAAGGCCGGGTTGGAGCAACCTGGCCTAGTGGGAGGTGTCTCTGCCCATGGCGGGGGGTGGAACAAGAAGATCTTTAAGGTCTCCTCCAACCCAAACCATTCTGGAATTCCCTGATTCCATGAAAAGTTAATTTTTGAGAGGCTGGGAGTGGGCACTGCTGTCTCTTCAGTGATAGCTGATTTATTTTCTTGGTAACCTCAGACAATAAAATTGAATGGGGTAAGAAATTTGTGTATCTTTTTCTTCTTTATTTCAAGTCCTTCCATAGATCTGAATGCAAACACTGCTGCACTTTCCCCTGGAATTGCTGTATATCCCAGGAACACTGTGGGCAGGATAGCACAAGCATTCCAGATGTGCTTTCTGTTGGATATGTCACTGCCCCTTCCCTTTGAGGTCAGGGACAGACACCAACCCTTTCTGAAGTGCCCAGAGATCTCAACTGGTTCCTGTCCAAGTTGTGCTGAGAAGCCTCAGTTTGTCTTGACTTTCATGTTCAGACAACCCCAGACTTCCCCCTCTTGGGCCACATCTTTAAACTCCTCAAAACCCAAGTTTTTACTTTGCAGGGAATGTCAGGCCCTTAAACCCCCCTTTGGCCTCAAAGCCAGGGGAAAACCAGCCTTTTGTGATGAAGAAAAGCAGTGCCTTGTTTCCTTCCTTGTGGACTCATCCAGGCCTTTGTTCTGGATGGTGCTGGCACTTCCTACACATATTGCAGCACCATTTTCAGGGAATGCACCACACAGATCCCATTTTCCTGGGATCAAACAAAACACAGGATTACTCAACCACAGCTCTATTGACTTGTTCTCCTGAACAGCTTTTATTTCAACAAAACGCAGCTTTTAAGGAAAAAAAAAACCACTATTGACAGATTTCCTCCTGGTTCCTCTGTCAGCACCTGCAGCTGGGCCAGCTCCGTGTTTGGATCAGGATTGGAGCTGATTGGAGGGAAGAGCTGCAGCAGCTCCACCTCTCTGCAGTCCCACTATTGTGGGTCACTCCTGTCCACTCTTCTGGTTTGCCCAACCATTAATTAACTCCATTAGCAGAGCCCTGACTGGAATGCCAGGGTTGTAGGTGTGGAGCACTTAAGGGTCAGCAGAGCATCCTTGACAAGTTATTCCATGGATTTATGCCTTAGGCATTGTGTGGTCCCAGCAATAAGTTCAGGTTGTACCATTTTATTACTTCAGAACTTTTGCTCTGCTGTAATCAGGACATGAACCGTGGGAATTTCTCATCTCAGGACTTTAATTACCTCTTTGATTGAAGCAAATGTTGTATCAAGTGGATAGAGGGAGGTCAGAGCTGGAATGATCTCCTCATACCCAGATTAGAAGCACAGCCTCCTGTATGTGCCATTGCCTTCTAATGAGGAATTTCAGATTCACCAACTTCAAAGTAATCTCAGAACTGCAGCTGAGCAGAGCCAGAGAGGAGATTCTGCTTTGTTGCTCTGCATTTTGCCACTATGCCCCTTTTTTCTCTCCTTTTTGAGCTGTTTGAAACTCTCTGTATTCCTCATGCTCTGGACACTGTGCAGCAGAGATTTTGGGAGCTGCAGCTGGACAATGAACATGATTAAACAAACCAGAAGAGTTGAGTTTTCCCTGCTTGGGTTTGGAGGAGGCAAACAAAGAAACTTGGCAGAGCTTCTTGGGGAAGGGTTATTTACAGCTCCACAGGGGAAGAGAAACAGCTTGTTGACATTATTTATTTTATTTTGTGGCACCTTCCCAGCCCTGCCACGTTCCTCTGCATCTGCTGCCAAAGCTCCCTCCAAGAACCTACATCCTAAAAATCAGGGAGGAAAGTGGTTCAACAACAAAATTTGCCCCTTGGTTCCCATCTTGAACTGGGTCCTTCAGAGCTATAAACTTTATTACTGAAAATTCAAGCCCTGAGTGCTTGAGGCTGGGAATCTGATAACTGAAGGCTCTTTAAAAAGTGCCTAAAAGTAGGAATTTAATAACTGGAGTCTGGTTTGGATCATAACTCTGGAGCATGAGTGCCTTGAAGATCAGATTGTTCAATAAGAGACATGCTGGAGGATGGTGGATTTCTTTGTCAGAACTTTTCCTTGAGTGTTTAAAGCAGCAGAATTCCCCTCCACAAACACCCAAACTTCCTCCTGTTCCCACTCTGACACCTTGCAGCAGGTTTCCACCTGTGATGCACCTGTGCTTCTCAAGAGTAAAAAGCTCATTCCACTGACATTTTAGGAAGAACTCAGCTCTTCCAAGGGGATGTTTTGTCCCACACTCAGCCCCTCCCTTGTTTTTGCCCTTCTCCTGCCAGGCCGATTTGCTGAGCAGAAAATCATGGCTGGACAAAGGTCTTCAGCCCAGCCTTGGAATGTCGTCCCTGGACAATGCAGAGGCTCCTTCCAGCTCTAAAGCCACTGCACATCTCCATGGCACTGAGTGTGGAATCATGGAATGGGATCCCAGAATGGGTTGGGTTGGAAGGGACATTAAAGCCCATCCAGTGCCACCCCTGCCATGGGCAGGGACACCTTCCACCAGCCCAGGTTGCTCCAAGCCCCGTCCAACCTGG
>VYXB01001644.1:220566-240067 GCA_013397135.1 Pachyramphus minor
TTATTTATGTTATATTTGTGTTTGGTTTTATTGTTATTTTATTTTTTATTTTATTTATGTTATATTTGTGGTTATGTTTTATTTATATTTTTTGTTTGTGTTTATGGTTATTTTTATATATTCATATACTTGATTTATCTTACATTTATATTATTTATATCTATATATTTACATTTTATTTATATTTATAACTATATACTTATATTTTATGTATCTTGTTCATATCTATACCTATATTTATATTCATACAGGTGAACTTCAGCTCTCCCTTGCAACACAAACTTAACTTTAACAATTCAATACTTTTATTCACCTGCTTTACCCAGGTACATAATTCCCTCACCTTTGGCTGCTGCCAAAACCAGCCTGTTTTTGTCTGGCCATGAATATTCCTTGGAAAATTGGCCTCTTCCTTCATCCAAGAGCTCCTCTGCTTCAGCATCTGGAGCCTTGGCAGTGATTCCATGAGGAGAAAAAGGGTTTGTCAGGGGCTTTTTTGGCCTTGAATTTGCTGATTTTATCACAAATCACAACTTCAGCTCTGCTGAAAACCGAGGAAGCTTTGGAAGCAATTCAGCGGGAAATAAAATAAAGAAAAATTCAAACACACCAATCAGGTGCTGGGAAAAGAAAATGAAAGCTCCCCTAAAAGCTGCAGCTCTGCCTGGCAGCAGGAATCCGGCTCCCTGAGGAGACAGCAGGACACTGGGCCTGGAAAATGGGTAGTGGGAATTGCTGCTGGGTGGGACATCCAGGTGGGGGTTATTATTTCTTTCCCTCTGGAGTTCTTGGAGGGAAATGATCCTTTGAATTTTCCCTCTGGGAAACAACAGCCCACTAGAAATGTGGCGTGGGAAAGCAGGGAGAAGGAACACACCCTGCCCCCAGATTTCTGTGGCTTCCCTGCAGTTTTTGGCCTTCTGGAACACGGCACTGAATGGGAACAAGTGGGTGCTTCACTTGCTTTCCCTGGTTTTCCACTGGGAGAACCTGCAGGAACATCAGGAAGAGGGAGGAGTGTCCACCTGCCAGGCTCAGGTGCTTTCAACTCATCATTCTTGCCAGCAGAGCTTGGGGCCTCTTGTCTCTCCATTCCCTCTTTTTCCTGTCTCCTGGTCTTGCCACAGAACTGGCACCATTCCCAGGACCATGAACCACCTCAGTCCATGGCACAACAACAAGGAATCATGGAATGGTTTGGGTTGGGAGGGACCTTAAATCCCATTCACTCCCACCCCTGCCATGGGCAGGGACACCTCTCACTATCCCAGGTTGTTCCAAGCCCCATCCAACCCGGCCTTGGACACTTCCAGCGATGAGGAGTCCACAATTTTTCTGAAAAACCTATCAAATTCTGCAGTTTAGAAAGTGAAACTGTTGTTCCTAAAAAGGAAAGCCACATCCTACATCTCCTCCAAAAATTTAACCCCAACTTTCCTAAGAAATTAAGGCAAAAAAGACCTGTTTCCTTTGGGAGACAGAACTGCTGTCCTTCTTCCCAGTATTTTTATTTGCTTCTGAAATTTTGTAAAACTTCCAAATATTTTTATTCTATTTTCAGTAAAATTCTATTTTTTAATTAGCACGAATTCACTGCAAGAGAAACAGGCTCCCACTGGTGAATATGGAGGGTGGATCCACCATCTGGACAACAGACTCGGTATCCACAGAAAACAGAAGCAAAATAATCTGGTAGCTTTGTTCATCAAAGCCTTATAATTTTTATTTTGCAGAAGGATTTCTTCCCAGTTTCCCATCTAACCCTGCCATCTGTCCTTTTAAAACCATCCCCCCTCATCCTGGCACTCTCTGCCCATATAAAAAGTCTCCCTTTTTTATAACCCCCTTCATGTACTGAAAGGCTACAGTGAGGTCTCCCCAAAACCTTCTCTTCTCCATGCTAAAATATATTGAATGTAACTATATTTAATAGGTTTTTTATTATCTGAAGCAGGGATGACTCGATGCTGTGAGATGGAGCTGTGGTATTGCTGATGGAAAAGCAGGATCTGCTCTGTTTCCATCTGTTATGGCCCGTGGCAGCACCTGGGTGAACTCTGGTATTAAACCTGCCCAAACTCTGTCACAGCTCATCACATGATGCTTAAATAACACAGCAAAGGCAGGATGCAGCAAGAATAAAGGCAAAGGTGGGAGGTTACAGGAGATGCTGGGCTGAAAATCATCCCTGGAAGTGTCCAACAGGGACCTGGAGCAGCGTGGGATGGTGGGAGGTGTCCCTGCCCATGAGGGTGAGACTCTGTGGGCTTCAAGGTCCCTTCCACCCCAAACCATTCCATGATTCCATGATTCTGAAGTTCCAACTGTTTTCCAGCTGAGAATCCCATGAGATGGAGAAGAAGATTCTGAGATAACCATGTTTTTAATTGAAAGTATTGATCAAGTGGAAGTGCCTGAGAAGGCACTGACACACCATGATTAAGTCACGTCTTTTTTAACACAAATCCCAGTTCAGATTCACCACTGAAAAGAGCAAATCAGAGAAATTGTTTCATTAAAAAAGCACAGCTACAAAAACATTTACAGAGAAAGGATTTTGACTTCTGCTTTTGGATCAAACTTGTCTTAAATTGAGCCTTGGGGAAACGAATCTGTAGATTTGCTTTAGTGAGGCCGGAGGGGAGAAAGCTCAGTCCACCAGAAACCAAATTAGAAAACTATTAATATTCTATAAAGCACTTCTCCAGGCCATGAAGTCAATCAAAATAGTGTTGCAAATCCTGCTTCAGCCCATCACCTCCCATGCCCTGGGCTGACATTCCCTCTGGGATGCAGCAGCACTGGTCACACCAAGGGAAGAGCCTGACCCTGCCCAGGGCTCACAGGGTGGGAGCAGCACAACCCACCTGTGTCTGTGTGATTGGCACAGCCTCTAAAATATTTACCTGCTCCAGAGATGTCTTTAACTCGCTCTGTATCCATGAATTCCTTCACCTGAGCTTGTGAGGAGTTTGTGAATTGGGTTAAGAAGCCATTTCATGTTTCCCTGAGCCTCCCGTGTGGCACTCGCTGTGCCTTCTGTTCCAGAGCTGTAACCATGGAGTCAAAGGATCACAGGATGGGTTGAGGTGGAAGGGACATTAAAGATCATCCAGTGCCACCCCTGCCATGGGCAGGGACACCTTCCACCAGACCAGGTTGCTCCAAGCCCCATCCAACCTGGCCTTGGGCACTTCCAGGGATCCAGGGGCAGCCACAGCTTCTCTGGGCACCCTGTGCCAGGGCCTCCCCACCCTCCCATCCAACAATTCCTTCCCAATATCCCATCTCTCCCTGCCCTCTGGCAGTTTGAAGCCATTCCCCCTTGTCCTGTCCCTCCATCCCATGTAAACATTCTCTCTCCATGTTTCTTGTACCCCCTTCAGGTCCTGCAAGGCCACATTCAGGTCACCCCAAAGCTTCTCTTCTCCAGGCTGAGTTCACTGCTCCACAGCGACTCCTGACTCAGTCTCACATGTCTGGGAATCCCCAGGAAGGTCCCTTTGGAGCTGTATGGAGACAACTAAGAGCAAAGGACAGGAGTTCACAAACACCCCAAGGATGTGGACAAAGAGCAGGAGCTGCCCCTCCAGGACAGGATATTTGCAAGTGGCTGAGGGGGATGAAAACATTCATAATGTCAAAAGGAAAAGCTTAGAGGAGCCTCACAGCAGGTCTGCCTGTACCTCTGAGGCACCAGGCAGAGGGAAGAGCCAGTCAAGAGCAGAATTCCCTACAGAAAGGGTGTGTGGGTGGAGAAAGTCCTTAAAGAACCCAAGTTTGCGTGCAGGAGAGGGAAAGGCATCACCTGCCTGAGTAGGTTTTTTCCCAGCACTGAGGTGGAGGATATAAATGACCTCAGGTGGCTTCTGGGACCTTTGTGCACCTCCACCTTACACAAGCAGCTCATTGTTTTTCTACAGAAAGGTTTGCAAATCACGAAGTTCCTCATGATTAACAATAACTACCAGAGCTGATAACTCTGCCACTGTGGCAGGGGCCTTATTCCTGCCTCAGGGTGTCCATAACTTAATTTGGGTCTAAACAAAGACCCAAAGGTGCAGGGAAGGAGAATAGTGCAGCATAAAGGTGCATCCTTTATGTGTATGAGGGCACTGCTCAAATTAAGTAAGAGGGTGGTGAAGGGTAACAGATGATTTGAGATGATTTGTGATGAGGTTGTGGCTGCCCCTGGATCCCTGGAAGTGCCCAAGGCCAGGTTGGACGGGGCTTGGAGCAACCTGGGCTGGTGGAAGGTGTCCCTGCCCATGGCAGGGTGGCACTGGATGGAATTTAATGTCCCTTCCCACCCAAACCATCTGGGATTTATTCCAAACATTTCTCATTCAGTTGAAGGACATCCTAATTCCTGCCTTATTTAGCAAGTCCTACTTCTGGTTCACTGTCCTCAGTGCAAACCAGAGGCATCTGAACTGGGGAAGGTGATGTATAAAACCAGTCCATACACAGAAGCATCACACTGGGTTCACTGGGGCTGCTGGAATTGCTGACACACAGGGAAAAGAGCTGTACCTGTAACTCCCCTGCTGCCAGGACCACGTGGGAAATCATGACATTTCTCATATATATTTTAGAATTTCCTCCTGATTGAAACCAGCCCAGAGAACTGTGGGATCAGCTGCCTAAAGCCAAAATCCTGCTCCAAGGGGCCAGGCCCCTCTGCTTTGGAAACCACCCTTGAACACTGGGATGGCAACCAAGAGGCCTGTCTGAAACACAGATCAGAACTAAGCTTTAATTAATAGTAACTATTTTGTCCCTCTCCAGTGCAATAAAACCAAGCATTCTCCGGGTATATCCTGTCAGGTCATTCAATCTCTGTTGGGAGCAGCAGAGGGACAGAGCTGTTTGCTCTTTCCTTCCCTTTCTGAGAAAACCTCAGAGCAAGTGCATTTTTTATTCTTTCTTTTAGTCTTCCCAGGTCTGATCACTATCAGACTTCAGGTCAGAGCTGATGGATAGATACTTTAAAGTCTTTCCTGGGGAAACCAGGTGGAAAATGTCAGTGGAGATAAAATCATGTGTGTTGCAGTTCCAGCAGCTGCCCCAGCAGAGGAGAAAGGAGGTTCACTGAGACCTTCCTGGGGGCACAAGGACACTCAGATCTTTCATTTGGCCATGGGGAGAGGGAACCAGGGCCAGCAATTCCTCCCATCAGAATTTCATTATCACATGAAAACCCTCTGCTGTGATCATCAGCTGCTGGGAAAGGCTGAATATCTGAATTCAGGATAACAGAGCTTCCAGACAAAGTTTTCTGCAGCTCTGAGTCCCAGGGTAAACAGGGCACTTCCCTGGGTTAATTCTGGGCAGCAAGAGGGGCTGGGGCACTGTTTGCTTTGCAACTGCTCACCCCATCTCTTTGCTGCTTTAATTTGCCTCATTTCCAACCTTTCCCACCCTCTCATCCCATGCTTTGAGCTCCTCGAGGATTCCAGCTGGTAAAAACAGAGGGCAAAGGTCAAACCTGTCCTGAAACTCCACCAAGGCCAATTTAATGCATAAAGAAACAATAAACCCTCCTTGTCTATCCTGTGGTTTTCTTAGACCAGGGTCATTCAGCTAAACATCAAAAACATACCTTAGAGAAATTCCTGCCTTGGGACCATCTACTTTTTCTGTCACAAAATACACCAGATAATATTTGAGGACATCCACAAATCATTCAGCATTAGGAGGTTGGCAGAACCAGCAGATAGAAAACTTTTGGAAGGGGCTCTGAGCAACCTGGGCTGGTGGAAGGTGTCTCTGCCCATGGCAGGGAGTGGAACTGGATGATTTTAAGGTCCTTTCCAACCCAAACCATTCAGGGATTCCATGAAAAAGCCACTTCCTTCCTTGTTGCTGGGGGGAATATTTAGTGACAAGCAGAATTCACTTTTTTAAACCTGTCAGCACCCAAACAAAGGCACAATCAGAGTGGAATCAACAGGTCTCATTATCTGGAGGCTTCAGAACCTTCAGAGGAGAATTATTTTTTTTTCTCCCTGTTTTCCAAGATAAAGCATCAAAACCTAAATTTACATCCCTTCCCCTGCTTCCTCCCTCCCCTCAGAATTTTATGAGACTTGTAGATTTTGTGGACTTTGCTCAGCACGACTGGAAAACAACAGATCTCTGGGATCCCCGTGGAGAGGGAAGGACAACTAAATCCATGTGTTTCACAAAGAGGTGCTTTGATCTGAGCACAAACTGCCTGCTGCTCTCTCTGGACTGTTGGTAAAGGTTGATTGCAGTTCTCTGGGTAATTGCACCAAGCTGGTCTGTGTGTTTAATTGCACAGTCCAAATTAACATGTTCAAGTGTTTATGAGCACCTCAATCTTCTTCACTGGGCTGTCCAAGGTAACTCTCATCTCTTTTTTCTTGCCACCTGTGTCTACCCAGACTCTGCCCTCGCTTCATTGCACTTGAGGCAGTGAGTGAATTGTTGCCCTTGAGGCTCTGGAGTGGACAGGGTAGTTCTGCTGCTCCCAGAGTTGGTGCCCAGCAGCTGATGAGACACAGACTGACAGGAAAAGTCCCCTCCAGCACCTTTGTGTGGGTCCACACAGCCTTGTCACCAACCTCAGGGCTGTCCTGGTCCAGCAAAACCGCAAATATGATCTTAAAATAAGGTGTAACTTCCAGAGGAGATGTTACTCCCTCCCCAGACCTGCCAGCAGCAACTCCCTGTGGCCAATGGTTTAAAGTTTAACTTCATTCAACATTTAAAAAGAGGCACATAAAAGTGCCTCTCATACAGGAGTTTCACTGTTTAAAAAAAGGAAAAAATCTCAATCATAGAATTATAGAATGGTTTGGGATATAAAGGACACTAAAGCCCATCCAGTGCCACCCCTGCCATGGGCAGGGACACCTTCCACCAGCCCAGGTTGCTCCAAGCCCCGTCCAACCTGGCCTTGGACACTTCCAGGGATCCAGGGGCAGCCACAGCTTCTCTGGGCACCCTGTGCCAGGGCCTCCCCACCCTCCCAGGGAAGGAATTCTCCCCAGTATCCCACCTAACCTGCCTTTGGCAGTTTGAAGCCATTCCCTGTGTCCTGTCACTCCATCCCATGTAAACATTCTCTCTCCATCTTTTTTGCAGGGTCCCTTCAGGTCCTGCAAGGCCACAGTCAGATCAGTCCAAAGCTTCTCTTCTCCAGGCTGAACAATCCCAGCTCTCCCAGCCTTTCCTCCCAGCAGAGCTGCTCCATCCCTCTGACCATCCTGGTGCCTCCTCTGGACTCTCTCCAGCAGCTCCATGTCCTCCCTGTGCTGTTCCCAGGGCTGGAGCAGCTCTGCAGGGGGGTCTCCCCTGAGCAGATCCTTTCTCTTGTCCCTGTTCTGTCCCTCCCTTCTCCTTCCCCACCTTTAAGGGGCACCCAACAAACACATCTTCAAAAGTCAGAAGAACAGATCAAACCCTGTGTGTTCCTGGGTTCAATCATCTGGTTGCACCTTGTGTTTCAGCCACCTCAGAGTTTAAAGCAGCCCCACCATTTCCATCCCTGTGTTCAGTCTGGTTCACCACAGCACCCCCACTTTCTCAACTGCTTTGTTTTTTACAGGTTTTCACAGAAGGAAATGATCCCTTCCATGTTTTCTGTGCATTATCACTGAGAATCAGACAACAACTGAATTTCCAAGTGTTAAATCTTTGATCAGCAAAACTGAACAAACAGCACATAGAGAGGCATCGACCCATCCAATGTTTACTTTTTGATTTTGCTTTGACTTCTTTTTTTTCTGTTTGTTTTAATTTTCACAAAAACAAACCCATCACAGAAACCAACCCAACACTCCTGTCGAAGTGTAAATTAATTGGCAGGACTCCTTTCAACACTCTCCAACTCTTCATGTGGCTCTCAGCTGGTAATATGTGCTCTACATCCTTTGGACTTCCAGACTTCCTTTCATCTGAAAATCTCCAAGTGTTTAGCAAAGGGCTAATTAATAAGCTCTCTGTGGGACAGGTAAACTTGGCAAGTAAAAGTGTTAATATTCCTGCAAGAATCAACACAGAGAAATTCCCCAGACACTTTGTTACACCCAGGGGAGTTTTCCTGCTCTGTGGTTTGAGGTGGATGTTTGACTTTGCCCTTGGAAGGTGCTGTGGGGTCAGTTGGTCTCAGCACACGGGGTTTGCAGCTATTTTAGACTCTGTTGGAAACGTCTGCACTAAACAAGATATCGAGTGATTCCCAAGGAGCCCAACACTCACTGAACAGGCAACAAAAGAGATGATTCTCTCAAGCCAAACCAAGAATTTCCAGCTCCCTGAAAAAAGTGCAAATTGGTCCCAGCAGATTTCCCTGGACTTGTGAAGAGCTCTCAGCCAAGAGCTTCCCACGCTCTGCTGGTTTATTCATGGGGCTTTTTGCTACCACACATTGTTTAACCTCACGTAACACTGGATGAGGGGAACTCAAAATACCAACATAAAAAGGTTCAATGTGCTGCCTTCAAATATTATTGCCATGAGACTTTGGGCAGAAAGGTGGGATTCATCCACCAGGGCTGCAATGGGACCCACTCTGTGAGGACTCAGTTCTCCTCTGAGCTGCACTGACCACACAAGGCTTGGCTGGTTGCTCCAAATCCCTCTCTCAGCACATGAGAACTGAAAGTAAAGCTATTTATTGCTCAAAATCTCAATACAAACCAGGAAGAAGGTGAACTGGTAGCAAGGAAACAACTGTGCATTAAAACTGAATATCCAGGAGACTTCTCTCCCTGCTCATTACCCTGCTCAACAGGGCTTTGGACATTTGTCTAACCCTGTAATTACCATCCCAGCTCTGTGGAGTTTTTCCCAAGTTTTTTTCCAAGTTCACATCCTGGTGTGGTTTCCCAGAGGATGATCTGAGCTCAGGGGAATACACTTGGTTTCATATCCAGCCCTGTTCACCAGAAGTGAAGCAGCCTGTGATTAGGAAGGAATTCTTTGCTCAGAGGGTGGTGAGGCCCTGGCACAGGTTGCTTCATCCCTGGAAATATCCAAGGCCAGGTTGGATGGACCTTGGAGCCACCTGGGTTAGTGGAAGGTGTGAGATTTAAAGTCCCTTTCAGCCCAAATCAATCTAGAATTCTATGATTTTATGACAAAAGCACATGGGGCCATTCCACAATGAACATTTAAAGGCCACACCTCCTGTCCCAGGGATTTATCTTCCCTATTTCCTGTCCCAAAAACACCAGATGGGCCCTTTTTATACAACCCTACACTTGGCACAGGTTCTCTTCCACATAACCCTGTGCCTGGCCCATCTTCTTCTCCAAAATGAAGCTGCTCAGTTCAGTTATGTGAACACCTGGAACTGTGTTTGTACATAGAAAAGAGACTGGAAAAATCTGGACAAGGGTCCCAGAAGCCTGGAAAAGCTGATTGTAACTGCTCTAAGGTGATTCCTGGGCTCTTAAAGTCCCCACTGGAACCATTAGCCACTCTCCTACAGTCAGTGTGTGCCTCGTGGCACCACTCAGCCCTGCCTGGGAGAGCAGGGCCACCACAACAACCTTTGGGGACTGGTGGTTTAATCCCAGCTGGCAACCAAAGTGCCACAGCTCTGGGATGGGGAGGGGGACTGCAGAGAGGTGAAACCCATGGGCTGAGATAAGAGCTGTTTAGGAATGGAAATTAATTAAAATAGAGTAATAAGGAGGAGGAAGAGAGGAGAGAGAGATTAAAAGCAAGACAGATGAGTGATGCCCAGTACAGCTGCTGACACCCACTGACTGATGCCCAACCTGCCCCCCAGCAGTGATTGGTGCCACCCAGCCAACTCCCCCTCTTCATATACTGGGCATGAAGTATGGAATCATGGATGGAATGTCCCCCTGGGCAGTTCAGCTCAGCTGTCCCAGCCAAGGTCCCTCCTGGCTCCTTGTCACCTCCTCGCTGGGGGAGAACAGGACACAGAGAACTCCCTGACTTAGAGCCAGCCCTGCTCAGCCACCACCAAACCATGGGTGTGTGACCACCAGCATGGTCACAGTGAACCCAGCACACAGCACTGCTTTGTCTACCAGCAAGAAAATTCACTTTATCCNTGTCTACCAGCAAGAAAATTCACTTGATCCCAGTTGAAAGCAGGACAGGGCTCTCCCCAGAAGAAAATTCACTCTATCGCAGTTGAAAGCAGGACAGGACTCTCAACAGGAAGAAAATTAACTCTATCCCAGCTGCAAACAGGACAGGACTCTCCCCAGCAAGACTCCCAGTCAGCATCCCAACACCAAAACCATCATCCTGGGCTCCAAGTGACTTAGCTCCACGTCCTGACCCACAATTCCCCTCTGATCTGGGCTTACAAACCTCCCTCATCCCCTTCACACCTCGAGTCTCTCCAGAACCAACCCTCCCTCCCCTCGTGCTCTGCTTGCAGCTCCTGTGTTCTCCCTGCAATCAGTTCATCAGGGCCCTCACGGGCTCAAGGCAAATGGGGAGTGACAGCTCAGAGTCTGCTGAGGGAGCTGGGTTGTCATCTCTGAGCACTTGGCCCTGCTGACAACGCCCTGGGCCAGAAGACGCTCCTGTCACTCGGAATTACCATCACCCAGCTCCACAGATGCTGAAGATACTCCCAAGAGATGACCCCTGGAGCCCTGCTGGGGCAGGAGGAGCTTCTGCAGTTGTTGAATGCACAAAAGTCACTTGTGAGAAGCCACGAGGCAAAGGGCAAAGCAGCTCCACGTGTGTCTGGTCCCTGGACAGGGATGGCAGATCCTTGTGCTGCCACTGAGGGATGCAGATCCTTCCCCTGGAGGTTTGTTAAATCCACATGAAAGTCTCCATCTGGGGGGAATGCACATGAGGAACACAATCCATGCTATCCCATCATTCCAGGAACAGCTGCTGGGATTGCTGACCCAGTGCTCCTGCTCTGACATTCACTCCAGGAGGGGGGAGATCTGCAGCATCATCAGACAAATCTGATCCATTCCTGCCTTATGGCACCTCTTGCCTTTATCTACCTTGTGATTTCCTCCAAATTCACAGGACTTGTATTATCTTCATCTCCTGATTTCCACAAAATTCAAAAGCCCTGCAGTATCTTTATCCATCTCCTGTTTTTTCCACAAAATTCACAGGACCTGCATTATTTTTATCTACCTTATGATTTCTACCAAATTCACAGGACCTGCATTATCTTTATCTTCTGATTTCCACAGAATTCACAGCACTTGCATTATCCTTATTTATCCTCTGATTTCCACAATATTCACAGAACCTCCATTATTTTATTCATCTCCTGATCTCCACAAAATTCCCAGGGCCTGCCTTGCCTTAAGCCCTCAAATTCCTGGCCAAATTCCCTGGCACTTGGCTGCTGGGTTCAAACCCACTGATGGACAGAGACAGACACACACAGGCAGCCCAAACCCATCAGCCTCATTTCCTTGGAAAACTGGGCCAGAGAATCTGAAAAGAGTCTTAGAAAGGTCAGAATTCCTATTCCAGCACAAGTTAACATCTGACAATTCATTTTCGTGATCTAATACTTCATTAAACAGAAATTCTGCAAGATACCAGCTTTCTAAAAATATTCCCTACTTTCAGAGAAGGAATTATGTTCCAGTTTGTATTAGTTATATTATTTCCCCATTATGCCATGAAACACTCTGCTCCCTCTAGCACAGATAATATGATATCATACAAGATTTAATGCAGTCTGTTTTTAGGGGTTTATTCACATCATTAAGTGCCTCTTGCTATTCAGTACTGATTGAAATGTCTCAGCTCTTTCTAGATGGAAATATCTGCAGCTTGGTGTAATCAAACAGTTTGACACTTTACAGTATAAACAGGAGATATTTGGATGTGGAAAAGATGAGATTTTCAATCAGTGCTCAGTAACTGCTGCACTTTCTGAAGCATTACACACTTTTTAAAGAGTTTTATGGCATATTCATTAAAAGCACCATCTGTTAAGGTCTACTATTGACAAATTATGAAATGCAGAGTAATGGAGAATCCCAGGATCACTGAGGTTGGGAAAGACCTCCAAGATCATCGAGTCCAACTTGTGAACCAGCACCTTGCCAGCCAGCCCAGAGCACTGAGTGCCACATCCAGTGATACAGTGGTGACTCCTCCACCTTCCTGGCAGCCCTTTCCAATGTCTGCCCACCCCTCCAGGGAAGAAATTCCTCCTCATGTCCAATATAAACAGGGAAAATGCACAATATAAATGTTAAAAAAATGAACTATGTCAGAAGGAGCTTATGGAAACATGCACATCAATGAAATACACTTGTTCCTATATGAAGCAAGAACAAAACTTTTCAGTACTCTAAAAAAAATAAATAAAACTTTCAAATTAGGCCAAGTGAAAAGTTCAGATTTTTTTACTGGCTTGTTCTTTGACAAACTGGCACATTTTTCCTCTGGGTTAGCATGTCTGTAAGGCTTTGGAAAGACTCAACTCCAAAGTTTTGAAGCAAAAATGCAAGTTAAAGAATCAAAACATCTGGATCCGAGCTTTGACTGTTCAGCCTCCCCTCCCAACACATTTCAAGTAAAAAGCAAAAGCTGTCCCATACAAGAGCAAGTTCCCATTAATGAGCAGAGATTGCCATTTATCACTGGGAGCAAAATCAGCATCTTTGCCTCCTCGAGAGATCCACACTCCTGAGTTGGCATTTTCTGCCTGAAGTTTCCAACCCACTTCAGGCAGTTTGTGGTGGAGCTTTGCTGAGCTGAGAACTCCCAGGCTGGGTGGGATGTGATGAATCTCTTGTTGAATTGCTTTTTAAAGGCTGTAGAGCAACACCATGCTCTGCCTGTGGAGCCTGGATGAGTCTGTTTAAATGTATCTCACAGTGAGAGAGCACCTTATCCATGATGAATATGGAAGAACCAGGAGTGGGGCTGGAAAAGCAGCTTCCTGGGGGATGCAAATTCCCCAGCAGTTTGCTGGGCCAGTGCCACCCCCACTGTGCAGGTAATTGGAGTGAGAGGGGGATGTATTTGCTGATAGTTCATAAAAGTAAGAGCAAACTCAACCCTGCCACTGGCAGCTTCAGGATGGCACAGAGTGTTCAACAAAAAGCTGCTCTTGGTGGAGCAAAACTCCCACTGCTGGTGTGGGGATCCACGGGAGCTGCTCCCTGACTCCCAGAACAAGGCAGAGACTGATGGATTCTCCCTGTTGAGTTTGGGGGGATGTATTTATTGGAGCTCCTGGAAGTGTTAAAGAAACTTTTCAAGGTGTTTGGACGGAGTTTGGAGCAATCTGGTCTTGTGGGAGGTGTATGAGATGATCTCCAAGGTCCCTTCCAACCCAAACCATTCCATGATTCCATGAATTCAACAATACACAGATTCCTGATCCTAAAGGTCTTCTCCAACCTTAACAATTCTATGATTGAAATCATCCAACACATCATCCTAAAGATGCAGAGACTCTGGCTGAAAATGAGGGGGATTAACCTGCCCTAGGCCCAGCTGCAAGTGAGAGAAGAATTAATTTAGAGCTAAAAATTATAGAACAAAAAGCATCTACTGAGTCAAGAGCTCAAACTCCAAAAATTTGGTTTAATCCCAGAATTTGGGTATAACACTGGTTTTTGTGTACACAGGCTGAGATGGACATTTCAAGCCTGTCTGATTTAATTGTTACGGTCTGAACAAGTCCAGCAGTGATTTATATTCTCTTCCTGAAGTTATTGCTTATGGGAAACTGTTTTAAAAGGGCCCAAATTTCACAAACTGGACAGAGACTGTTCTAAAAGGGCCCAAATTTCACAAACTGGACAGAGACTGCTCAAAAAGTGCCCAAATTTCACAGATTGGACATTTCCTTCTGGCTGCACTGAATTCCCCAAATGCACAGAGAGTTGAACTCCAAAGAATTCCCTGGGAAACCCAGTTTTAATACATAACCAACAATCTCAGCAGGAGAGAAATAACAGCTCCAAATCTCAGAGGTAACAGTTGAAGGGAAACACATCCCAGGTTCTGTCAAAGTCCCACTTAAGGGCAAGAAGGAAAAAACACGAGATCTGCTTTTCTGCATAACACAAACCACTGGTTCTGCCCGAATTACTCTGTATTTCAACTGGAAAATACCTTTCCAGGAGAAAAAAAAAATGATTTATTCTTTTACTTAAATATTACAGAGCTTGAGAATCCACCAGTGCCTGCTGTGAGTTGTTCCAGAGCTGGATTAACCTGTGTTAAACATTTATGTTTTACTTGTAGCTGAATTTGTCTGGTTTAATTTCCACCTGCTTGGGCTCCTCCTGACTCTGCCTGGGAGCCTGAGGAGTTCAACAAAGTTTTATGCCCCCCACAAACTAAAATATTTGGAATATCTGGGTCCTACAGCTCCTCTTCCTCCTCTGATTTCATGGATGAGATGCAATTCCCCAGACTTTTGACAATTTAGTTTGCAAGA
Source organism: Pachyramphus minor (assembly GCA_013397135.1). Classification (NCBI taxonomy): domain Eukaryota; kingdom Metazoa; phylum Chordata; class Aves; order Passeriformes; family Tyrannidae; genus Pachyramphus; species Pachyramphus minor. The sequence continues at coordinate 234,971 of VYXB01001644.1, forward strand.
AGTTTTGGTTGGGGATTTATTTGGGATTTTCTGGCAGGAGAGAAGGTGTCCCCCATCCATTAATAAACTGCAAAAATTAATGCCACAAAATAATCAGTTGGGAAAAAAATTAAATGAAGGAAGAAAATAAGAGGAATAAAACACTATGAAATCAGAAGTTTTAGCTTAAATGATTAAAATTCAAATAAATTCCCAAAAGAATTGTAGAATTTAACGCTACAAAATAAGGACTTGGAAAAAAAAATAAAATGGAGGAAGAAAATAAGAAGAAAGAAACGTTGTGAAGTCAGAAATTTTAACTTAAAGAAATAAAATTTAAATCTGTTTCCCAAAAGAACTGCAAAAATGAAAGCTGCAAAATAAGGAGTTGGGAAAAAAATACAATGAAGGAAGAAAAGAAGAGGAAAGAAACACGGCAAAGTCAGAAATTTTAACTTAAAGCATTGAAATTTAAATAAATTCCCAAAAGAGATGTAAAAATTAACGCCACAAAATCAGGAGTTTAGAAAAAAAAAATACAAGGAAGGAAAACAATAAGAGGAGAGAAATCACAGAGGAAGTTGAGGGTTTCAACATACAACATTTTGTAACATAACAAAGAAAGAAAATAAAAGGAAAGAAACCACAAAGGAAGTTGAGCCGCTCTATTTGAAACATAACAAAGAAAGAAAACAAGAGGAGAGGTTTAAACATTCAGTTGGAAACATAATAAAGTCCTAATTCATAAAACATGAACCTCTTGCCAAGCAGCTCCTTCTGTGAACAATCAGCTGCGATTAAAAGGTCTCTCTTTGGGATTTGTGGGAGTTGGGCAGAAGGGTCCCTGCAGAGCAGATCCAGCCCTGGATCTCCCAAGGATCCTTGGAAAACACATCCTCCTAAATGTCTGGGAGTCTCAGCGTGGTTTGGGTTGGAAGAGACCTTAAATCATCCAGTTCCACCCCCTGCCACGGGCAGGGACACCCAGCAGAGCAGGGAACAAGGGACAGGGCAAGGGGAAATGGCCTCAGGTTACATCAAAGGAGGGTCAGGTTGGACATCAGGAGGAATTTCTTCACCCAAAGGGTTGTCAAGCNCTACAAGTGGTTTACAGGGCAGATTTAGACTCTTGTCCTTGAAAAATCACAGAATGGCTTGGGTTGGAAGGGACCTTAAAGCCCATCCAGTGCCACCCCTGCCATGGGCAGGGACACCTTCCACCAGCCCAGGTTGCTCCAAGCCCCGTCCAACCTGGCCTTGGACACTTCCAGGGATCCAGGGGCAGCCACAGCTTCTCTGGGCACCCTGTGCCAGGGCCTCCCCACCCTCAGAAGGCCCATCGCCAGCCTCTTCCAGGTGGCATTTTGGGAGAAAACATTTCTCCTCCTATTAGCGAAGAATTAGCTCCATTTCCACTCTGGGTTCACTACAAGACTTAGTGAGCAGGGATCTCTTCAAGACACATTTTTTTCAATTCACTTCCTCTGTGCTCCCTGCAGCTCTCCCCTTTTCCATGAAAAAGGCTTTGGAAGGATTAGTTCCACCACTGGTTTATTGTTCAGAGAGAGGTGGATGTGAAATGTGTGTAAGAGGGGGATTAACCTGCCCTGGGCCCAGCTCAGCACTGGGGGATTGAAGCAGCTGCCCCCAGCTCCATGGGATGCACAGGAACAGTGAGAGAGACCCACACAAGGATTTGGGGTTTGTTACAGTGTTATCCAAATGTCCAGGACAGCCTGGTGAACTTCACAGCTCGGAAAGGTGAGATGGGAAAGCAGGAGCTGGTGGTCAGTGAGGGGAGCAGGGCTTGTTGTGGTCACCTGCAGTGTGAGCCAAGTGACTGTACAAGGGGAATTTCTCTGTAGCCAGAGCACGACTTTAGGAAGGAATATTTACCCAAAGTTGAGAATTCTGCTCACAGTGCAGTTACTTTCCTAAGCAGGCACCAAACCTGTGAGCAAAATGGTGTTGTTTTCATGGAAGTCCTAAAGACTCCCAGCTGAACATCAGGCCCCTTCTAGATAAAACTCCCTCCCTCACTCAGCTGATTAAAGCCATACCCCCGTTTTTCAGTTCATTTCTCCCTTTTCTGTAAATTTAAAGAATAAAAGACACTTTAGAGAGACCTAACTGGGTTTTTACTTTACCAGTAGAAGGAAGAATTTGGAGTTTCTGATAATAACATGCTGCTGTTGGCCACACCAGGAGAGATGAGAACCATTCCCTGAATATGCACAGTTCAGGTCCCATTCTGGGAACAGCTGACTCTCTCCACTGATGACACAAAAAGAGGGAGTTTGGTATTTCAGCACTTTGTAAGCAGTTTGCTAGAGCCCTCAGGCACTTGGGATCCCAAGCCAAAGGTCACACAGAAACACTTCACACACTGCAAACAAACCTCCCAGCCCAGCCGTGCTTTAGTCTCAAGGCACCGTTCTTCCAACAAACCTTCCCAGCCCCTCGGTTTTCCAGCTGCTCCTTTCCCTGCTACTCGTGTTTACAGAGGAAAATGAAGTTGTCAGACTTCAAATGTTCTTTCATCCTCTGAGTGGATTTGCCAAGGCAGCTGTGCTGCTTTGGAAAACACTCCTAAAGGTTTAACATAATTGCCTCTTTGAATAACAACTTCTGGAGCCTCTCACTGTGTCTCCAGTGGGATGGGATAGTCTGGATGTGGGTAAGGAATTGGGAAAGCACAGTCCCACAGCACCAGCAGCTGGAATCTACACACAGGGACAGGTTTACACCAGAAGAGCTCCATCCCAGGACTATTCCCTCACTCCCCCTCCCCTTTTTCATTCCCCACAGCATCCAGAAATCCAACCCTCCTCCTCCTCCAGCAGCTCCAAGCCCTTGCAGGAACAGCCAGTGCCTGGGTGAGTCTACATTCCAGCCTGCAGCTTTACTGCTCCTGAGGCATCTTCTGCAGCTGCTGGCCTTCAAAATGAGGTTTCCTGCTCTTCATATGAAATTGTGCACTCTGGATCAGCCTTAAACCCAGCATATTGTGCCATTTAGCCTTCGGAAAGATGTGCAGAGTAATTGCTGCCCTCTTAAATCATTGCTGAGCACTTTAAATATACAGGAGATTAGCTCATGCATTTGAGACAGGAGGGTTGGAAAATGTGGTGGAAAATGTTCATAATGCAATTTGCCTTGTTAAACAGGCACAGTTCTCCAGGCAAGAGGATGCAAAGACCCCAAATCTTGGAGGAGACAGCGTGGAGAATGTGGCTCCAGTGTTTCACAGGAGTTTCTCCAGTCCTGAGCCTGCAAACAGCTCCAGGTTTTCCTGCAGAGCTCTGTGTATTCAGGGCACATCTCCAAAGCAGACTGCAGGACTGCAGAGGGGATACCCAGGCTGGTTTTCATTTGTTTGCTGTACTTTTGTAGCAGTTGTGGTGTGTAATGGCTTTTTCTGGGGTTTTCTGTGTGGTCACATTCAGCCTGGAAGCTGCACATCACCAGAGTTCCAGCCTGGGATTTGCTCCTGCCTGCTCCAGCCAGCCTGCTCCCAATCCTGCACATTTTGCCCTAAAACTGTCCCACATACATTTCTGCAACACCAAGTCTCCAGCACAGCTCACCAGAAACAGAGAACCAACACATTTAGAGCCTCAAACACTCCCTGACCCAAGCCCAGCTGATCTCACCTTCCCTACAAGTGTCTTGCCACCATTCCATGACTGATAAATGAAGGATGTTGGAAGGCAAGGCTGACCAAAGTTCATTATACCTCATTATACTTCAGATATTGGCACCTTCTTCCCACGTGGCCCCTCCATCCACCCTGAGCCAGCAGCTTCTCCACAAAGCTGCACATTTGCTGCTGCTCAGAGGCCTCAGGTACTTGCTGGAGGTTTCAGCACTGAAGCAGCCCAAGCCCTTGCAGTGAATATCAGGAACTGTCCATGGTGAAGCTGGAAGGCAACGAGAATCACATTTTTTGGGAGAGTGGTGGAGGGAGGTGATGCCAAAGACCGGAAAAATCCTCTTTTAAGGACGACAGGGACACCTCACAGGAGTCAGGCAAGGCTGAGGGTCTCTTTGTGCCCACAGGGGTGTGGCAGTGGATGGAAAAGCATTTTTAGTTATTGAGAGGCATTTCACAGCTCTAGGGCACACTCAGCCTGGAGCTGCACCTGCACAGAGGTTTAATTGACCTCACAGGGAAGAGCAAACACCAGCACACAGGGATGTGATGCCTGGAGAAGAGAAGGCTCTGGGAGCCTTTAGAGCCCCTTCCAGCCCCTGCAGCTGGGATGGGAAGGGCTGAAGCTGGTGGCAGGAGTTCTGATATTCCCAGGGAACACAAAAGAGACCTTTCCAAGACCTGCAGGCAGTGCTGGCTACTGCTGGGAATGCTGCCTCCATGAATTCCCCAGCACTGAGATCAGCCAGGAACCAAAAGCAGCCTTTGCATTTAGCCTGAAGTGGTTCCAGCTCCAGTGAGTCCCTCCACAGCCTGGCAGTGCCAAGTTTCGGGGCAGCACTGGTGCCCTCTGACACGAGGGTGCTGCTTTGGGCAGGCACCACTTCTGGGGTGGAATTGTAGAGGGTGAAATTCCTCATCTTCTGCCTTGTGCTGCTCCAGCAGCTGCAGAGGAAACCAGAGGCCAAATTCTCCCTGGCCTCGAGCAAGCTGGGCTCAAGGGGGTTAATCCACTCCTGGGGAACGAGCTGCATGGCTGTGAAGAGTGGTAAATGCTTGAAAATCAGAACAGCCCTGAAGCAGGTAATGGCTAATTTACAACACAGATCCTCTCTGGCACAACTGCACCGTCACACTCGGTGTGTGGCTCTTGCCAAATCCATTAGCAAATGCCCCCAAGTGCCCTGAGCTGAGCTGACAACAGTGGTGTGATGCCAGTAGAGCCCCAGCCATGCTGGGAGTTCTGCTGGCATCAGCAGGTTGATTTTTGAATTGTTTTAACATTCCTCAGCTAATGGAGTTACACCAGCCAAATTCTGCAAGTGTCAGTTCCTTGAATTCGGAATCTGAAGTATCCAACCCTCTGCTCCCTGCACACACAGCTGTAGAATCATGGAATATTGTGAGATGGAAGGAATCCACAAGGATCATTCACTCCAACCCTGCCCAGACACCCCAACAATCCC